>JAGXOD010000002.1:3322500-3812500 GCA_020368025.1 Brachyhypopomus occidentalis
TGGTGAGTGGATGTGTGTGAGGTAATATTGGTGTGTGTGGATGTGAGTGAGGTAATAGTGCAGTCTGTGGATGTGTGTGAGGTAATAGTGGTGAGTGGATGTGTGTGAGGTAAGGGTGGATGTGTGTGTGAGGTAAGTGTGGTATGTGGATGTGGGTTTCACTTGATGTCTAAGGATCTAAGATTTTTCATTTGTTCTATAACCCTCTCTTTTTTTGTAGCTGCAGATCGTGTGTTCTGCGACTGATTTCAGCATCACAGTGAACAGTGAACAAATGTTCACGTACAATTATCGAGTTCAAGAGCTCAGTGAGATCAACAGACTCAATATCTGTGGTGGGATCACACTCCAGAGTGTAAACTTAGATACACTGCCCTGAGGCCCTTTCAATTACCAAAGTACAAACTACATTAAATCATGAAACTCAGGACTCTATGAAGGACCATATGTCCTGTAACTACACTGGAAAAATTAAATAAAATGTTTGTACATCTGAAATTCTTTGACTATTTATAGCACCATCCACTATGGGTTTCTGGGGATTGTGACATGGTCCTTAGGGGATCCTGACCTGGTTCTTGTTGGGCATGACCTGGTCTCTGGGGATCATGAAAGGGGTGAGGGGGTGGCCTGATTTCTGGTGGTAATCACATTGTTCCTGAGGGTTGCAAGGGTAGTGCTACAGAAACTTGAAAACAATTAGAATATCCTTTAAAATCTTTAAAGTATGGTGCTTACATGCAATTTTGATGTAATGGCAACACTTACAGGTGACGAAATTAAGCAGAGTTTTTTTGCTGAGTACTTTTGGGAGTGTTACAAACAATCCTCAATCCTACACCACACGTTTTTTTCAAGCCATTCATTGCTGTAATGACTTGTAGCAACCACTAGATGGCTCTATTAACTCTAATCTGGAAACGTCACTCCTTTTCATTGTATATATTTGTTCAGCAAGCATATTATATTAGATTGTCGTCGTCTTCTTCTTCTTCTTTTGCTTCCTCTTATTATTTTTTATTATTATTTATTATCAGTAGATGTAAAAATAGTCATTTTGGCAGTAGTTACACTATATGTAGTGACTTGCTCATATCCAAGGACACTTTGCAATCTATACATCCAGTTAACTCACACATGATAAGTCATAGAGCAAGTACAAATTAATAAACTGAACTGTATGAGTTGGTGTGTAGACTTGTAAATTGAATGATAGAAAAAAGACCTGATAAAAAAACTCTGCTGTGTCATCTTCATGAGCAGTGTCACAGTTCGAGGGTGTGTTTGGGGACTTTGCACTCTATCCTTGCAACAGTTTGTTTGGTGTGATGTGTCTGCAAGATGTCTCTCAAAACTGGTGTCAAATTTGCACTGATCAAAATCATTTGCACTGGTCAAATCCAGGTGATAATCTCTCTTCATATATGGAGCCATGAGGTGTTTAGGAAGTTAGAAGAAAAGTAACAAATTAGAACAGCAAAGAATTGCACATTTTAATCTTTGTCCAGTCTTGGATTGTAAGAGATTATATTTAATCACCCAGTAATCCAATAGCATTATTAAGATGTGAAACTTGATTAGGTCTTTAAGGATTATATTATTACAATTTGAATTACTTAAGGCATTTGTTGTCCAGATCCAGTTCCTAAGTAAAGGGCAGAGCATTGCAAATACAAAATACAAACACAAAATGACTTGGCAAATAAGACCTTAACAAATATCTTTATAATTAGCCGACTCTTAGGTATGGTGAAATTAAGATTGGTCATATTTTCTTCTCCCGATTTAGTTTCCTAATTCAGAAGTGTGAAAGCAAAAAAAGCTGTGCTTTTTCAACCCAGTGACTGAACACAGATCTAAGTTATACAGCCTCTAGCAACAACTGTCCGAATGCCAAAAAAACACAAGACAAAAACAGGATGTTCCTAAGCCGTTTGCTGAACAATTGTAAAGGTTCACAGTCTCCATAAGCATGTGAGCATGGGAAATGTCAGCCATCGTAAAAGGCTCAGTTTTCCAACAAGATATATAAACATGTGAGGTGGTATAAACAATAGCTGTGCTTTTAAAAGTGCTGTTCGCTAAGTGTGAGGATGGTTTAAACAGTAGCTCTGCTTAAAAGGTTGTTGCACTCTGCAGCCCAAACAAATTGATAGCTTGATAAGAAAGTAGCCTTTCATACAGTTTTCTGCTCATCCCAGTATCATTAATGACAGGACCGTGTTCAAAATGTTGAAAGGTTATTTACATAGTAATTTGTCATGTTTTCAGTTGATTGAGAAGAACAGCTTGCTAACAGTTCGCTATGACCTGACACTCACAGCACACACCTTAATGGCAGTTCTTGGGTCGCTGGAACACCAGTCTGCTACAGAATTATAAAATCTGAAGTCAGATATGTGTTACATTTTTAATGATGGAAACAGTTAGTGACAAAGTCCTAACAGTAATACAATACAACTTAGCTAAATTATTCAAAAGTAATTATTTTAAGGGCTTAGATCACCTGAGACTCTTCAAATGGATTTATCAGCATTTTTACTGGATTTCAAGAAGGCAGCTACTTTTCCCTGTTCCATTTTGTTTTACCTCAGCAGTTGTACACAATTTTATACTTATATACATAGGCAAATGTTTGCATGTGACCATGGTCATTTTTTTATACATTTTATTTGTTATATATAGTGGCAGGATTGCTCAGTGGGATACACCACTGACTTTGGTATAGGATGTTGGGGGGTTGAATTTTGACCAGGGTGTCTCCAGTGGGGTCCCTTAGGCAAAATCATTTATGCTACCTTCCTATGTCACTAGCAACGAGAGTCAGAAACAACACAGCCAGGTTTGGTGCAGCCAGGACAGCAGAGTCTGTGTCAGATGCAGGAGGACCAGGGCAAACCGATGAAAACTGGACTACTAAAACAAGCCCAGAAGGAGAGGGTAGATGTAAAGGGTGTGGGAACTATGGATGCTTTGAAACTCAACATCTAGACTAATATCGAAATGACTCAGCTCAGTGTTCCAATATGCCAAGTGGCAACTGCGGTCACAACTAGAGATAGACAAGGTACAACATGAATGCTATTGCAGGGGTTATCCGGGTGAACAGGTCAGATGGGATGCAGGCTGTGCAAAGATTTCCCTGAGACAATCCAGCACACAACAGCGTGTTGCAAAAAATCCGGCAGAACATAAATGAAATGTCATAGCCAAGTGGCTGGCATACTACACAGGAACATCTGTGCTGTGTGTGGTCTGGAAGCTCCAAGGTCAAAGTGGTGTACACCCTTGAAGGTGGTGGAGAATGATCACCAATCCCAAGTGAATCAGATATAAAGAACACAAAAAGCTTGAGAAATACCAATGACTCCAATAGATGCCAAACATGCATCTTTTTAAGTTGGAATTCTTATTTTAATGTTACTGGAGTAATTACTATGTAAAAATTGTTACCATTTTATGTAGATGCAGGTAATTGCAACCAAGGTATAGTCCATATGATATTTTACTATATTTGTTACTTTTTCATATTCATATATATATTTGTAATTTAATACATTGTCACTGTGACTTGATTGGTTTCAGTTACACAGACGAGAGAGGAAGTAGTATGCATATGTGCATGTGGTCAGATTATGTACTTTGCTGTATATGCCACTCATGTTTCTCCCTTTGAAAGATGATAAGCTGATAAGATGATTGGATACTGAGTAAGGAGGAAACAAAGTTTTGTTTCTTTTTTCAAAATATGCAAAATATGAAAAACAAATATGAAAATGTAATGTCTGTTATGTGTAGACACTGAAACAAAAGTAACCTAGAATCTGTAAGCTTTCAAAAATTGACTGAACCAGGCTGGCTTGTGGAGTGAACTACTGAAATCACATACAGTTTGATGAAACTTTATATTAAGGTCTGCATAATGACGTTTTTTATCTTAATGGTATCTGCTGCGGCCTGGCTCCGAACAGTGGCAAATAAATAAGAAATAAATAGACTGCATGAAGAAACACTTCGTCCGAACTATGGGAACATGCTGTTGAAGTAATAAATGGTGGACGTAGAGCTTGCTCCCTGTTTTCTTTTGACAGAATGTACACAATTTACTCCATTCCCAATCTTTAGGCTTTTGGGGAAATTACGAGGGGGACAATATTTCCTGCAAATTATTACTCCCATACACATCATTGGGAAAATCGAGCTTCCCGGGAGCGCTTGGATGTACGCGCGCGCTCCCCGGTGTTTACGTCACTTTGGCGCGCGCTATATCAAGCTGTGGGTGTTCCGACGGTCTGTTTGCGGTTCTAGTCTTTTGGACGTTTGGAGAGCGGAGGCACAGAAACGGACTATGAAACGACACTCGGTTTAACCACCAGAACAGTCCATTTGAAACCACTGCTTAAAAATGGGAGTTTTATTCGTCGATCCACTTGAGCGCTGAAGACAAACGAGCGGTGTGGAATTAACCAAGAGTGTCTCAGCCCGTTTCCGACTTTTGCACAGGTCAGCTCGGCTCTCACCTCAGCTCCTGCTGCCCAATGAGGGCCAGCGGCCAGACGCGTCTGCGCTTTCAGCTTTCTGTTATGGACTCTTGTTGTTAAGTACATTTTACATTTGACCATAATCTTTCTAGCCAACTGTCTGCGTTCACCTGCGTGTTCGCAATTGTGCCGAGGAGCGAAAGCAGCTAGCTGGCTTAGCTAACCAGCTAAGCTAACTAACGACCGACGTGCGTTAAGTGCCTTCATCGCGTGTAGTTGGCAGAGCGAAGCTGGTTTCCCCGGTCAGCTGGTGTTGAGGTCGGCGAGGGTTGCTGTGGTTAGGAGGTTCTCCCAATGATTCTCCACAGCCGTGTTTTAACCACTTCACTGGGCTTGTTTCTTCAACATATCGACGCCTCATGAGCCGAAACGCCCGTGAACAGGACCGGGGCGCTTCGTCCCTGTGCTCGATGGAGGGTCGCTGGACGAGGCCGTGTCACTTTAGTTATTAAATACGACGCCGTTTGGCATTGCTGTCTTGCTTTAGTTAACCCAGCGGAGGCAGATGGAAGCGGTGTAGTCCACGTACATACACACTCGCTTGTTACCTTTAGGATGCTAGTTGGCTAACTAGCTACTTGGTTAGCTAGCGAAGTGCTGTGCGGGATTGCTGCTTCTGGTAGATGATATTGGAATTATTCTGAACAGCAAGGGGAAATTAATAATCTGGAGTCGTCCCCGGACCACTGTAATAATCGCTTTGGTTAATAATAGTCTGGTTTGATTAGTTAGGTTTCGTCCCTTGTGGAGTCCTCACCTTGGATTGCTGGAGTCAAGGTCTAAACGTTCTTCCTCATTAGCTACGACTACTAAAGTCGAGACTGCATTAGCTTAGTATAACTCTATATGGGTCATTTTTATAGCGCACTTTTTTACGAGCAGTTTGGCGCAGAATGGAAAAAAACATCCTTAGTTGGCTAGAGATCACTGCCTTATTCCACAGAATAACCGTCAGCATTTTTGACACTCCATCAGACACATCATAATGTCTGAGGAAGTTGAGATTAAATAGTTTGCGTAACAACCTGCACATAACTAAGTGTAGACTAAGTTATGTGTAACAAGTTACGACTGAATCTGTCATTAATTAATCGCCCGGACTGTATGGCCGTCAGTTTTTTCGACGGGGCTTTTAACTTTGAACTGACGCCTGGTTTGTGGTTAACAGGTCAGCATTTAGCACTAGTGGTCGGATCCAAAGGCCTTGTTTTTGTGTAATTGGGGAAGTACGATGAACAATTTGGAGCCGGTAGTGGTTGTAATTTTAGGCTAGTTGGAAAAATAGTGGATTTGGTGTATGTATGGTCAAATTCAAGCTCAAAGCCTTGCTGACATAGGGTGTTTGAAAATTATATGCTCTTAAGGACGATTGTAAACTTCCTTGTATCATTGCCCTGTATTAAACAAATGAAGTTTAATGTCAGAGCTTTTCATAGGTTTACTGTCCTAATTAGTTATAAATAAATGTATGTACATGCATACAATTTTCAATTTGTAATGCATTTTTTCTAGCTACTAATTGGATGTTTGTCTGAATGTAATAACGCAAAAGCATAATTGAATGGTAATAACTCGGTATAGGAACAGTGTTCGTGTTTTTATAAGCATGGTGGTAAAATATGATGCACATTCTCAGAAAATGTACACTTTATTGCAAAAACAATACTGTAAACTTGACCTGTTCTGCAGTCAAGATGTACATTTAAAAAAAAACAGGCACGTTGTCGTGTTCATTCCTGTGGAACTACAACCTCTTTTTGAAGACACTTCTGCCTGTGAGCGTATGCACTCCCATAAGAGAAATGATACCCTTTGCATGCCTGCCAACCTCTGCACCACACATCCCCGCCACCTGTTTGAGGGCAGTCGGGCCTCTGGCTCATGCAAGGGGCATCTAACAACTGGACTTCCTCCACAGCACTTTGGAAAAACCTGTTTGCCAGCTTTTGACTGGAGTCATGTAGCAGCTGAAGGGACGTGTGCATGGAGGTGTATCTTACCCTGCTCAACGAGCTCGGAGCTGTTGGTGCGGTGGGCGAGGCAAGTTTTGTGCAGCAGGTTGCAACAGGCTTTTGTCTTGTAGATAAGGGACATTTTATGCCTGTCGTTCTGACTGCTTTGCCTTCACTTCCTTTTAGTAAGACTTGTTTTGTGTAAGGCTGTAACAGTCATGGTGATTTGTATAGACTAGTGCAGTGATTCTCAACTGGTGGGTCGTGACCCAAAAGTGAGTCGCAGACATGTTCTGGGCGGTTCAGATTGTAAAAATAATAATAATTAATGCGCTTCTGATTTTGTACTTGTCTTTTATCTTGAAAATATACACTTTGCATGCATATGTACTGTTTTTGAAGGATATTTTTCAAAAATAAATTTGTTTGGTTTGTGTTGTATAAAAGTGGGTCGCAACTTAATGACCATGAGAAAATGTGGGTTCTGGGCTGAGACCGGTTGAGAACCCCTGGACTAGTGGATCAAATGCTGCTATAAAATGCCTGTGTGTGATTCATTTAGCATTACTGGCCCTATAAGTTGGACACACTTTGAAATGTATAGTCCATGTTTTTCTATAATATTAATTTAAACGTCAGTTAAGTTTTGTACTGTTATTATTACCAGTGCAGCGTAATGACAAGCTCTCGCTGCACAATTGGAGTACATTCAGACAGCACTAAAGTGGACAAACATTAAAATGCAGACAGTGACCAACAGTGCAAACAGCATAGGATTACACAGTGCCAACCAGATGTTACTCACAAAATTACTGGTTAGTTAGGCACCATAAGGTATGATGAGGTACTGGATAGTGTGTTATTACACATTATTGCACATTTCATTGAAATGCACTGTGAATAAATAATACACTCTGCATTTATGGTCTTTTCCATCGGGCCAGTGTTCACTCTGGGCTCTTCGGGTCCTGTTTGTCCAGTAGACGGTTGCACCCAAGTGTGGATGTTTGTGGATGCATGCGAGTAGGCGCCCATGTGTGGACGTAACTGCACGCTCCCTGGGTTACCCTGGGTGTGTCCTGCGCTGTTACCATGCAGCGCATTCCAGCAAGACTCTCTCTGATCTTTCCCTTCACAGACCCCTTTTTAAAGTTCTTGTTGTGACAGAGCTGTCGGCCTGGTCAAAACACGCACTGTGATGTGGTGTTGTGATTTAGCGTTTAGACATGGCCGGGGTTAACAGTGCTCCCTAAATAATGCTGATGTTTTAAGATATGCACACTGAAGAGTGATTTCACAGGAAGGAATTTGACCTGGGAAAACAAGCTGCTCAAGCCATGCAAGCTGTGTGCTGAAAGTGTGACGTTATTAGAGATGCCCAGGTGTGTGAGCACCAGCCCACTCTGCATGCTGCAGTCATGTTCTCACCTCTTATGTCATGCTAATGCTCTCTGCATGGCTGGGTGGGCAGCTTGGCTTGTTGACCTCGCCTTACTATTTCTGGGCTGTTATCAAGAGCTAGAGCTTTGGAGAGCTCGTGTGTGTGTGTGTGTGCGTGCGTGTATGAACAGATCAAGGCTGCATACCCACATGGACTGATTTAGAATCAGCTCTGAAGCTAATGTGAACTTCTCTGTGGGATTGTGGAATTCAGAGCCTAGGGTGGGGTGGGGGTGCTAGTCCTGGAGATGCTTTATTGTTTAAAACAACAGTTCCTCCTGGCACTTGGTCAAAGAACATGTTCTTTGCTGACTTGGTAACAGATTGTGACAAGAATATGATTGATTTATTGGTTTACCATTGATTTTCCTACAGGCAATCAACAAGACAGCCTGACTTTGGGTTGTTTAAAAGCATCCTAAGGGGTGTGTGTGTTTGTTTTTTATGCTGTCCTGATGACGGGGAGAAGCCAATAGACTGATACTGAATATGGATCACATCTCTATCTAGTGCCTTGACCCATAGACAGTTCAGAGAATTAGTACTAAATGACTTTATTCACTTACAAACCCCTTATTGTGAAATCTTATAGGAACAGTGTTTTACTTCTGCCTTCACAGAATAGAACACAACCTTGTGATGGAAAAAGACAAGCATGTTTGTAACACAAGGACAATTAAGAGGTTAGCATGACTTACAAGAGGTGAATGTATTGCGTATCAGCTACATAGCCATGCTGCTCTACATGGAAAAAGCTGCTTGATGAATAGAGCTGAATGTAGAAAACAGCTTCGAACTGTTTGCCAAGTGTGTCGAAATAGCAAGACCACAGTGTGGGAACAAGAATTTTGAGTTTTAGTATTGGGTCTCTCGACAAGAGTTTGTTAAAAATATCTGAAGCCAGAGTTTTTCGGTACACACATGAGGCACTAAAGTGTGCTGCAGAGGTTTTTACGGGGGCAGAAATCTGAGACACAGTCTTAGAGTTCTCCAATAAAGGGTAATTCATTTGAATTACCTGATAGCGGACTAATGCCTTTGAGGAGGAGTGTGTACGAATGGACCTGGCTAGTATAGCCTCTCAGTTTAGCACTCTTCTGTGTGTGTTTACTGATTTAATACGTCTGTGCTTTTACATGTTCTGGGACAAGGGGCTCTGAAGGCAGTTGCAGAAGCAGGGTTGGTTTGGTGCTGAAAGATATTTTAGAAGCTGTATTGTGTAAGCTAGGTGGCCCCACCTCTTGAATCAGTGCCATTGTTTTTGGAAGGCCTTGGAAAGTTCAGGTAGGGGAAGTGTGATATGAGAGGATATCAAAGGAACTTGCAACAGACCATTAATGTGACTTTCAGTGTGAGAGTCCGTTTGTTTTCTGTCTGGTTTGTGCACATGCATGTGTTTGTATATGGGCAGTAGTGTGGAGAGCCCCCCCCCCTCCTTTTTGTTCTGTTATCTTCAATGGTATTACAAAACTATAGATTATTGTTACCTTATATAGACATGTGAGGGCAGTGAGCAACCATTGGCTCCTTATTATACTGCTTCATGCAAATGAATGCCTGGTAACGCAGCCATTCACAGCCTTGCCAGCCAGACCCAGCTAATTAGGTGACCTTCAAGAGGAGTTAGCCTTGTGCAGCGCTGGGATAGACAGTGTATTTGTATGGGATGGTGTTCACGTATGGCATGCTCTGCTGAAACTGACATGCTACAGTGGAATGCACAGTAGCTCATAAATGTAAGTGCATTTCTCATAGCAATGTGTAAGGATTTACTATATTTACTGTAACACAGCACATATGACAGTCATATACCTGTGATGTAGTCTATGTGATTAGTTGCTTTGCAAGAATCTTTTAATGTTGACTGTATCTCTTTGTACTGACTTGTTTATCATACTTGGGTATGAAAGAAAGGAAATGGTTGTGTGCAAGGTCTTAGCACTACGCAGAAGAGTGAATGTCCACTTTCCAAGTATGTTGGGTCATGGTGACCCCCAGCTCTACATGTATGCATGCACATAATACTGAGCAGAAGTCTTGGGCTACCATTAGATTTGTTTTAGTAATGGAATAATTGCTAAATCATTACAGAAAATACAGGAAATATGTGCACAATTTTAAAAATCATTCAGAACAAAATGGCTTCTACATGCTCTCAGATTGGAGATATGTCACAAATGGGTGACATGGTTTCTGAAGTTGGTTCCAAGTATTACATACTTACTTATGAGGTTTTTCTGCCATCATATTTAAGACAAAGGGGTTTTGAATAATTGTTTCTTAGCTTTTATTTATTTACACTTTTACAGATTCCAGTGACACTTGATCTTGACTGGTGAATTGAGGAGAACAATCACAGCACATGTGCAGCTAGTTGTGGATATGCCATGTGAGGTGATGCTCTGTAAATGAACCAAATGTGAATCCAAATCATCAATGAACCATGGCTCCCATCATATTTGTTCTTGTCCTAACACCATAGCTATAATCTCATCCACCCTTTTGTGTGTTCTGTGTTGCAGTGTGGCTGAAGGCCTGACCTGGGGAGAAACCACATTCTGCACTGGAGGGAGGAGCCTAATGCCTCAGAAATGTGAAACTATCAGTTACTATAGCCCCACCCCTTACAGGGAGCCACGAAAACGAGCCTCCAACCTGCAGACAGTCTGGAGGTAAGGTATTGTTCTTGATTTAGTTGCCATTTTAAGCGTACAATTTTTTTTTTGCTTTGACTTTTTAGTGATCACTGAATTTATTTTGTTTAATCCGAAAATAATGTAAAGCACATCTGGTCAAATGTATTGCCATTCTTATCCTGGAAGAAACCACTAACATTCATATGTTAACATATAAATAAATAAATGCTTAAATATAATTTTTGTCCCAAATGTCTCTTAAAATTGTTCCCTACTAGCCTAGTGTAATGAGGCTTGGATGTTTTGCTTATTGATCAGAAATGACACACAGCAGCTCATGTGATCACAAAGGCTCATTGTAAACATATAAAGAAATGGTGGCTATAAATTACAATGTTGAGGGTATCAAAACAAAGACTCTTTCCTTTTCTGCATACTTTCGTTATGTACAAATACTTCCTGAAACCCCTCCTTCACCATGGATGCCTTTAAATGAAGGCTGTGTGGTTTCAGCCATAGACCAAAGAAACACATGTAGAGGCATGTGCAAACCCAGATGCCCCTGCCTCAGAAGAACATTGTTACAACATAATTGCCATAAACCAGACTCCACAATTGTGACCTCATCTCCCAGCCCACCCCACCCCCCTCCCTGAGTTGGACAGGATACTTGGCAAGTCACCCTATTGGGGAGTCATGGGCCTTTACAAGAAGAGGATAATGATCTTGGCTAATTGAAGCAGTGCTGAGTTTGACATGAGCTCACCTAATCATTTAGCATGACCCATTCGTCAGTTTTGCTTTTTGCTGTAGTCTGTTGTTTTTAACGTGATGCTATTCTACTTTTTTTTTTTTTTTTTTTTACTTCAAAATCATTAGCTCACACACGTGTTTTGGCACAGAGTATTAAGGAAAGTCTGACTTGTGTGTACAGGAAAGGTCTTGGGCTCAGGCTATTTGTTTTGCCAGATTGTGTAATGGGTAAAAATGGAGGGACATATGAACCGACTTGTCTCTAGTGTGATGTTGCTCCCATCCAACAGTAGTACCCGTCTACATCTCTGTACCAGCTGGAAGGCACTTTGAGTGGTAATCTGAGTTAAACGTTGCATTAAAAACAGACGGATTGGATAGTGAGTTGGTTCTCCTGCTGCTGCATACTCAAACACATGACTATGTTGTGTCCTCACACCCTATGGCAGGAATTTCACAGGTTACTGTTATGTAGGTGAAAAGACTAAGTGTCCTGCGCAGGTCAACTTTGAGGTGGCACAGAATGGATGGCTTCTGTGCTTTTGAAGTCACGCACGCAGCACCTTCAAGTACTTTTGTCCAGCTGAACTCTGATCACTTGAATGTGCACTGGAGTGAACATACCGTTTGTCCTGCCGCCCACCTCTACTCTTGTAGTCCGCTATCCACCAGTATACTGCAGTATTCTTAGTGATTCCCTTCAATGGTTAAACTACAGTCTGGTATTCCTATTTTGTGAGATGATTCATTATCCTGTACGAAACATGCTATATGAACACGGCCCATTGTGTTGAATGTAAAGTCCATGTGATCGCATTGGCAGCTTTTCAATGATGTATGGGTGAAGGTAAATTTGTCATCCTAATCTCTTAATAGCATGTTTCTTTGAAAAGATTCCAGTACTGCATGGAAGCTGTTTTCACCTAGCCCCACCCCAAATGATGCAGTAACCACAAACACACACACACACACACACAGATGGAGAGAAGGATAGCACATAGATGAGAAGGATCCAAGAGATATTTTCTCCTCCACTATCTCTAACTCCTCTAATGAAGCCATTTGTACACTTGCAGGTTCTTAAGAGAATCGCTGATAATCTGCAAGCAGTGTTTAATATTATTTTTCACCGAATGAGTTGTAAGTCCATGTATACATGCCCTGCAATGACAAAGCTGCTAGATCCGCGGTGCAGGAATGCCTTATAAGCACTTGTCTGGAGGCATCTCACTCATGTGGCAGCTGCTGGTTGTTCTGCAGCAGGCTTGTTGAGCAGTTTCGCCTTTCTCAGCTTGTGTAATATTCCAGCTGTCTTGGGACTGGAGTGCCCTGCTCGTGTTCCGTCGGTCCAGGGGCCATAGGGAATAGCGCTCGTGTTGTGTGACATTGCTTGAAACCTCTACTACCGTTATTGAGGGTCATAGGATTGCATCTTTTTTTTTTTTTGCGCTTTGTAGGTTCCTTGCTTTACTGTTGTGTACCTGTAAGGGAAAAAATTGTCATGTATTGTAGTGTTTGTTTGAATGTCCTGTTTAGTGAGCCTTACTGCTAGAATTTGAAACACCACTGCCATGGCGTGTAAATGTATAGCCAGAAATAAAGAAAAATCAGTAGTTTTGAGATTCAGTAACCTTTCATAAACGAGTGGTCGTGTGAGATTTTTGTGTAGAAGAAATGACTTTTTATTTAGCAATTCTTTATGATTTGAAGGGGTATAGGGTGAAGTTTGAATTGTCAAAAAAATTTTCCCCCCTTTTTTTATTTTCAGGTTTACCACCATGCACCTAAAGCCATATCCCAAGCAACAGGATAAAGAGCTTCACCAGGAGGGAGGGCAAGATGGTACACAAAATCTGCACATGGACCAGCAGGGAGTACTTAGAACTGAGTGGGGCGTTCGCCAAGCATGTAGCTTTATGGGTTTGCCTGGCAACGGCACAGCCAACCGGTGCCCCCTCAGTATCATTTCTACCAATACCCTACGTTGTGCCACCAGTTGCAGCACACCACCCAATAGAGCGAGTGGGGATTTCTCCAGCTCCTGGACCCACAAGAGCAAAGCACCCTCCTCTGTCTCTACACTGACTAGTTCCTTAGTTCTTCTCTCATCACCTGGCTTGGAGAATGAGGGCTCGCTAAGAATATATCAGGGAGAGGATAGTGAGGGATGTTTAGACATATGGGCTGTTATTAAACCTGGGAACACCAAGGAGAAGATTGCGATTTTTACTGCCCAGAAGTGTAGCCATGCTGGTACAGGTGGCAGCAACAATGCTACAGAAAAGGGGGGGATTCTGTCAGATATGAGGATGGTATCAATGAAAAGCAAAGGATGCTGGGATGGTGATTGGTCTGTGGCAAAACGCAGAAAAAGGTCTATAAACCCAGACAAGCTAAGAAGCATAGAGGCTCCAGCACAGAGGCCTGAGATTTATACACCACCCAGTCCTGCAAATGAAAACTTGAATCCTTGCTTTGGAATAGCTGAGGAGATAACAAAAATGGATGGAGAAGAGAGTGGAAAGAATCTCTCTGTTGTGGAAATGGTTGCATTCTTGGAGCAGAGGGCTAGCAACCAGCAGGTTGATCTAAAACCTGTATCACTTAGAAGTTCCAGTACAGTTAGCCTGTTCAAAAATGGAACTGTGGTACAGACAGTAGATCATGTATCCAAAGGCCTACAGTTACCAGAGGGCCAAGAGGAGGAGGAATCGGTGCGAGTGCTGGACATGGTTGCCAAGTTGGAATCTCAGTGCCTAAGCAGACAGAGCCTCCGAGAGGGAGGAGAGCTCTCACGCAACAACAGTCTGAGGAGGAGGGTGGGACGGGTTTTGCTGGCAGGATTTGAAACATGCTCTGCACCCTCACAGTCAACACTGGCCAACCTCCCTCAGGATGACCGGGTAGAGTGTGGCCCTGAAGAAGTGGCAAGCGCTGTAGACGGTGGCTCGTGTCAAGCCCCTGTGCTTACAGGCAGGTCAGAGTTTTTTGTCAACAATACCCAAAAAGAGCAAGAAAGCAGGAATGCAGCTGAGCAAGAGATGTTTGCAGATGTAGAAACGATAAAGGACCTGCAGTCTCTAACCAGTCAGGTCCCCTCCGAAGCCAACAGTTGCAGCGAGGACCCTCTCCCAGGCATGTTGTTCTTTGCCCAGTTCCCCCCACAGGCTCTTCAGGAGCAAAAACCGCTCTTGGTTTCTGAAAATATCCCCATATCTCAAAGCACGGAGGTTTGCTTTAATGATCTGGAGAAGGAACATGCACTGCCACGTAAGCGAGCATTGGGCTCCCACTTAACTATGGAGTCATTCAAAAGGGAGAATATGGATGAATTGGGAGCTGGTCATGATGTGAGTGAAAAGGCAGGGGGTGGGGTTTGTGCACCCAGTCGCGATACTGTGCCTTCGCGTCGCCTAGTGTCTCATGAATTCCTAGAGACCCGCTTCAAGATCCAGCTCCTGCTGGAGCCTCAACAGTACATGGCCTTCCTGCCCCACCATATCATCGTCAAGATCTTTGGCCTGTTGCCTACCGAAAGCCTGGCTGCACTTAAGTGTACCTGTCACTACTTCAAGTTCATAATTGAGAGTTACGGTGTGAGGCCAGCTGACTCCCGCTGGGTGAGCGACCCACGCTACAAAGACGATCCCTGCAAGCAGTGCAAGAAGCGCTACGGCCGTGGCGATGTCTCCCTCTGCCGCTGGCACCATAAGCCCTACTGCCAAGCATTGCCCTATGGCCCTGGATACTGGATGTGCTGCAGGGGTTCCCACAGAGACACACCTGGCTGCAATGTGGGACTCCATGACAACCACTGGGTCCCTGCCTTTCATAGTATCAATATGCCAATTTATAAGAAAAGCAGGGATGGGGAGGAAGATGTGTAGTGTGCTAGGGGAGGTAGGGGGCCGTGAGCGTTTTTACTTCTGTGAGGGCTGTGCGAGTGTGGATGAATTGTTTCTTGTGCCTCTGTGCTGCCATATGAGCATGTTTTTTTTTGTTGTTGTTGTTCGTTTTGATGATGAATCTGCTTACAACAAGATTGCTGAGACTAACCATCTTGGTTGCTGTATTTATGCCTCTGATCCTCCCCTGTAAATCATGCGCCAACTCATCTCTATGCCCTCCTCAGGTCCTTAAATTCGGTCTGCACTTTAACTTTTAAAGACTCGTGAATTCTGTCAGGGTACTGCTTTCACACTCTCAACAAGCATTAATCTGCTTTTCACTAACTTATTTCCTCGAACACCTTGGACATTTTCCCAATTATTGCATTCGCTGTTAATCTGTATACCAGACCTGAGTAAGCCTTTGGATCCAGCATACTTTTCTATATTTTTAAAGCATTATATTGTACACAATAGGGACATTTGCTTAAAGGGCTTAATCTTAAGTTTTTTTTAAATGTCTGCTCCTGTACTCTATAATCCTAACACCATGAGCTGGGATTATGAGGTAGGTCGCTAGTCTGAAGGTTGTTCTCAGCCCAGTTGTTTACATTGTACATAAATCATATCGTAAGAGGGTGAAGATTGATTGCACAATTGCATCTTGAAATGTTTCTTCGGGTGGAACACCTTTTCATGCCAACCTGTGTATAAGTTACATCACTTGCTCTTGTTTTACAGTGGGTCCTTTTAAACCACTGTGAACTGCCAGTGACAATGCAAGGCCTGCATTTTATTTTACACGTGTGCATCTTCCTGGTATGATGCAGTCTTTCTCAAAGGGAAACATTTGAATGTGGAAAGAACCAGTTAACCAGTTAATCTTCTCACTGACGAACTGGATAGCGTCAGAAAAAAAAAATCCATTGCAATGGAAAGAGAATGGTCTCCAAATATTCAGATTTTTAAAGAGCATAATTGTGTAATAAGTTTGCTGTTTTCTGCCTTGTCAGGCATTTTACTTCAATAAAGTGTATTCTTGGAGGATTTGTAAGATGCTCTCCTATTCTTCCTCTTTTGCTATCATAACTTAAAAACAAGCATGAATTAACATGAACTATATGCTTCAATTGGGAGAGTCAACCATTCATGTAAGTTGTTTAGAAAATGGGGAAACAAACTGGTAAACCTTTTGCATTTGTAGTAAATAGCAAAATAGGCTAAAATAGGCTAGGTAATCACTGGATTATTTCTGAGAGCACCACTTTGATTTGGCATGGCGCACTACTGGTCCACAGTCTTAGCTTTTCTGTTTTTGAGAGGATGTTATGCTGTTAAGCAAGTTCAAGTTATCTACTTTAAAATTGGACAGCTCCCAAGTTATATTAAACTAGATGCTTAATCTGTCTGGGGAGGGTGGGACATATAGCTTAATATGCAAATGTATTAAAAGTATTAATCAAATAAGGTGCTGTATCCCTTTCCCCCTTTAATGTATATATTTGGTTTTTTGGGGTTTTCTCCCCCCCCCCCCATCCCCTTTCCCCCCTCATGTGGCCTTGGAGTGCACAGTATAAATGAATGAATGGATATGCAATTTGACTGGGCAATAAAATGCATGAAAATATAAAATGTTTTTTGATCTTTTTTTCCTTATTGAAACAAAATGGCTTTGATGACAAACCAATGCAGCAAATCTGCTGATTTTGTTCTCACTCAAATGCAAGTTTACAGGCAAATGCTTAGATTATGAAGGTGTGAATTTTCTGGTATTGTCTCAGCAAACTCGGTGTTCTGAAGATGTTTTCAGTTTAATAACACTCGTTTTGCCCAGACATACAAAATATTACTTGACACATTTACATAAGTGTCCTACAAATGTAAAATATGCACTTTTTCCAAGAGTAAATAATTATTAAATAACACCAAACCCAACAGTGATGTAGTCTGCAGTGTCATTTTTAAGCATCACTTTCCGGTTCATGCCTGATAATCCATAGTGGTAGCTAAAGAAAAGGACGTAATTGTAAAATAACTAATCATAAAATAATCATTCCTACCTTTATTTAAATGTCCTGGTGTAATTTAATGAAAATACACCAATCATCCTTTCCAATCTCCTAATCTACTACAGCATTTGTTTTATATGGGTTGTGTTCCCAAGCAAAAGGCTGCAATTACAGTCCACCCCTACAGCCAAGGTGAGTCTGACATGCAATGCCCTGCGTCAACTATTTTTGCACTGCTAAAATGCCTGACCAACAGGCTTATTCTGCATGAGTGCATTCCTCAGTGGTTTTGAGAGGCATCTTATACCCATGAGAGGGCAGAATTCCAGGCTTGGTGAGTTGGCCCAGCACATGTTCATGCTTCAGTCTTCAATAAACAATGTAATAAGTCCAGCGATCAGTTGCCCAAGATACCAGATTTTGTAGTACATCTTGTCAGGTCTCTTCAGTGTTGTCAAACATTAGAGTATACAGAAGAAATGCCAACAGTGCATAATGATGGGGCTTCTACAGTGTTTGTGAGCTACAGAAGGTCAGAAATCTCAGCTAGAGCTATTCACCAGGTCCTATTTCTACATTAAAAGTCAACCCATTCCTCCTCTACCCATGTCCCCCACGAAACACAAACTCATTCTTTGCATGCAGCTATGTGCCAAAACATCCCTTTTTTTCCAGTGAGATCTGCTAAAAGAGGGGGAGACATCATTTGCATAGCTACAACAGTCTTACTCTCCACCCCGGACTGGGTCTCAGCGACGGAACCAGGAGCTGACGGAGGCAGCAGCAGAGGAGATCATCCCCCCAGCGTTGCTTGCTGGCTGGGAAGCCTGCATGGCTGTGCTCTGGGACATATCCATGGGTTGTGAGGGGATGTCGCAGAAGCGAGGGCTAGGAACCGTCTCCCAGTCTGTACCCAGGTCCGTCTCTTCGTCAGACACCGCCTCGTCTCCGCTGTCCTCCGCAGGCCCTGCTGCCTCTGGCTCCACAAACTCCATAGAGTCCTCCAGGTCTGCGCTCACCTCAAACGGCCCCGTCCTACCCAAAGTTTGGACGGAGGGGGGGAAAAAGTGGGTAAAAGGGGAAGCGACAGGCTCGGGGAGACGTGATTAGCTGTGTATAAATCGGCTGGGAGAAATGTTACGTTCTTTCGCACCTGCCAAGGTTCTGGTTCTCTGGAGAGACCAAAAACATGATGTTTCTCAGTGTGTGGTGGGGATGTAGCAGCTCACTGTCCACATGCTGACAAAAGATGGAAATGTAGAGTGTACATAAAAGGAGTTTGCAGCTTCATGGAAGGTTGCGTGTAGAGAGACTGAGTTACCTGGGAGAAACAGAGGTGCAGGATGTTGGTGTTGAGTTTGTTGACGGCACGAGTAAACCTGTAACGGCTCAAACTATCACCGCAGAATTCACTGAAAAGAGCAGAAATCAGGCAAACCATGAGGTCATGAGAAGTGTGGCGACCACTACAGTGTAACCTCTGTGAAGTACATGAACATGTTTGTGATGGCTCCATTTCATTTTTGTCAAAACTTTAGCAATGCTGACATTTGAAAGAACAGCATTTAAACCATTCAGGGACATTTACCTGTTGCACAGCTTTTTGGGCAGATTGACTTCTAAAATATGAGAGAGGATGTTAACAAGCTGAGTAGCATAGCAGAGGGCTGCACTAATGGTATGAGCTGGATTGATGTGCTCCATTTCTAGATAAACAAAAACACACAGTCAGTCACAAATGTTGAGCAATAACTATTATTTTACTGCGTCAGTAAGGGGTATTTAGTTTTCTGTAGTCATCACCAAAATCTAAAGTTTCTGTTAAGATTGGGATTTGATATGGCCTGAGGATGCTATTTTACAATTTCAGCTTCGAAATAAATTTTGCATACTAGTATACCCTTTAAACCAATACTTCATTTAAAAAGACAAGTAAAGGTCTTTATGAACTGCCACTGAGCTCTGTGGAAGAATGCTTACTCCACCTGGCATATAGTAAACACTGTGTTGATCAGATTGCTGGGTATGGGGTCAAGGGACAGGGAACAGTGTATTCTCTGCTTCAGCAGCTCTTGGCACAAGTACTCAGTCAAGCACACCTCAGATCAGGAGTGCCCCCTAGTGCAGTGGAGGCTGAGTTTGGTGTAATGTCTGAACACAGCGCAAACAGTAAAGCAAGTGGCTGCAGAAAGTGCACCTGGGGCAGGATTAGTGCTCTTCTCCTCTACCCAGTTGAAGTAAGCTGAGCAGTCTCCATTGCTGGGAAGTGTGACGTGAGGCCCAGTGATGCTGATGCTCGTCTCTCCATTCTGGTCATCCCAGATCCAGCGGCCAGACATGTAAGTGGTCCGGCGGGCCTCAGCTAACTCGCTCACGGTGCTAGATGTGAGGGCAAAGTCATATTCTGCCACAGCAGGATCCGCTGGGTCCCTGGATAACAGAAACGTAGTTAGAGAAGCTTCTACTCCAGCCTACATCTTACAACAAAACCCACAGGAGGCCACAACTGTTTTGGAACACGAGGTTCCTCTTCAGGTGGGACTATTCTAAGAACAGACACCATTTCCTTAAGCTGGGGCAAAAGCCTCAGCTTTTCTTTACTGTCGGTTTATAAGGCATACCTTATTAGAAACGCATACCGTGTACCTGCACTCACTGACGATTTTATTTGGCCAATTTTAGCCCAAATGTTGTTGTGCCTTATTTTACAGCCACATTCTACCCTGCTAATCTGACGTCGACAATCAGTTTCTGTCTGCATGACCACAGCTGACTGGTTGTAAGACTAACATGATAGGAGCATGGTGTTCTGGCATTAGCGGGGCGCACACAGCAGTGTTGCTAGGGGCTTTGTTTGCATTTGTTTTTTGTTTTTGCTTTTTACAGGTGTAAAAGGTCCCAAAAATAATTAACAAAATGCTGTGGTCAGAAGAGCTGGAGGACGACTAAGCTATGCTTTGCTACTTTATGCACACGTCTCCATGTTCTGCTAAATTAATGCTTCGGGTAATTGGTCAGTGCATTCTGCAGTTGTGACTAAATGCCTATAATTCACTACCACAAAAGTCAAGCATGCAGGACTTTATCCCCAACAAGAACAATTCGGCAATCATATTAAACTCCGCTTTTCTAACCTGCTACCCTGTTTCTCTTCCTGCGTGGAGAAGATGTAGGTGCCGAGTTCCAGGATGTGCCCCTTCCGCACCTCGGCCAGGGCCCCCAGCCTGCCCTGCATCTCTTTAGCTCTCCTGTCCAGCAGCTCGTTCAGACGACGATTATGACGCTCGATCTTGTCTCGCTTCTCCTGATGGCGACTCGCCCGCCGCTGCAGCCTCTGGCCTTCCTCCTGGGAGCGGAGCAACAGGTCTTTGCCTTAAAAGAGGAAGAGAGGAGGTGAAGGGGTCTGGTCATCACATCTGGAGGTTTCAAGAGGCAAACAAAGATCGAAATGACATGAAAGTACGTGCGCTCAGAACTCACCACTCTTCACTTCTTCATTCCCGATGCAGATTGCTTCTTTGAGCTGCTCAATCTTCATCTTGCACGACATGATCTTCCACTTCTGTCACGAACAAAGTCACATATGTTCACATATGGGCATATAATAAATGTTAGTCTGAGTTCACATAAGTCCATTTCCAACCTGGGACAAACTGCATTTAGTTTATAAACTATTAACTTACCAGTTGGTCTGCCTGGACCTTCTTGGCCATGGCTTCGGTTACTCTAAAACAAGAAATGGCACATATATGGTGATTAACTATACCTAGATAATGCAAACGTTAATTAAAATCCATGTATTACTAAGACTCTACGTAAATAATGTGGAAATTCATGGCGGTTCATTTGAACCTAACCTTTGCTGGAGATGCTCCTTCTCATTTTTCATCTTCCGTAGTCTTTCCAATTTTTCTGTGTATCTAAAAACATGAATCGTTTTGATCAGATACACAAAGACTTCAATTCGTCGAGTTACAGAAGGCAATACAAGCCGAAAACTAGAAACAACAGGGGTAGGGTTAGCTGTAAGAAGATGCTTTGTCTTTCTTCCAACACAAGACATGGTCACAGAGGCCTAGTTTTAAGATTTTCGATAGTTAGCTAGTTAAGTTATTCTGGATTTCATTAAAGAATGCAGAACAACTTGCAACAGAACATAGGCTAGCAATATATATATATATATATATATATATATATATATATATATATATATTGACTTATCGATAACAACCAACACGAGATTTGTACGTTTTAAGGAAAGCGCTTAGACGTTTCGCACAACATTCTGAACTTATGACTCAGCTACCCAGCTAGTAAGCTAGCTGCTTCTTGGCTAACAACAACCAAAGCCGTTGCAAAGTTTATTTACGGGATTTAACAAAACAAATGCTTATTCTCGTCAGGTTGCAGAGCCCGATGATCACATTCTCTTAACTCACTAACAAGAAAAAGCCGTCTAATGAAGCCACCACCGATATCTTTGTTGTTTAGGCTGATTGTTGTGCTAGCAAAAATATCCGTTTCCATAAAGCGCCCGCTAACGTTAACGCTCGCTCACACGCCTGTTTTTGGCACGCTTGCTCGTTATATTACCTTCCTACATAATTGTTACATATTGTATAGCTTTTTTAACAAAACGGAGAAATAACAGAAAAGTTTCGACCTAACCAAACGTACCTTTCGGGATTTCTACCGTCGATATACACGAAGTCCCCAGCTTGAATGCATCGAGCACAAGTTAGCCTGCGCCTCGCAGTGTTGCAGAGCGGACACCGCTCAACGGCAACATAAAGACCCTCCGCGTCGTCCACCGACTCCACCATCAGAGATGCCGGCGAAGCTGCAGCGCCCGTTGGAGATGACTGATACTGCTGAACGTGCGGTCGGCCCCCCGATGGTGCCCCTTGTGTGCCTTTTTCTGAGGGGCCGAGCACCCGGACATCGCTTTCCGAGGGGCATGCCATATTACCGCTGCTTTCAGCGGTATGACGTCCTATGGAAATATGACAGTGCACTTTACGTTGTCTCTGGTGACATTTTCAGGTAATAAAATAAAAAAACGCGCCGTCTCCACTTCTAATCTCTTCGAAGTCGAAAGATTACACAAGGTTAGTGACTAATGGTGCTGCTTGGTTGGGCTTTGCTTTACCACGTGACGCATTTTGTTTATGTATGTGTCACGTGCGCAAAGGCACTGGTGCGCGAGTTTCGTATCCGTACGATGTCCGCCAATCAGAAGCGGCGTAGGAAACCCACATAAATAAGGAATCGTGATGGTCTCTGCAACACCGCGACGAATCGTTTCATTTCAGTTTCGAAAAATGATCGGAATTCTTTGGTAGAATATCAGACTTTTATAGTTCCACGTCAACGTAGCAAAATACATTTCCTGCTCTCAATTTGCCAAGTACACTCAAATAATGTTCAGAGATCCTGAAACAAACAAACAAACAAGATGATTCGCATAAATAATCCTTCGATGAAATTGTCTCCCTTGGATGTGAAGGCCTGTATTCTTATCTTTGACTTTATATCTTTTTCACATTTGATAGCCTATATCATTCTTCAAAAAAGCAAAAAGGAACTTTCTTTTCACTGTTTCCGGAATCCCTTCAGAATCGGGTAGATATTCTCAAAAGCTTCATAGATTTCAGAGCGATCTTTAGCACCTGGATTTAAACATGGAGAAAAACAGTTAAACAGAAAAGGCTTCAAATACTTTTTGGTTAAAATTCAACCACTGTATAAATTCATTTGGCAAATGTTCAAAAATACCCCCTGAAGAGAGCAAAGAATTGAGATTGAGAGTTGCATGCGGTTTCAGAGGTAGAAAAAAAAAAACAAGCATTCTGGTGTGCAAAAGAAAAGGTGCATACACTGGCAGTGACTGTAAAAACAGGTAAACTGTGCACCTCACCCCTTCATACCTGTAAGGACAACTTTCCCAGACACAAAAATCAGTAAGACAATGCGTGGCTTCACCATGCGGTAGATCAACCCAGGAAACAGCTCAGGCTCATAGCTGTGGGGGAAAATGACAGCAGTTATACAAAGGTGAGTACTCGTATTTGCTTAAAGCCAAGACCACTTGTTTGGCCAAACCTGCTGAACTGTTGGTGAGTCAGAACCAGGCCCTCTAGACGTATGGGGAAGCACACATCACAGCTGCCAACCATGTTCTGGATCTTGAAGTCAAGGAACTTTGCTGGAAAGCCAAGTTTCTGCACCACACGTGCATACTTCCTCGCAGCAAGACGAGACTGCTCTTCACTGTGTGAAACGAGACAAGCGGTAACTTAGCATCAGAGATGACCTAGAGACGGCCGTGGTAACAAAACCATGACCATCACATGACGTCAAATCTCTCTATGCAGAATCAATGTCATGCTGCTCTCAATAAACCAAGCTCACACATAAATAAGTATGTGTTGCTGGTCTTTTTTTTATTGGAAGGACCTAACCTCTTTGCCCCAGTGCAGACCATCTTTCCAGAACTGAATATGAGTGCAGTGGTCCTGGGCTCACGGATCCTCATTATGACAGCAGCAAATCGCTGTCAATGTACAGAATTTGGACATGGTAGAACACACAATGTTGAACAAAATAAATCACATGCTACTAGTGATAGATGTTTGGCTCTTATTCATAATATTCGTGCATATGTAGTATATTTAATTTCCTTAATCTCAGATTCAACAGCGAGATCTGAATGCACTAAAAATGAAATCCGGTTCTATTTGGTCCAGATTAAATTTACCTTTGGATTGTACTCAGCATTTCGAGCCTGAAGAGCAATGGCCTTCAGGTCCAGTGGACAAGCCAGGTTTACTGTGGATACAATGTTTCTGCACACAACCAAATACAGGTGTATAGCCACACTATATATGTTTATTCATCAGGTAGCACCTAATCCTAGTCAACCTTCAGTTCCAGCCATCCACCAGTCAAAACGCTATAGTTTGTAAACTGTGACCTAACATTGTCATAGATAAAATCACACAAAGTGACAAAGGGAATATGTAGTTTCAGCATCTGCAAAATATGCCTAAAATTCAATTCGTTTAGGGCTGGAAAAAATAAATGCTTTGCTGATTAATCATGATTTTTAGGATTAGGTCGTGTCCAATTTATAATTCATTATGTTGTAAATTGATGTTCCATATCCAACATTTCTTCTCAGACAGTCTCCATCATTAACAATAGCAGTAATACTCGTATCATTTTGTATTCAACTGCATACTCTGTCCCCTAATACACTAGTGTACATCCCTGCACACTGTGCACCCTACTTCTGTCATGAAGTGCACAAAGATGTATTGAGATACATTCATATGAAATGTGATTAGTACTCTTTCTTATACTTGTCAACATCTATTCATTCATTAATACATTCATTTTGAAATATTTACACCTTATCAGCTTGATGACAGCATGTTGAACGTTTCATTAAAAGCAAACAAAGTCTTACTGTAACTGTGGGATAATTCCAGAACTCTCTGTCACTGGAGCAACGGGGGTCATGGGTGTCATAGGGGTCATTGGCAGGGAGCAGAAGGGGGAGGCTGCCTGCTGAGCCCTGCTGGTGTCTTGAACTGCAGGCTCTGTTGGCGTGCAGTCTGGGTACACTCCACTGTCCTCATTTGAACTGGCACCAGCCTTCGCTGGAGGCTCGTCCTGGCCACTGAGCTCATCAGGCAGGAAGCTCAGGTCCAAGTCTTCAGGGAGGTCTTTATGCTGGCCAGAGATAGATGAGGACAAGAAAGAAGGATCCTGCAGCTGTGGAGGGCCCTGCAACCCCAAGTCCCTTTCAAATATGTACTCAGATGAACCCTGCAAAGTGCACAGGTGATTAATCATATGCATATGTGCGTGGCACCATAAGGAGGAAAACAGCCTCTCATATTTTTCTTTACATTGTTAACTGACACAAACTTACAGCAATTGACTGGTCAAAGTAACACTCAAGCGATGCCTCTTCATCCATGTTACAGTGGATCCATCAAAGGAATGCGAATATACAGATTAACTAAACTGTATACTTTATAAAGTGTTTGTACCAGTCTGAAGTATCTTAAAACGGTCTTTTCCACACATGTAGCTTTCAATTGCGCACCCTTACTAATTGACACCAAGTGTGAAGCCAACGCCAAAGAGTGACGTAACAGGACGTTGTAAAACATAAGTAGGCAAACAACAATAGCATTAGAGTCTCCATCCAGCAGAGGGAGACATAATTGCATTTGCAATCAAGTAACGCTACAATCGTGCGCAAGAACGGAAGAGCTCAACCAACATTAGCACGCGTTCATAAGTTCCTGCGTTGAGCTGCAGTGAATGACTCTTGTTACAGTAGCTGTATATTGTAGTGTAATCGAAGGCTGTGCATGTGCTGAGCAGGTAGCTCTAGAATTGCGTTAACAGGGATAGTTACGTTCGTGTTTCATTAGCTTGTTTATGATGATGTAATTCAGGAGTCCGGATATTTAGCGTATAGGTTGATATATTAGATATTCTGCCCTTACCAAGATGACAAGTGAGAATAGACTATGGAAGAAGTGAAGAACTGTTTGAGGGATTTCCCCAAAGAAGCCCGTGGTAAGTGAGTTAAGAGCCAATAGCTACTTTTTGTCTCCTGGACTAGTTGAGATATACGTGCTTACACAGCTCTGGAAAAGACCACTAACACATTCTTGATCTGGTGGCCCTCTAGCTACTCTATGCTCTGGCATGGAGCGCGGTCCTGTTGGAAACACCAGTCCTCAGAGTTGGGGACGTTTGTCAGAAGCAAGCATGTTTACTTCCAGCATGACCTTGTATATGGCTTGATTCACACATACTTCACAAAGACAAATCTGTCCAATTTCAGTCTTGCTAATGCACCCCCTAGAGCACAAATCTTCCATCAAACTTCACAGTGGATGAGATATTGTGGCTTGTAAGCCTCTAAAAGTCTATGTCTAACCAATAAAGACTTTGGACAAAGTTGCACTCAAAAGATGACTGTACTCCAGTCTTCTATGGTCCAATCCTTATGGTCTTTTGCAAACCCCAGCCTGGCTCTCATTGATCATAAGCAAAACAATTCTCTAACTTTCCATGGAAGCCCGTTTTGAACCATCCTTGCCAAGAGCGAGATAAATTACCTTTTGTGTAATAACAATGATACTGTAGACTGTTCTAGATGTAGCCTACTGCTGCATATACATGTACTAATACTTCTAAAAATAACTAATGTGAAAGGATAAATTGTTTTGCTTTAGTGTGGGAGTTGTTTTCTGTACTACTTGTACGAGATGTAATCAGCTCACTGGAGAAACCGAGAGAAGACTTGCCGGTTGTTTTCTTGAACACCTTTAGACCATCAGAATTCAGGATTTGGCATTTTCTGTTTTTTTTTCATTTGCAGTGAATTTATTTGCATTACCAGTTGTTGCGCCGGCAGCAATGAAGTTAAGAAACCCAAACAACTGATCACTCTTGAATCTATAGAACAAATGTTTTCAATTGTATTATTTAACCACCTCATCCTACAAATTCAAAAGCACATAACTTGCACAGCTTATGAAGGACCTCTTTCTGAAATGTCCTGTGTATATATATATATATATATATATATATATATATATATATATATATATATATATATATATATATATATATATATATATATATGAGAGAGAGAGAGAGTTCATATGGGTACTGTGTTCTCTTTAGAACTTTACTTGAGTGCGTCAGTGCCATACCTGGATGGTCCCCCTGCTCCACTACAGTTCTACCGTGACTGGATTAGCCCAAATAAACCATGCATAATTCGTAATGCAATCAATGATTGGCCAGCATTGTCTAAATGGAACCCAACATACCTGAGGTGAGCTAATCAAAATATTTGATAATTCTTCCTGTTAGAGTAATGTTAAAGTTTATTTTTTTTTAACTATTTTATTTTTTTATTCCCCCAGAAATGTGGTTGGCTCAAAGGTCATCAGTGTGGCTGTTACCCCAAGTGGTTATGCAGATGCTGTAAACGGAGATCGATTTGTTATGCCTGAAGAGCGTCAGATGACTTTCTCCTCCCTGCTGGACATTGTAGAGGGAAAGGCAAAGAGCAGTGGGGTGTTCTATGTGCAGAAGCAATGCTCCAATCTGACTGAGGAACTGCCAGAGCTCACAGGAGATGTTCAGACCCACATTTCATGGATGAGTGAAGCACTCGGTAAATCCTAATTGGGTCTACATACTGTAATTTAGTCTACATACATTTGTGATCCAAACCAGAGCATGAAATCACTTCAAAGAGCTTCACTGGCTGGTTTGATTTGGACATCTCTAACATGATGCCGCAGTCATCTTTTAAAATCTGTTTTATGTTCACTGGGAACTTAATCATAAAATATTAGTGTCTCTGATTTCATTGCTTTACAAGCAATAATAGGGTTTATGGATTCTGGTTTCTGCACAGTGGTTTGAATGCTTCAATTTATATTTATTTAAGAATAAAGATTTTGTCTGATCAGTTTTGCTGTCATATCATGGACCGCACCTTTTAAGTCAGATGTCTGAGGAAGACTGATGTGGGTGTTGTGTGTCCCTCAGGAAGACTACCTGATGCTGTGAATTTCTGGTTAGGAGAAGAAAGAGCAGTCACATCATGTAAGTTTGAATTGTAATCATGTACATCATGTAAGCTCAGGTCTAAAACAAAGAACATAATCTTCACAAATCATTTCACAAATTTCTCAATATAAATGTAATTCTCTTTACCTTACAGTGCACAAAGACCCCTATGAGAACCTATACTGTGTTATCTCAGGAGAAAAGAAGTTCATTCTGCTCCCTCCCACTGATCGACCTTTCATACCATATGGCAAGCAGACGTCCTTATGATACTGTTGCATTCACACCACTGTATTTCAACCCAAACCCATTTTTGCTCTAACCTAATGTGCTGGAAACATGGACAGAAAAGGTTGAGAACGGTCAGGTGGGCCCCAGGGTCTGGGCTGAGGAGCACTGCTTTACACTCCTGCTCCAGCCTTGGAGAGTCCAACGTAACTTGAAACCTTATGAAGCTTCTTTAACCTCGTCACTTGGAGCTGTTTCATCTTTGACTTTCTCAGCGGTCCCTGCATATTCACGGGACTCTTGTTTAAATCTCCATTTTGTTTCCATCATGTCATATGTTGCAGTAATCCTCTAAGGAAAAAAAGGCTCAGAAAGTAGGGCTCATTTCACAGTAGATTTCTGTTTATCCTGGCAATCTCATATCTGTCCTTAGGAAACCCTGAGTGAGATTGTGCTGCTGTAATGTCTTTATGCAGAGCTTTACCAACAGGCTACATACAAACAGAAACAAGATGGCAGTTTTGAAATAGTAGATGAAGAGGATTCAGAAAAGGTGAAGCCCTCTTAAAGTACTTTTTACATGAAAGACTGCAGTGCAATTTTATTAGGCTATGTTACCTGCTAACTAAATAGAATAGACAATGGTAATCTTGGAATTATTAACAGTGTTATTAAAAAGTGTAAGGGGAATTTAAACTTAAGTCAGAAATGACCAGAACAGAACATGCTTAAGTTTTTGGACTAACTTGTATGTAACTTCTATTTGAAATATGTTATCTGATCATAAGTGATCTCTGTAGGTGCCCTGGATCCCCCTGGATCCCCTGAATCCAGACCTGAGGCGGTATCCCTCCTACGGGCTGGCCCAGCCCCTCCACTGCACTGTAAGGGCAGGAGACATGCTTTACCTCCCTTCCCTCTGGTTTCACCATGTCCGGCAGTCTCATGGATGTATAGCAGGTACTGTCGTAAGGGCGGCAGGTCTCCTGCATGTCTTTTAAAATTCTTTTGGTTAAATTAAAGCCTCTTGCAAATGAGATTAAAGTAATCTCAATATTCATAATGCTTGCTTACATTAGTCTGGAAACGACATTATAAATCTTGTCTAAGTGCATGAATTTCTGGTCTTTTGGTCCATTGTATGACAACCATATAGTAGATTGTTCCCTGAAAAAAGACCAGAGAGTGAGCCTTATGTTTTTGTTTCGTTGCAGTAAATTTTTGGTATGATATGGATTATGACATCAAGTACAACTACTTCCAACTGGTGGATTCACTTTCTGGAACTGTGGGTTCAGTATGAAAATTGGACCACAGACCATCTTCAGAGTTCAACATTCAACCTTTAAGGATTCTGTGTTCTTTTAATGCCACTGAAACATGCACAGTGATGTACCATGTGCAACATAAGTCAACAGGTCACCTCATCATCTCTTCATCTGGGAATGTTTCCAAATTCCCCTCCCCCCTTGATTGTCACAATGTGAAAAGACTAGGACATGAAAAGTGGGATGATGGATTCCCACCCGTATATAATAATGACACGACATTGGCCATCTCAATTTCTATATTAGGAGTGTTTATTCCCTAATATTATTAATGCAGCATTAAAACCTCCGCACATGTGCTTGTGAAGGGGAGACCCTGCAGGGTTTTTTATTCATGTCTGATTGACTACTGGTTTGAGAGTTGTCCACCACCCAAAAATATCCAGAAGCTGGCTAACGCCATCGTAACAAATCTGTCAAAAGTATACGTCAACTGTCCACCTACAAGGTGTTTCTAATAGTGCCTGGTGCGAGTAGGCATCACTGGATGCAATTAAACTGATGTAATTATTCAAGATATGTTCAAAATATGGGAAATTTACTCATAATACAGTAGATGACAAAGGGTAGGGATGTAAAAGACTGATGCTAATCCGAGTAATTATTAATCATTTATCTCTCAAGAACTTTGATATGATGTGTCTTCTCTCTTCATACCTCCCTGCTCAAACTATGAAGGTCTACTCCACCCTGCGGGAATAAATGGCTTTTTAATGGTGTCTTCATTCACAAAAAAAACAAAAAAAAACAAAACAGATTTGCTGCTTAATAAATACAAATTTATTCACATCTGAGATTTCCTTTTGCCTCAGGTGACACTGAAGATAAAAACATGTCATTTAGGAGTAGTGGAAAACAAGTCATGGGTTTCAAATGAGAAACGCATGTTCTGGTCCACCTGTAAGGGAAGCCTCCTGTACCCATGCAGTAGCTGAAAACAAACCCAGGTGACCATGCGGTGGCTGGCTGTGCTCATTGTTCATGAGGCAGGTCAAATGTACATCCATGCGTTCTAGTGCAGAGAACAGGTCCTCAGTCTCACAGGCCCTGCAGTCCTCTGCTTTTCATGCACACACAGTATATTCATGCTAGCAGTAAAGTTTCTGGCTTTAGATAAAATCCTACATATCTATTTCTCCGTTCAGCTAAACCATTAAAGATATTTTTTTTGGAACAAAAGAACTGCATTCATTTGCTATTACAGTTCTCATGCATAATGATGTGTCCATGGAAAACAAATAGCACTTTAGTACTGTAGGTGATCAGAAGGCATTACCAGGGTTCAATAACACCTGAATAGGACCATTACTCACCACTGAGATTAACTGCTAGTATAACTCCTCTCTACCATGAGAGGACATAACCGAGGCTGGATTGGACTGGGATTGTAAAGTCACTTGGTTTTGGGTACAGAGCAGGCTGCCGTACTGAACTAGTGTCTCAGTGTTTTGTTAGCTGTGCTGAGAATAAGCACCATGATCTTTAGCAATATAAAAAAGCTGGAAAGTATACAGTACACACAAGTCCATTAGAAACTGGATTCTCATGGTATCACAATGCACTCACCTTAAATTACTATCACTCTAGAATGAAAGTGCTTCACGTCATCATTAGCAATATGACCAACAAGAAGGAAGAAGCGTGTCAGAGGGAAGAGAAACATCTGAGAACATCTACACCCAGATGTGTAGGCTCGTAAACTGGGGTTCATTCTCACGTATTTAAGACGCGAGTTGAAAATAACTTTAACAGTGCCGTTTAGTCTAGGCTGAAATCTAAGAAAATCAAGCAAATAAAGGATAAACCCCCCGGTGATCATCTGCTGATGGCTGGATCATTATGAATGAGGTTTCCCTTATGATGTGATATCCTGGCTTGTGTCACCAAAACCTTTCTGTTCTGTTCTGTTTTCTGTGGCCGTTGTGTCTAAACTCTCTGGAATGCATCATATTTGAGGAAGACCGCATCCCTACAGCATTCAACATGTAACTTCGTTCGAGTTAAAATGTCAGATCAAATACAACAAATTGCTGGTTACAAATTAAGGCACACATTTTTCAGACATTTATCATGTCAATTTTTAAGTACAAAACCTCTTTAACTTATATAAAACTGTCCCTCAAAATTCATGCAGGAGATGTGGATTCTGTCATTTTAAAAAGCCCCCAATATAATGTTTCTCCCTGGAAAGTGGATTTCTTTCTGGTAACACCAAGCTCATCTCTGGCCCCATACTAACACTGAGGATATCCAGGATCAGCCATCAAACACACACAGTACAACATAGTGAACTGGGGATAAATAATGCCAATTATTCACTTATCACATGACAATAAATACAGTCACACATCTTCAACAAACACACCATAAAACCATAATGCATATACAGTTTTTTTATGCGTGGGGGGGGGCGCTAAAAAAGACACTATTATTCTGAGTGAGAATTTAAGAATAAAACAAAAAACTGACTTTTGCTTGAGGATCTTCTCAGTAAACATGTTCATTGTTACTGCTACAAATGGAAACTTTCTGAGCTGTTGACCAACTGAGCTCAGATCTCACATCCTTGAAAACGTCTTTCATGAGAGTCAGTCAACGCTTCTACACATAAATATCCAGATATAGTGTTAAAGGAAAAAGGGCACGATATTTGGCAATGAGGTTGAGGAGAGGGGCAGTTACAGCACGCTGACGGGAGGTAGGGTGGTACGGTGCGGTCCGTGTAGTGCAGTCCAGCTCACCGGGGTGCTGAAGGCCTGAGTTGGACCACCTGTGTTGTTAGTGGGTCAGAAAGCTTTAGCGCAGCAGGACACACCAACTCTCCATCAAACCCTCACAGAAGACAGAAAAAACCAACCCATAACTGAGCACAATAGGTAAACTAGTCGAAAGGAAAATAAATCAAATACTGTAGAGTGGACAGAGTCCTGATTAGTGGAATGTGTTTTAAGTGTGATCTGTTCATGGGTTATAATCCTCGCTTAAGAGAAGCTGCTGCTGGGATCCGGCCTCAGCACCACTGCGGCTGAGGAGTGTGTGTGGAGCTTGAAGTATGCGAAGAGAGTGTGTGAAGAATATGGAGTGTGTGTGGAGTGTGTGCCAAGAGGGTGAGAGGAGGGTGTAGAAATGGTCAGACTCTGTTGTCCATCCTCTTCTCCACGGCACGGAGCAGGAGCTGAGAGTACTGCTCCAGCAGGGCGAGGGTGCGGTCCTCACCCACACCCACCTCCACACCCCTACCCACGCCCACACCCCTACCCTCACCCAGTGGCGTGCTGCACACAGGACTGCTGCTACAGCCACCGGACACAGGGCAGGGCAGAGAGTTCAGCTCCGTCTGCACAGACTGGAACGCCTCCGTCAGCACCTGAACCATCTCCTGCTGCTCCCGGCTGCAGACTGGGGAACTGCTCAGCTGTGCGTACGTACACACACACACACACACAACGTTTTTATAAGGTTTCGAAGTTGTGTCCAAACTTTTTGTCAACATCAGACATTCATTAAAATGTAATACAATAAGGCAACACCAAGGGCAGCTGTCACTCTGAAGGACCCGTGCCACATTTCACCTCTGCAGAATACAGCAGTGTCAGGCCCTGGTATGTTTTATAGGTTTTGAATATTTTAAAACTCAAAAATGTTAAGAACTCCTGTTTTACAGCCAGGACAAGTTAGTATTGTCTTCAGATTTCTGAGGAGAGTTTTGATGTTTTTAGATAACTATTCTCACAAAGTAGAATGGTGTTGAAAAAAGAAGTAATGGGAAGCTAATGGCACACTGTGATGAGAAATAAAGTTGTGTCGTATGAAAACATATCTCCATAACTGCCTACACATTAACTGCCTAAGTGGTCAATATTTAAAAAACGTTCCACACAAAGTTACCCACAGTCTCACATAATATTCAGGCAGACATGTTTTACATACAAAACACATTCAAATGTACTGCAGTGATAACCTACCATCCTGTAGCAGTGCGAGGCCTTTTTAAAACAGTTCTGAAGTTCATTAGCCACTAGTCTGCAAGTGTCCATACTGAGAGAGCAATCTGATGAAGAAAACACATTCTGTTAGTGTCTCTCTCACTCACACACTTACTTTACATGCCCATAAACTCACAAAAAGAAGAGACTCATGTTGCTGTGAAGGTGAGATGGTGTGAGCAGATAAGAGGAGCCCGGCGTGGGCGCCAGAGTGGAGAGGGCAGGTGCTAATGAGTGTTAATGGAAGCACAGCGAGAGCGGAAGCCCTCACCCGTCAGCCGGCAAGGGTTAATGGACGGACAGGGTGAAGAGAAGATGAAGGAAGTGATGGAAGATACGGAGGGAGAGAGGGCCCAGAGCCCGCTGGTAAAGATGTGCTTGGGTAGACCCAGCCACAGTGGCACAGATGAGAGAACGAGGGAGGACCGGCACGGCCGCACACCTGAGTCCTGGGCCCCGCCGTCGGGCTGCAGGCGCTCCGGGTTGCGCTGGCCCCGCGGGGAGTGCCACGCCTGGGCCTTCTCTAGCCCCGCCTGGGGCGTCCGGAGCTCCGCTCGCTCGTCAGTCTGGCTGGGGCAGAGTTTCTGTTGCTCTGTGGCCATGGGCCCTGAGGGGCCTGATGTGATTCGCTGCTGGTTGCTGGCGGGTGTTCGAGCCGGCCCGCCTGTTGGGCTCCAGCCCTGCCCAGACTTCATCAGCCTACCGCTGGGGGAGGAGGAGGCCACGCAGGGCTTGTCAGGCAGCGGTTTGGAGATGTCCAGATGCAGTGAGGGGCGAGTGCTGCCGGTCAGTTTGCCCTGCAGGCCTTTGGAGGCGGAGCTGGAGGTGGAGCTGACGAGGAGGTTGGGGATGACGGCAGCGTGAGGCGTGGGGCATCCTGCATCAGGAGCGCCGCATGAAGCAGGCAGTGGCACCATTGTGGAAGAGGCCTTGGCCCGCGGGGCACAGGCATCCGAGGTCCGGCGGAAGTCCGCTGGGGCCAGCAGGTCGCCAAGCTCACCCGCATTCAGGCCGTCTCCCATGGACACAGAGCGAGACATTTTCGCCATGGAGCTGGCTGTGGGGCTCATGTAGGAGCGGGACTTGAGCTTAGTGGGCGTGGCCGGGTCCCTGGGCAGGGGAGATGTGGGGTTCGTGTGAGGGGCCATGGGAAGAGGGCAGTTAGGCGAAGGAGGTGGAGCACACTCAGAATGTTGGGACTGATGGGAAGCGTCCTTAGAGGGGCGTGTGGATGTCTGAGACATATCAGCTGAAAAAAAAGAATAGGTAAGTTAGGGAAAGACACATAGCAGGAGAGACAGACATATGGAGAGAGAGAGAGACACACAGAAGGGGAGAGAGAAGGATAGACAGAATTACTGGTAGAGGCACACAGTGAGAAAAGGGTTAAAGAACAGAAAAAGAGAAACGTTAGAAAAGCAGAAACTATTCATATTACAGCAAACAGCATGAGAAAAAAAAAACAATTTTCACAAACTGAAATACCACCCCCGTCATTATTTGTTCATTACTGAACTGGCTGATATGTGTCATACGTCAGATGGCTGTCTGAGGATGCCTTACCCCCCGAGCAGATGTTGTGTATGGACTGGGCTTTGCGCAAGCCTGCACAGGGAGCCGGAGCAGCTCGAGTCACAGGGCAGGAGACCCCGCGGGGGTCAGCCACCACCACGCACTTCCTCTGTGGGGTTAAACGCAGCTCTGAGCCCTTCTCTGAGCCCTGGGGCTCCTGGGGCCCAGTCTGCACCCCGTCCTCCATCAGGGAGCGGAGCTCCGACACCACAGCACGCTCCACTCCGCTGCCAACCTCATTCGCAGTGCTGCTGGCTTCGGTGAATGCAACTGGCTGCCTGCTGAGGAATTATGGGAAAGATATTCTCAATTTCCTAGGTTACAAAACCTTCTCTGGTGTCCTTTCCTGAATATTATGTAGAATATTGTATTAATATTTTCTCTTACCAGCCAGTGGGACACTGAGAGAGAAACTTGGATGAAATACTAATGCTGTTGGTGGAGTTTGGAATGGGTGGAGGAGGGCTCACTGGGCCAAAGGAAAAGCAGACACAGAAATGTATTTAAACAAAGGGAAAAGAGAATAGCCATAGCCATTTTAATAGTCATTTATAACATTATTACAAAAAGGGCCTATAAATTAATGAGAGGGAGAGAGTTGGAGAGAGGGAGAGAAAGGGAAAGAGTGAGAGAGGGAGAGAGAGAGTCACCCCGGCACAAAATGTGCAGGCCCACCCCTACTCACATCCTTGCCCACACACCTGATACGCTGAGGTCGGTCAGGTTTTCAAAGTGTCTCTTGAGGAAGGTTTTTTGGTCTGGGGCTGGGGGTTCTGTGACCTTAGGCTCACTCTTCCTCATACTCTCCTCATCTTCCTCATCAAGATCCTCCATGTCCAGCTCTGATGAGTTCCCATCTACACTCAGTGGCTCCGTGGGTTCAGAGTCTGACATGCAAATACAAAGACTTTAGTTTCATCTTCAGTTCCTACTATTTTTATACATTTCATGTACCAATTATACTTTTATACATCAAATGTACAATAATCCTTCACTGGCTACTAGTGTTTGTGTGCATGCCATATGTGAGTGTGTGTGAGTGTGTGTGTGTGCCTCTGTGTGCGTGTGCTCACCCTCGCCCGGCTGCTCGGGGCTGGACAGGCAGCTGGTGGTGTATTCCACAGAGCAGGCGCTGTCAGGACTCTGCTTCTCTGGGCAGGGGTTTCCCTTCAGCAGCCGCATGTCTCTCACAGGCATCTCCCTCACCTGGAACTCACTACACACCCAGCACACATAAAACTGCCATTACAAAACAGGGCCATTACAAATCCTTCACAATGTAGGCGTAGGCTTACAGTGGGCTTGACCTAAACCCCTTATAGTAAGTAGTTAGTGAAATGAATGTGAAAATAAAATAATAAAGTTTTAACATTTGAGTAAGATATATAGGCTTGATTATGACTTAGAAAAACCCAAAGGACCAATAAACACAAGGTCTGACCTGCTTGCCAGACTGACTCTGTCTTCCCAGCTGTCAGGGTAGAGCACCACGGCCTCTGTGTCAGGGGTCTGCGGGGTCAGCGGGATGAACTGCGGCCGTGTGTGACCTCGCAGGACATCAGGTGAGTCCTGCCCCTTCAACCCCTCCACCTGCACACATCAGCAGAAATGACCACAAACACTTTCCAGGGGTACTGTACAGATATACAAAAATGTTCCCATAATCGTCGTATGCAACGTAATTTTCATTATCAGTGTCTTTATTGCACAATGTAACAGAACCAGGGGTCACACGTCATCTCACCCAGCCGGCAAGGGGCTGCAGGCTGACCGTGCTGCCCAGCTCCAGGTCAGAGGTCAGCGGAGGCTCCTGGCCAGCACCAGGCATCCGGCAGGGTGAAAGGGGCACAGCGAACGACTCCAGCTGCCGCAGGTCTAGCATGGACTTCACCATCAGCTCCGTGCTGCCCACGCGCCGGGCCCAGCGCCGCCGGGGTCTCGGAGAGGAGTCCTCACACCCCACGCTGCTGTCACACCGCTGTAGGGCGGTGCAGGCGGAGGGAGAGGGATGCTGAGAGCGGAACCCGACCGGCGGCCACAGATCTGGTTAGTCTGGTGCGGCGACATTCTTACCTTTCTCAGCCCTATGATGTGGGAACCGACAGGGCTGTGCTTCTCCTCTGACGGCACTGACTCTGTGCGAGCGCAATTTAAACAAGAAATGCATTTTTACAATGAAATTGTGAGAAGGAGAATTTTAGGTAAGAAAGCCACTGAGATGGTTGCTACGGTCAGGGTTAGTGTATGTCCTTGTTACCAGTCTGCTCTCCTGTTCTGCTACAGGAAGACAGGCCAGAAAAGTTGTCCTCTACATCTTCTTCTTCAAGACCCTCCTCTTCCTCTGCCTCTTTGTCACTGTCGGAGGACATGGTGCCGATGGCTGGGCCACTGTGCACTTCTTTCCTAGTGCTTTGTAGAAGCACCAAACACATATTACCATGTTCAGTACTCCCTAACCACACACACATTACCATGTTCAGTACTCCTTAACCACACATTCACTACCCCGAGTTGTCTTCAGTACACCCTAACCACACACACACACACACACACACAACCATAACCACACACACACATCCCTAACCACACACACCTTTAGTCATCACTTCCTTACCAAACCAGTGTACTCAAGCCAGAGCAGCAATGGCTGAGCTCCTGTCCAATGACTTGTGGGCAAAGCTACATGTGTGTATGTGTGTGTGCTACCTGACTGTGGTGCTTCCCACTTTATTGGAAGACAGCATAGGGTGAGTGTGTGATTCGGGTGTGAGGGCGTCCTATCTGATCTTTGATGACGGCTGAGTGTGCATGTTCTACCTGACTGAGTGATGAATACAGCGAGTGGGTGACGTACCTGATTGAGTGATGATTGTGATGTTTGGGTGGAATGTTCTGAGCAGGTCGGATTTTCTGCTTTAGGTCAGACAGTCTCTGTCTCATACTGATGGTCAGCTCAGGGTTCAACCTCCACACAAAGATACAGCTGAACACACACAAGCACACGTTCAGATGAGCATAAAAAGAGCATGATTATTAAATACCTATTATAACACACACAAACACACACACAACGAAGCTGTGAAGTACTACCTGTCCCCTGACACTGAAATTAGATGCCTGCAGTCATTGGTAAACTTCATTCCAGTCACAATCTCTGTAAAAAATAAATAAATAAATGAATTTAGCAAGAGCAGCAAAAAGATCACAGTGTTCTGATGAGTCATACAATGCCAAGGACAATTTTCACATGTGTGAAGCTTGAGAAGTCTATCTTTAAAAGGGAATCTAACTGTACATGTGTGTGAAGCTTGAGAAGTCTATCTTTAAAAGGGAATCTAACTGTACATGTGTGCGAAGCTTGAGAAGTCTATCTTTAAAAGGGAATCTAAATGCTGTCTTTGTGTTTTCAATTAAGTTAGAAGAGCTGAGATTCTTACCAGAGTGCCCAAACATGGTGGCCACACACTCCCCCGTGTAGAAATCAAAAATGCTGATGTTTTTGTCTGAGCAGCTGGTAGCCACATACAGCCCGGAAGGGTCTGTCTGGACCTGAGACACATTCACATATCACACTGGTCAACTCTCCTGTCATTTCACATATCCTACCTAAGTCCATTAGTCTCCATTGAGTTGAGTTGGTTCTGTACACCAAGTGAGGTAAGACTACTTATAGACTATATATACACATATTATTCAAGGTGTTTTATAAACAAAAGTATTAAAGACAAATGATTTAAATAGAAATCACTTTATTCCAATACAGCAAAGCAAACTCTTGAACTGTCAGAACAATCTGTGCATTAAATGTTTTGGGGTTCTGTCTCCAAGACCTGCTTACCCTAATGAGAGTGCCGTCTTCCCCCTGGGAGCCCTTGTAGACCTTTTTCTGCTTGCCGTTGCTGATGTTGAAGATCCTGCAGTAGAGCGAGATGGAGAAGGGAGGGGGTGAGAAAATGAATCAGACAGCACCAGATTTAGACAGTAATGGATGTTCAAAATGGCCACTAGGGGGTGCTCTAACAGTGGGATAAGCCCCCACGCATGCCGGCTGTACCAGCATGCCAGAGCAGGGAGGAACAGGCGGTGTGCTGGGCCACAAACATGAGAAAGCAGCACCAGTGGCCAGTGAAGGCCAGTGTGCAGCCCTGCTAATGCTCCACTCGGATCACCTACTGCCCCTGGGGCCCTGCCTGTCCACCCTCCGGGTCAGCACCACGCTGCCAGAGCATTTGTTACTGTCGCACTAAGACAGAGATGCTGCTCACTGAAAGACTGAGTCTCAAACACATCAGTCTGAAGCCTAGACGAGCATTTCACAGTTGCTCTTCGAGTAGCAAAAGTGTAAACACTGGGTTCCCTAGCAGGACCGTAGTCTCGTGTTGCAGTTCCACCCCAATGTTTTGTATTACAGTATAACCTCCATCTTGAACTAGGACCATGTTAACTCGGTAGAGTTTCGTAATGCATGCTAGTCTGGTTAATTCCTATGTGAGTATTACAGACTGTAAGAATTCTTTCAGAGGCAGTCTGCAACATAATACTGCTCCCTGTTGGATCACAGTCACATTTGAGTGACAGGCACCAAACAACAGTGTGTGCACATGCTTGCAGGCATGCTTGCATATATCTATGTGTGTGTGTGTGTGTGTGTGTGTATGTGTGTGTGCGCACGGCTCTCAGCATGCCTGCGTCTACCAGAATAACCTGACAGTCTTCTAATCCCTGCCGCTGCACTCATACCTGAGCCATAATCCAGCAGGTTCCCTAACCGCACTGCAGCTCACCGGAAACCGCTGCAGTTTTCAAACACACATGCACACAGACCTGCTCGCTACCAAACTGATACCAGCTTGCCTTTCACACAGGGAAGACACTTGCAGGAAAAAAGGGGAAACTGCACTAACCATAAAGCCAGCAAATGTACCCAAAATGCATCAGCGGGAGAGACTCTATGAATAATTCAGTGATATTCAAGGTTATTCACACACACACACACACACACACACACACACACACACACACACACACACACAAAGACACAGGAAAAGACAGACAAAGACGCAGACAAAGGCACGGACACCTCCTACCTGATGCTGCGGTCCTGGCAGCCAATTGCAGCGTATCTGCGCGTTGGGTCAATGTCCATATCATAGAGAGTAGTCTTCCTCACAACGTGGTGGGTGCGTGTGAACACGGTTCCTTCATCGGTCTGTTGATAAGACGCAATGACAGGAATAAATAACAATGTACAGAAGATCAAAAAGATCAACAAAAGACTGAAGATCTAATGGCCACAAATGAACTGCGAATAAATAACATCTGTATATATGTGGTGTGGTATCTTTCCCATTCACCCCAGTCTAGTACATGGCCCTTAAAGCTTGCAAAGTGCTCGGTGAAAATATCCAGTCAAGAATCTTGTTAATCAGATCTGAGGTCTGAATCTCAGCATTATTACTGAATGACCGAACAACCAAAACTAGCTGCTGATTGCAGATCTTTGTTCCAGGAGGTCATGGAGCAGTGTGTGGCTCAGAGAGCCCATCAGCTCACCAGTGCTGTAACTCCGACAGCCAGCACAGCCTCCACCAGCAGGTAGGCTTGTGCTGAGATTAAAGGCCTGGTAGGAACCCTGATCACAGCAGGTGCTGAACAACAGAGGTGAACATTACAACAATACAGCAAGAGCCAAGATCAGAGAGTTGTCTCATCCCTATAACAACATATGGCGATTTCAGCTGTATTTGAGCAGTGCTTTCATGTTTCATGCTTTTCAGGTCACCTCAGAAGCAGCAGGTGCTTTAGCTTCGAGCTAAAGCTCTTTTACTGAAGCCATGTTACTGCATGTGCTGGAGCTAACACGCCTTTACGATGCCACGATGTCACTCGTCTTTCTCCTTCGCCTCCAGTCAGGCTGCTCTCGTCTTCTCCTTGTTAATGTGATGTCATCATTTTCAAAGCGTCACCCGCCGAAACGTCTGCGCTTTCACAGAACTCCCCCGCCACGATGCATTTCAGACAGACTTCCTGTCTCTCCAGACATTTATCCAAAATCAGGAATACAGTGTGCAATGCTAATAGTTTCAAGGACAACATTCTCTGAACTTTATGAACTCCTACGCTGAACTAGTGGGGAGAGACCTTTGGTAAACTGCTAGTTTGCATTTTCCGTTTTGGAAACATTGCCCTGTAGATCCAACAGGTCTTTAATCCGTCTAGCAGTAGCACGTGGTACTACACATCACAAGACTCTGGAATTTCCTCATTCCCCGAGTTGTTTCTTTCTAGCTGTGGTGCTTCTTGGGCCTGCTGGTTCGAGCATGCCGAGGTCAGCAAGACCACCTCCCTCCACACGGTGGTGTGTACGAGTACCGGACAGGCCAGGTGAGCTTCTTAATACACAAAATCAGCACATGGGTCTTTCTATCAGACGTGTGCTCAAGGCAAAAGAAAGCATGAAAAATGTAAAACAATCAGTTCATGTGTGTTTTATTCAGATCAGACTGAAGAGTGCCAGAGAGCAGCTACACACATCTCACCTTCTGCGCTGTCCGGAAGTAGATGCTTTTGTCAGCTCCACAGCTGATCATTCTGACTTCGCCATCATTTGCTAAGAGCAAGACAAGACATCAGAGGAGGAGCTACAATGATCTTACACTTGTACGTTTGTTATGAGTGGAAGGGAGGGACCGGAGGGGCGTGCTGTGTGCTGGGACCCACCAGCGAAGCGTACTGCAGTGATGGAGGATGAGTGATCGTCCAGCGTCTGCAGCAGGCTGTACTCCTGCTCTGCATCCAAAACATGGATCAGCCTGTCTCTGCTCGCTGTGGCCAAAAGTTTTAAGCCTGGCCACACACACACACACACACACACACACACACACACACAAAACCCTCAGAAAAAAAAGGACTTCAGTGACTGCCAACACTGCTGCACTTAAGAGAGCCTCCCATTATCTGCTGCCTGTATTTACCAGTGTCACAGCTGAGACGGGACGCTGAGCAGAGCCCTGACAGAACAGGCCTCACACTAACCCAGACCACATGACCTGCACTGCACACCACTTCAACAGCACGACGTTGACTCATGTGAATCCACAAGCTAACATAAAAATGTGTCTGAGTCTGAGTGTGCGCATGCATGTGTGTGTGTGTGTGTGTGTGTGTGTGCAGATGTGCTGTCTCTCTGAGGGCCTGGAAGGAGTGCCTCTCTTGCTTTAAGCAAAACACACCTACTAGGACAACATATGCTGGAACTTATCTAACAATGGATTCCACTTGAAAAGTGATCTAAAAAATGAGATATATTATGGAGCAATGTTCTGACACTTTTTAATGCCAATCCTATTCTCCAGTGCTCCAGCATATCCACACTGCAGTCTGAAGGCATTTGGGGGCAGAGCTGCTGGAACTGGGACACGCCCCCTCACCTGTGTCAGGCTTGGAGTACTCCAGGCAGAGGATCTCCGAGTCATGGGCCTGCACGTTCAGGATCTCCTCCAAGCTTTGCAGATCATGGATCCTAGAACAATAGAAACAATAAAACCTGCTCATCACACTGGCTTACCATAACCGCATCTGCACTGGTCATCCATTGTTCAGTACACACTACCCGACTAAACCTCACTAAGCCACTCGCTTCACGCCATTATCAAGAGATCACACTGCTCTTTCTACATAGTGCACCCTACTGATTGGTAGGGTGTATTTCTAAGATGATTGCTGCAGTACACATAATGATGCTGGTGCATGCACACGGCGTTACACGCCTGGATGACCAGTGCTCACCAAACACCAGTCAGATTTCACTTTGCTCTTTCCATTAAACCCTCTGTGGGTCAATTATCCCAAATCAATTAGCGCAGATGTGCCAAGTAGTGAAGTGTAAAAACAACCACTACCACAGGGACGCACCTCAGTATTCCATTGCGGTCTCCTGATGCCAGGTGCTGCCTGTCTGGACTGACGCACATGGTCCTAATGCCAGTCCTGTTCTCAGAGGTCTGGGGGTCAGCCTTCTCAGAACTGCCAGAGATGGTGCAGTCTGTGTCCAGCAGGGGCGTTATGATGTTGTCCATGTAGATAATCTTCTGGACGTCCTATATTGATGGAAAGAGAGAGCAAGAAAGGGAGGGAGGGAGAGAGAGAGAGAGAGAGAGAGGAAGTAGCATTAGGTGTTTGTGGTGAGGGTGTGTGGTCTGGTAATGTAGGTCTCCAGGTGTGGCTGCAAAACTGACGTTGCTGATGACATTGTGGGTGAGAGTGGCGCTGTGGGAGTCCAGGTTCCACAGGCGGATGGTGTTGTCAGAGGAGCAGCTTACAAAGGACCCTGGAGTGAGGCAGGAGTGCTGTCCCTCACTGCCCTGGGGGTACATCTGTGGAGCAGCAGCGACACGTTAACTCTCTCACACACAAGCATGCACACATGCTCACACCCCACCTACATAACATGCATGCCACAAGTTCATGTGTACGCACTTCCACAAGCACATGACATGACTTACATAAGGTCATCATTTGTTAAACAAAAGGAACGGCCGTTATCGTTGTGGTGCATGTCACATAATGAATGCTGCAAAACGTTAAGATAACAAACTGTATCACTAACACTCACACACACACACACACACACACACACACACAAAGGAACACTCACAGACACATACAAGCTTTGTAATTAGCATTACTTACACTACATTCTACCTAAGTGAAGTAAATCACACAAAATCCCACATTCAAGGTCTATAAATTATGCTTTTATACATCTCATATACAAACTGCTAAAAAAAATAAACCCTGCTATGGCTGGCGATCAGACACAGCTCCCCATCCCAGAGCCGCACCTCCACGCTCCACACACAGGCGGAGTGGTAAAGGGCCGAGTACACCTTGCCCACTTTGCGAAGGTCACGCGTGTCCCACACGTACAGGCTGTGGTCGTTGTAAACGCAAGACAGCCACCGGTTGGTGGAATCATAGGACACGGCCACCGCGTCAGGGTAGCGGGCGTCCATCTTGTAGTCAAAGAGGTGGCTGATGGGAAGAGATGATAGGGGAGTCATGAGCAGAAGCAGAACCACCAGACCCAGGGGTCAGCGTCTACAGGCTGTGAAGCCAAGGTTAAGTGAAGCCCACACTTTGAGCTCTACAGCTTTGGTTTAGATGCGACAAATGGTGTGTGCACACTGTCATTTAGTGGTTACCCTGGAGACAGACTGTCATTTGGACCCATTATAAACACAGGCCTGCAACTCTGTGAAAGTGAAAGCTGCATAATACGGGCACAACACATGACAAATGTGTTTCTGAAGTCACTCATATTCTTCCTGTACTGTAGATGAAAAGTGCATGCAAAGGGAAAGAAAGTCCTTTGGTGTTCTAAGACTGTAGTGCATTTTTCTGGGTTGGTAAAAAGCTCCAAACAGCTCCACAAAAAGTCCACAGCCCCCCCAGCTCCTTACGAGCTGTAGTTTTGTCATTTTGAAGGAGGATGCTCAGCCGTGTATGTGCTGGCCAGGAGGAAACGGGGTGGGGGGTGGGGGGGGGGGGGGACACCGCACACGTGACAGGTCGCACAGCTCGGTCAGCCTACACGCATTCTCAAACAGCAGGAAATGCCTCCAGCATCGTTCAAAAGCATTTGCATATGTATGACGTTGGATAAGAAACAAATACCAGCAAACCCACGCTGACCCAACAGAACACAAAGAAAGCGTTTATACTGTTCAGCTGATGAGAACCAAGATTGAGAAGGTTCCGATTATGCCGAGCTGAGCAATGAGCAGAGATGGATACAGTGCTCCCATAGGGACGTCAGTATAGTCACACTGCTTCCTTCCCTTATCCAGCGGGAGCCTCTCCTGACCCGCGGTGCACATGCGGTCAGGCTGCATAGCCCTCAGCAGGGGGCAGTGGCGTAACCGGTGGGGGGAGTTGTGCTGCAGCTCACCTGGCTTCGGTCAGGGCCGCGATGTCAGTACCCAGGCAGTGGGGGCGGGGGAGGGTGCAGATGAAGTGCAGGTTGACTGGGCTGAAGGCCCTCACTGTTCCATCCGCACAGCCGCAGAAGATCAGGTCCTCCGTCACAGACAGAGAAGTGGCCATGCATGTCTGGAGAAGACGTGGAGAGAAGGAGAACGTTAGGGAAGGCGCGTGTGCTTCTGTACCATGACACGGGCGAGTGGCGTTAACCCCTGGGGCTACAACACGGATGGACATTGACTTCACAGCTCTGAACATTCAGTTACCGGAGAGGACTGAAATGTGACGGGGTGTCATTGCATGGTAGGGGGCAGACATGGTCTCCAGAAATGCAGACTGTATTGTTGACTCAGTAATGAAGCTGGTGAAATGAAGAACTGTGTACACAGAGCCACAATTCTGACAGGGGTCACACGGTCCTGAACAAATTATTTTGTACTATTTACACTGCATTTTCTTTTACCTAAAAACACAAATCAAGGAAAATGAACGCATTCAAACACTGAGCTGAAAGGTAGCAGAACATCTCAGGGGTGTGTTTGCGCTTCGGTTAGTGAATTTCAGACCATGTAGGTAGGACACCATCTGTCCCCTGTCCCAACTTACCTGGGCTTTAAACAGCTAAATGGGAAGAGAGGGACCAACAAAAGGTTCCAAAAAGACAATATTTACACTATTTTCTCAAACATAAGAAATGTCAATACATTTTTCACACACACACACGTACACACACGTACACACACGTACACACTTTGGTCTGCACAGTGCACAAAAGCAGACACAAAAGCCTGGCTGAGCTGTGTAAGACACCGCCTGTTCCATCTGACAAGGAAGGTCCATCTCTACACCTTCTGCTGTCCTTCAGATACACTTCGGATGTGACTGCTTACAACTCCATTTTCCTCTACCCTCTACCCCAAACTGGGGGGAGTCAACACTTTTCTGCTCATTCTGTTATTAGCCACACACCTTTGTGACAGGAAGCTCTCTCCGTTTGGCTGGAAGCGGAGCTGGCCTGACTAGTGCGATGGGTTTGTTAGGACAGGAGAGATTGAGTCTCAGTCTACCAGGCAGTGAAGCTGGGCCTGTATGGCACATGTCAGGAGTGGAGACCAAGCGAACGGGAGATGCACAGTGACATAATGCAGTGTGAACACAGGACAGCGATGAGTCTGAGGCCGGGTCTGCCACGATTGCTGGGTAATGACCCGCCCGGGCGAGATGAACGGGTCAGCGCCAAGCGCAGTGCTGGGACCCATGAGCATTCGGATGGGGGGGAAGGGTGTGAACGGGGCTGGCACAGCCCAGACAAACCACTTACTGTGATACTGTCGTTGTTCTGGACAGTTGGACAGTGCAAGAGGAAGAGAAGCAGAACAGGCCAACATCAGACAGCAGCGTGGTTAACCAACACAAAAATACCTCCACAGCCCACAGGGGGAAAGCAAGGATTTGTCTCAGCACACAACAATGAAACCAACAGTCCCAAATATAAAGGTAGACACAGACGTTCAGGGCAACTGCAGTCCAAACCAACAAAAAAATAAAAAGACAAACAAAGGCAGCTTCGGCTACAACCAGAAAAGAAGGAATTGAGCCAGCAGCCCCGCCCACTCACCCTGAGCTCCACCCACTTATCGAGCAGCCTCTTGTCGTTGAACTCGCACAGCAGGCCCGAGGACGTAATGCAGAAGGTGCTGTCGGCCTTGCGGCCTTTGCCGCACGCCACGTCGCTGAAGAAGTTGTTACGCAGCTCCCCCAGCAACCCAGAGCGGCCCAGCAACGGCACCGTGGCGTTGACCTTTAGGGGTTTGATAGGTAAACGAAAAGAAGCAGACGATGAGTAAATACAAAGATGGAGATGCAGGCGTGACTAAAGAATGGCCGTGGGCGTACCTTGGAGGACTTGGCGTGGTCCAGGTACCAGAACTTGACGTGCCTGTTCCCTGCCGTAACAAAGTAGGAGCTGTCGTCGGAGAACGACACAGCCATGACCTTGCTGGACACTTTGTTGGCAGCCACGACCACGTTTTTCTGGAAGGATGACGGAATAAAATTACAGTTGACATAACTGGGAGGACTTTTCTGGGTGACATTTCAAACGGGCCAGGACAGGACGAGGCTCCCCTCTCCAATAAGTTAGAAACCCCTCCCCAGTGACATCGGCATTAGTTTGCTGCGTTGTGTGAACTGAAGATGTTGAGTACCTTCCAGGCCCAGACGTTGACGATCATGTCATGTTGGTAGCCCACACTGACGATGTACTTGCTGTTGGGGGAGAAGGCGACGCAGGCCACTCCATACTTATGCTCCTGCAACTCCGCCACCTGGGTCCTCTCCACCACATCCCACACCCGCACCGCCGGCATATGTCCACTCTGGGGGGGAGGGGCGAGGTCAATAATGTAGATGAATATGATGTTAGGGTCTCCTAAGCTTTAATTATAGTTTTACTGAGAGTGCATATATTGCTAATTTGCTCCCTTCATGCTTCTTATACTTAGACGTGAAAGGTGGATCAATATATGGATTATCCAAGTTACACAACCAACCAAGGTCAAGTCAGGAAATGTAAGTACCCAGTGACATGAGAGGACTGACTGTTGACGTTCTTCTGATAGAGACAGAGCAGCCTAACTGCCATTAGTATTCAGCACTGCCTCAGCCACACACAGCAGCTACAGTCTCACAGAGAGGAAGCTGTTTATGCAACTGTCAACCGCAGCAGCCAACCACACGCTGAGACCCTCACGATCCAGTTCCCTCTGCTGTTCTCTCCCTACACACTCTCATCTTCTCCCAGGTTCTCAATCTCACCCTACACACTCTCATCTTCTCCCAAGTTCTCAATCTCACCCTACACACTCTCATCTTCTCCCAGGTTCTCAATCTCACCGTACACACTCTCATCTTTTCCCATGTTCTCTCTCACCTGTTTTCTTTCCCTCTCCCCACACACACAGACACAGTCTCCTTTTCTCCATGGGCATCTCTCTCTCTAAATATTCTCCCTCTTCTCCCTGGTTCTATCAGACCTGCCCCCCCCCCACACACACTCCTACACTCTCCCCACACACACTCCTACACAATCTCTACACACAACCATCCACCCACGCACACACACATCCACCCACACACACACACACACTCTCTCTCTCTACACACACTCCTTCTTTCTGCCGTTTCTTATTCCTCCCCCTCTGTCCTCCTTTCACCTCTTCCTGACAGCAGGCAAAGTCTGTGCGTGGGCTGGCACTGCGCTGCCTGTTACCATAGCAACCCGGGTAAGACCCCCGCTTCGTGCCACTTTGCGATGCATCAGAGGCAGATCCTCCGTCTGGACAGAAGGGACTTGGTCTCCCGGGCCCAGTCTCCCTCAGGAGCCCAGCCTCCCGCACGTGTGCAGAGCAGCACGGGGCACGCCTGGCTAAAGCCCCTGTTCTGGGACTGCCAGTGCCCCTACAGTGCAAAGGCCCCATCCCACCTTACCCTTATATCAGCAAACCTGCACGCTTGCTTCAAATCGTGGAAATACTAAAAAAGTTATATTTTAATGGTGTTTGTTTTGTTTGTGAAGAGCATTTTTCAATCATTCCTACAAATGCAAGTTTAAGGGAGGAATAAGAGAAACGGCAGCAAGAAGGAGTGTGTGAAAGAGAGAGAGAGTGTGTGTGTGTGTGTGCGTGTGTGCATGGATGGGTGTGGGTGGTGGGGGGCAGGTGAGAGAGAACCAGGGAGAAGAGGAGAATGTGTAGAGAGAGTTGTACGTTTTTAAGAACAGTGCATTACGCCCTTATGTCCCACTCTGGACCTGCATGCTGTTGCTACACTAACACTCACCTGCTGCCATGCTGTTCTCCTCACACATGTGCAGTACGTTCACTACACCACTACACCCATCACCACTCTGAGTGATCCCTGCATGGTCTGGGTCCTCATTACCTTTCTACTCTCCTTCATTCATCTTCTCCTTCTCACTCACGTTCGGCTAACCTGCTCTCTCCCTCCAGGCCACATTCCTTCAGATATACAGTCACAAGAAACTGCAAGGGATCGTATTTCAAGGTTTGGGGCCTGCTATGCTAAAAGCCCTAAACTCTGGAACACGATCCCTTAACACCTCTGCTCTTGTACATCCACCTCTTCGTGCAAAAACTGAAAACCTCTTCCAGATTGTGTTCAGATCTAGTTATTTAATAATCTCTGCTTTTTTATTCCATTTCCTTAACTCTGAGCTCTTACATCTTGACATTATAAGAGCTGTATCTTTGTACTTGTGTACAGTGACTTTGGGAATTCTGAAAAAATATCATTATCATCATTTTTAATATCTATTATTATTATTACTTGTTTTGGGTCATGGAAACATTGTGTTGTGATTGTTTATCATGATTTTCTTCCCCCGAAACATGACATGCATGGTAGTAAAAGAGAAACGCTGCAGCGTGGGAGGGTATGATACCATGACACCTTATCTTCCCTGAACATCCAAACATTCACTACATGCCAGTCATGCCTGCCCACGAGCGCTGCACACGCCCTGTCAGGACGCACACGCTGCAGGACGCACAGAGCTGCATGACTCCGCACTTCTCCAGGCCGCAGTGGCATTAATGGACACGTCGCACGTGCAGTTCTACCCTCCATCTCCCCTTCTATTTAGCCGTACTCTACTCGTACTGGACACATAGCAATCAGCAACGTTGCACAACAGTGCAAAAACTTACCTCTCCTGTAACCACATACTTGCCGTCGGGTGAGAAAGCTAAAGTGGTGATGGTTTTCCTGAGGGGAAAGAAAGGAGAGGGAAGTGGTTCAGTGTTCCTGCTGAAGTGAATGCTTCCTGTCTGTCTAAGAGACTTCCTGTCCTGTTCTGGTCAGTGCTCGTTATAATAATGACTGTGACTCACTCCAAGATCAAACTCATGGACACACCAGTGCAATTTCAGCTAATCAGGGACTGAAAGAAGTACAGGCGTTACTGTGGGACTCTGGTAATGCAAAGGAGAGCTTTGAATTATAAATGATTCTATTCTAAATGAATTCTAGAAACTTTTCAGTTCTGCCATGTTCAGCGTAGGTGTAGGAAGCTGGCTCAAGGAGTATCAGAAAGTATGCAGATTCTTGACTGTATACAGGTACACATCTCCTTTCATGAGAAGGATTAGATTAGAAATAGGTCACATTGCTTAAGGGTTGCCCATCAATACATGACAGCCTGCATAACAACCACCAAGCGTGATTCAATTAGGTGTCGTCTTCTCTTGGATAAGTTAGAATAGGAAAAGCAGAACATCAGACAATACATCAAACTGTAGTTCTAAAGGTAAAATATACTAGTGCTTAGACACGTGTATAAAATCATGTACAAAATCACTGCTTTTGTTTTGCTCCTTTGGTGTTAGACATATTAATATAGACATGATGTAGGCCTTCTGCCATGAACACTGTAATACTGTAATACACTGTCATTTTAGTTGAACAGATGTACAAGGGACAAAACAGCTATCCAGCAGACTTGCTGTTCCAGGTCAGCATCCTCACCTGGAGTTATTGAGAATATGATACTGTTTGTTCTTCTTGGGGTTCAGCAGTACCACCACACACCTGCAAGAGAAACACAGATGCTCATTATCACTCAGCTAACAACGCCTGTGCAGACAGTAGAGAAGCAAAATATAGAACAGACACGCACATGCTCTCTCACACACACACACACACACACACACACTTCAAAAGATCCAGCGTTTGGACACGCATGTACTGAGAACACATACGCTGTTATGATGCATGTGATTAAGCACTGGACACTTCTTTCCTCATTTCCCACAGACGCCAGTCTAGTGCTCAAACTGGACTGAAGCCCCATTCAATTCTGTGACACACAGTCTCAGTGCTTGTTCCATTTCCATCATCTCCTAAAATGAACAAAATTCTCAAAATCCTTTACAAAGGGCTATAAACAAACACTGGCCATTTCTGCGGTACGTCAGTACGCCTGAGAGTGACAGCAGTAATAAAACAGGAGTACAATGCAGAATTACACTGAGAGTGTACTGCATTAGTACAGTATTACACAGAGTACTGCATTAGTACAGTATTACACAGAGTACTGCATTAGTACAGTATTACACAGAGTACTGCATTAGTACAGTATTACAATGAGAGCACTTCATTTTGATTTTCATGAATCCTACATTAACCTAATCAAATACAACACACAGTCCTCCTAAAAACACAGTCCATTTGAGCACAAAAGTGGTCAAACTGAGAAGAATACTGGGCAATGAGTGTGTGTGTGTGTGTGTGTGTAAAATTGGCCAGATTAAATAATTCCCACCTTATTATACTTAATATTCACTTCAGTGCTGCTTGTGTGTTACACACCCCAGGAACACAAAGGTGGAGTCAGGTGATCCCTGTGTGTTACACACCCCAGGAACACAAAGGTGGAGTCAGGTGATCCCTATGTGTTACACACCACACAGGCAGAGCCAAAGAAAATGGGACTCGGAGGACTAAATGCCATTTAAGGATTAACAGTTATTTTTGCAAAGTTCCTGATAGGACAGACAGGGCTCAGAGCTCTGAGCAAGAGATATGGACTCCATATACACCGTACACAGACCTGTATACACACAAGTCATGCAGGTGCTGAGCACAGGATTTAGACTGGTGGAGAGCAATGCACAGTCTCAACACAGGGACAAAGCCGACAGAATCTGGTACTGGTGCAGCCTAGAGAGACAACCCCCCCCCCCCACCAGCACCTTCCCCAACACCCCCCCCCCCAACACCTACCCCCCACCGCTGTTCTGAAAACCTGAAGCCATTTAAACTGGATGTTACAGTAACAACCACAGCAGTAAAAATAATCTGCTGTATGACATTGTAATTAAGTGAATGTGAAATAGGATTTCTGTATCTCTATTTTCCACTCTAAACATCATGAGGTCTAATCCCAACTTGGTTTGTCACAAATTGCACACTTACATTTTATTTTCTTAGGTTTCACTAGAGGCAATGTGCAAATAGCAGTCACTTAGTGTTTACTCGTAAAACAGTTCCACCCTGCCAATACAAATAGGCAAACACAAACACACTTAAGTTTAAGAAAACAGGGAACAGAAACATCCAGCAGTGTCTCCTACAGTGCGACCGAGTTGAAGGTTGCACATCAGCCCGATGTTCACTGCAGTCTTCCAGCCTCAGAGAAACACGCTCTCATTAAAGGCTGTAAACTACAGCAGCTCTGACATACAGACTGCAGCAGATCCTTCCAGTAGAAGTACAGCAGACAGAGCCGCAGTCATGCCAGGACCTGAGGCTTCCCACCAGAACACTGCCCACTGCCCTCCTGCCCTCCTGCCGGCTTCCCTTCTGCGTCTTGGTGCCATTTCTTCCCTGGGTAAGCAACACAAACCTGGAGTCCACGTGATGTAAAAGAGATTGATCAAACCAGGTCATTATCTTCCTCTGCACCACAGTCCAGTCCTGATGCCCATGTGTCCACTGCAGGCACTGTCACAGTGGGCAGGGCTCAGCATGGACGCCCTGACCCATCTGTGGATGCACAGGACCATGTGCAACAAGCTGAGACGAACTGTGTGTTTTGACACACTGATATTCCAGCATTAATGTTTTCAGCTATTTCTGCTTTAGTAGCTCTTCTGTGGGATTGGACCAGATGGGCAAGTCTTCAATCCCCGTGCGCATCTGTGAGCCTTGGGCACCCACGACCCCGACTCTGGGTCACTGGTTGTCCTTCCTTGGACCATGTTTGGTAGGTACTAAGTACTTCACATCCCACAAGACCTGTAGGTGTGGAGATGCTCTGACCCAGTTGTCTACCCTTCACACTCTGGCCCTTGTCAGAGTGTGACGAGAACTGACTGTTGACTTGCTGTGAAATATATACCTCCTGGCAGGTGCCATTGAACCATAGATGGTGTCATTTGCTTCACCTGTCAGGTTTTAATTCTTTGGTGTACTTCACCACATCTGTGTGTGTGTGCATCCGTTCTCAGGGAGAGAGGCTAGACAGACTTGACAGCGAGGACTGGGACAATACAGACACACACACTGACACACGCATGCAAACACACATGCACTTATACAAATGACGACCCTACCTGCATGGTAAGATAGCCTGGATAATGAAATGTCATAAAACATATATAGAATAATAATAAAAGCCTTGTCTTCCATTCTCTCCCATGCCTTTAAATAAGGCTCCAGTGTTCCAGTGACCAAAAGTGGCCAAACTGGTTGTGTCTATATAAGGTTCAACAGACCACATGTAACTATACAGTGTGTGAGATATTCCCACACACAGGGCTAAACTGCTCATATATGGATGCAATCACTGTATTCAGGATTTAACCAAACCAAATTGTTAAGGTAGGATGTTACAGTATCAAAGTTACATTTAAAATGAATACATTCGCGGTCCAGCATTAGCATGTTGCTGATTGTTGTGTGCCCTTAATACGTCCCATTTCTTTTGTAGCTTAACCTTTATTTAACAATTCCATTTGTGAAGTCTAATCGATGGTTACTTACATGTGTATACAATAGAAAAGACAAGATTTAACAAACTTAATCTATAAATCTACTTTTTATCCCCACAAAAGCACAGATTTTAGTTTTGAAAAGGAATGCTGTGGTAAATGTGAATGAAACAAAGAAACAAAGACACTCCTGTACATGTGACCAGCTCTTCAGTAGAGAGTGAAACAAAGACACTCCTGTACATGTGACCAGCTCTTCAGTAGAGAGTGAAACAAAGACACTCCTGTACATGTGACCAGCTCTTCAGTAGAGAGTGAAACAAAGACACTCCTGTACATGTGACCTACTCTTCAGTAGAGAATGAAACAAAGACACTCCTGTACATGTGACCTACTCTTCAGTAGAGTGTGAAAAATGCCCATCTGTAAGAAGGGTGTCAGTGTGTCAGTTTGACAGTGTTTTGGTTTCAAACCAAATGAACAAGGAGAATATCTTTAGATATTAACAATGTTATGTAAAGTAAAAATAAAATTGCAACACAAATTTCTGTCGCAAGTGCAACAATGCTCATTGGCATGAATAGCTGGAAGATTAAATGGATGATAATTATAGCAGTATGTCTGTATCTAAACTTACTGGGGAACAATATATAAATCAATACCTGTCTTTTCTTTTCTTCTATGAATTAAGACTCACTATCTTTTAATTCAATGTCGTTCTTCATTGAAGTGTCAATATCGATATTGTTTATCGCTCATCCTGAAGAGGATAATCGTTGGTCTAAACATGATCACCCAAGCCTACTGGACATGTGCTGAGACTCTGCAGGGCCATGAGACAAACTGAGCCAGCTCATTATCTCACCTGCTACGAAACCTAATAAACTCATTCAAGTGCACACAAATTCATGGTTTCAACAAGCCCCACAGATGGCACTGCGGATTTAGAAATATGAGATATTTCGAGTCCAAAACATTACCAGGGCAGCAACGGTCATGTCCCGCAATACAACGTGCTACTAGAACTGCCGACAGGCCAATTAACACTGAAAGCAGGTCCCAGTGCACAGTGATTGGAGATGCCACCGAGCCCCGTGGGAGACCAATAACCCCCCCCACTGAGGAAGAGGAGTCCAAGCTGAACAGGAAAGGTGCCAGTTTACAAATAAAAGGATGTGAAATGCACTCACAGGCAGAAACTCAAGCAAATGTTGGGAACTACATTAAGATGTAGCCATAGTAAACAAGTTCATGTTACATTTGTAGAATAAAAGAATGGTACAGGTCTGAAATGGCAGAGTTATGCCTCACTTAAAAAACGCACTGTGATTGGTGGGGGTTCAGATTCTGTTCAAATACTAACCCAAAACTGGAGCTAACAGTTAAACACACATATGTGTGGAATGCTTGTATTTATACTCACTCACACACTTGCTCTGTGTGTGTTAGAGGGATTAGACAGCTACTGCCTTCCATCTGGTAAGTGGAATAAACTGAAGGGACAGGTGGTCAAGCCTCACACACACACACGCACTCCTCTAGGGTCACCATCAGAGGGGCAGTAGAGCATCGATTTCCAAGTGGGAGCCTGACACTGATCCCGGACACTCACTGAGCACACACACCCTCCAATCCCAGAGCTCAGTTCAGCCAAACCAGCATGAACACATCTACACTCTCAGTGGTTCAGCTAGAGGGTATTTTCATGCACAGAAGCAGTGAAAATGTAACCAATCATTTTGATGACCTTGTTAATTTAAGGAGTGTGAACATTTTCCACTTAATCTCTGCATTTAGCCTGGGCTATTCCTCTCTGAATGGTAATGCAGGATGTCACTGGGGACGGTGCCTGAAGTGGTCTGAAGCGGAGCTCGAATTCAGTACTGCAGTGCAGCACATATGCAGCCCAATAAGTGAAAAACTGCATTGTTCAGCACACACTGCAGAAGAGGGGTGTGTGCGACCTTTCCCCAACCATGTGCTGAACTGGCCCAGATCACTCATTCATTCTCACTCCTTCATTCTCTCCCTCCTGCTCTTCTGTGTACATTTTTTTACTGCTTCTTATGCTCCTCTATTGTCTCCCCTGCTACACTTCTCAGCTCTACTGACCCACTTTACTGCAGTAAAACAGAGCAAGAGACATATACAGACAGACAGAGGGAGAGACATATGCAGACAGACAGAGGGAGAGACATATACAGACAGAAAAAGCAAGAGACCCTGCCCCCCATGCATGTTTTCAAGTAAGACTGACAGAGGGCTGCAGATGCTACTTTAACCTTTACATTTTTTGAAATGACATGCTATTCATGATGAAATACATCATACATTTAAGCTACTCCAGATGCCGTGCAGTTTAAATTTTGGCAGCAATCCTCCAGTAATGCTAACAAGGTACTTACAAGCACACAGCACGTACAAAGGTGCACTCATTATAGCAGCTGTCAGAAGGGCAGCACTGGAGAAACGTGCTTACTGCCACAGCACAGAGGCAAGTGTCAGCACACAGCACAGAGACGAGGGTCCTGGGCACCTGAGCACCAGCCCTGCTCCTGTCTGTGCAGGTGGCTGAAAAGCCAGATACGCTGCATTACTGAAGCTCGGGGTAGGCGACTCCGCTGAAGAATTAGAATTTTAACCCGAATCCTACTTTTCATAAGAAGCAGTAAGAAATATTGTGCGAGTGGAAAATAGATGGCACCGTATTGAAGGGTGCAATAATTAAACAATATGTAAACAATACAGGATTCAAACTTGAAAAGTGGAATATTTCCGGTTCACAAATACACATTCAGCAGGAGAAAGACGGCAAGGGAAAAATTAGAGGGGGAAAAAGCTCTTGTACTTTAAGAACTGCAAGTGTCTGCATCAAGGGAGAATAACATCAGCAGAAAATGATACAAAACCCACTAACAGTTGTTGTGCTGAAAAGACCAACCAAATGGAACGAGAGCACTTCGAGATTGAAAGGAATCGGTTCTTCACATCTTTTCATTTTGGTGCACTTCAGAAAAAAGGACAACTCCCCACTGAGTGCTGAGTGTTTAATTAACTAATGGAATTAGCTGTTCTGTCTGAAGTTGACTGATGCTCAGTTTCCTTAACAGAATAAACTCTCTCAAGGGAATCACCAAGCAATTCAGTTTGGCCTTTATACTGTACTTCTAACTTGGCCAATATGTGGAATCTGTGTTAATGAAGAAGAACCACAGATCAAGAACCCCATATTGTCATGATCGGCCCCTCCCCATCAGTCAATCATGGTCTTGTTTTGGTTTGCTATGTTGCTTGTTTGTTTCGGTTTTAATTTTCACGCCCACTCATTTAGTTTTCCCTGCCCATTGTCATTAGTTTCACCTGTTTCTAGTTTAGTTCTTTGTTAGTCTTTTATTACCTCGTGTATATAAACCCTGTGTTTGCTCTGATCACTGGTCATTATTTTCTACAGCCTTTGGGTGTGAGCGTCAGCCTTGTGTTTTCCTAGCCTGATTTGTATAATAGTCTTTGTTGTTGTGCCCGTTGAGTTTTATGTCTTTTCATGTTGGTTATATGTCTATTACGGATTGCCCTTGCCCTTGGAGTCTTCTGAAGAAGTCATTTACATTTGGTTGAGTAAACCAATCAGACTGCCAAGTGGAAAAACCCCAAACAAACAAATCTTTCCTAAGCTCGCGTCAATGACCATCTGCATACGACTGCGTCCAGCGTCTGGTGACTGAGGCTACATGTCACCAGGGTGGCAGCTTCAACGAGATGGGTTTTTTTCTGGCAATCATAACAACTTTAAGCTGTAAACATCTGATTAATTGCACAGTACAACTCGTTGATTGATGGCGGCGCAAGAGCTCAGAGAAAACATAACACTGAAATGATTTCAGTTCCTGTGGTAGTAACATCTGACTTTGCATGCCCATTTGTGACGGACAGCTGCAGGGTCTCATCTCACTGCCACAAGAGCCCTACACATTTGCTCGTGCTCCACACCCTGTCCGGAGAGGCCCACGGGCAGATGTCGGCACCAGGTGGAAACTAAGCTTCATCTGCTGAATTAAGTAGCCCCCTGTGAAAACTGTGTTATTTAGCTTGAGCACAAGATGACTAGCCATCATGCTGTGTATCAAACCACTAGAATCAAACTACAGAGCATTCTCACTGAGGGGTGGGACTAGACATGGCAATGGTGGAAGTTTTTGGATGGCCTTGCTCCTAAATTGTGCAAACTCAGTGGATTTGATGAACCAGACTGTAAAGGCTTGCACTGTGTTCACTTAGCGTCTTTATATGCCCTGTTCTAAATAGTCTACTACATACTGTATACTGTACTTAGTATATACTGTATAATGGTCCTTGTAGTAGTATACAACAAATACAAATCATACTACAAAGTCACACCATTTTCCTCCAACAGTTGCATGATGAGATGCAGTGCACCAGGAAGATGGCTCTGGCCCACGTACTGGAATATTTGGCAGAAGTAGTATGTCATCTGAGTATCTATTGCATACTGTAAAAAAGTATTTTTGTTGCATACGGCATACAGAATTGGGGCCGAAAGAGAATGTGAGTAGTATATCATAGGCTAGTTGGAACACAGCTATAGTTAATTAAGTTAGCTTTGCCAAGATCCAGTACCTATGTGTGTGCAACACAGTTATGTAACAACCCAGATGTGACGCCTGTTTAGGAAAGGAAAGAAAACATGGCAGAGAAAGAGGAATGTTTCACGCAGAGGGAGCACTTAATGACCAACAGCCTAATCAGATTATGAGCACCATGTGATGGCTGAGATGAACATCTTACCACTCACGTGCAATTCGTTGCTAAAGAATAAATGGTTTAAACTTACAACTGAATAGTTACTTTAGGTTTAGGGATGTTCATTAGCCAAAACAAACAAACAAACATACAAACAAAAAAACAGGTGCAGTCGAGGCAAGGCAAACAACTGAATACACTTTAACAGCAGGCTCTTAAACCTGTGGCTTAACTGAACGCCACTGACACACTCCTCATTGTTAGATCTCAGCTCCACAGACACAATCCTTAGCATTAAATCTCAGCTCAACAGACAATCCTCAGTGTTAAATCTCAGCTCCACAGACACATTCCTCCTCCTGACTATAGACAAGGCTAGAATCCCAAGACAGATTTGCCATGGTGGTGGAATGCTGCAACCACAGGAAGTTGCAAACGCTGGATCTTTCCTGCACGGTGCTGGGTGAGAAGCACAGCTGGGATGGCCCGTGGGCACACACACACACACACACACACACACAGACCTGTTGTGACTACATGCCCAAACTCCTGTGGCACCTCAGAGAATAAAACCCTGCTTCCTGTCCCAGCACTTCCTGCTTGTGCCCCACCTAATTTCTCTGAATGCTAACACAGCAATGTGTCAAATCTGTGACACAGAAGGTCTACTGCATGCCGCAGCCTACAAAGAAACAGTCTGACATGATAAGCAGTGCTTGACTCATCATTTGGACTCGAGTTCCTCACCCTGCAGGGTAGGCTACCAAACCAGAGCGGGGATCTGAGGCCAAGGCACGGTTTCCTGCAGCCGTAATCCCCAAAACCTTTTCAAGAGTCACCTACGAAAAGACAAGGGAAAGAAGAATAATTAAACAGTTGCAGCAAAGAGCAAAACTCTATTGAACATTGGCAAAGTTTTGGTGAAAAAATAAATGAAGTCAATGAATAACCAGAGAGATGCTGGTCATCATTTCTGGGTCAGTGAGACAGAAGATTATACGAGTAGTGGGCACCCTGTCCCAGGTCCATTTGTAAGCATCACATTTAGGGAATATTACCTCATGAAAGCATCAATAAACAGATTTTAACAGAAAAATGCTTTGGCAGCAAATTACTGACGACATTTACGCTCACGACGCCTAAAAACGATGCCAGAGAATTACGACCTGACAATAACTTGGCAAGCATCTACAACACCCTTGTTGAACTGTGGATATGAATTCATTTCACACAGACAGAAAATCATATGATAATGAAATACAATCCTCTATTATCTGCCCTGACTGTCTGGGAAAGAGTGCAGTTTGCCAGCTGCACAGGAGCATGCCTGAGGACATAACGAGAGGCAGAGGGCTCTGCATTAACTGGGCTTGTGTTCTTTTAAAAAAAAACCATTAGAGAGCAGTTAAAAAGTGCAGTATGATTTCAAACGCTTAAAGAACATGGTCAACAATGCTGCAAAACGGCTACTTTCATTTGAAATGAAAATGGGGAGTTAAGAACTTCCAGAATGATAAGAAGGACTGAAGAGTAAAGACAAATGCTAGATCATGAGTAAACTCCCTGTCTTGGCTAATTTAATCACAGGCTTTTATAAAAGTAATGCATCTGTATTTAGACAATGTGTTTATTATATACGCACTATCGAACATGTATCTGGTAATGTACTTTGCTACACCATAAATATTAAAAGCACATATCTTTTAACAATCAACAGGCACTTCAAATGAAACACTGCAATCCCATGTTAAAGCAGTTAATTAAACCAGTGGGTTATTGTTACATAATAGCTGTGCTCTGAATCATTAACAGATCAGTGCAGTGGAAATCACAATTCCTTCCACGAGACTAAGTAGCTATCAAATCCATGTGAACAGATCCACACATTTGAGTCCTTGGAGGGTTGCAGACAGAGCAGTTGATGTGTGTGAGAGTGGTCTTCACAGCAAGTGGATCCCTGTTCTTTATTTCCCTTCACTCCTCTTCTATCCTGTATGGGTCAGTCACACTACATCACATGACACAAACCACAGCCAGGGGTTTTACTCTAGTCTCAGAGAGGTGCTTTCAGTACAACTGTCAGTGCATTGATCAAATGATGCAGTTTTCCTGATTTTTATAAAACTGTTTTAAGGTGTAGGAAAAGTGAAGGATTAATGTTTACACAATTATAAAATAATTACTACGGGCCGGCCTACTACACGCTGAGTACACAGCAACGATGCTGCACTAGATCAGTCATAGGAGTGTAACAATGCTGTTTTACTGAACAAAAACCAAGGAGTGCAAAGAAGAGCAACAATATGTTGAAAATATGGGGGTGTCATTTAAAATACATGTTTATACAGCTCTTTTCATTAGGAGGTTTAAGACATATGCAGCTATAGCATAGCAGTAAATACAAAAACACAAAAAAAACAACAAAGAAAATACATGTTTTGACAAAAATCCAAAGAGTTTTAGAGCTACAGACTATGTTTAAACAGACTAAAAAGGTTTCTCATGCAGTTTTATAATAGATAACAAACAAAAAGGGAATCACAAGCTAGAGGATCAACACTATCCACCACCTTTAATACCACACAACTCGAGCCTGAGGACATAGAACCCAGTATGGAACAACTGAACACACACACACACGCCAACATGCACACCCACAAACACACCCTTTTGTCTGGCTGTGTACCCAAGAGAATCTTCAATTCCTTTAGGCTGGAATACAACTCTGTTTAATAAAGAGCAGGGGTACACTGTAGCCTCACTCTTCATGGCACTAACATTACATTTGCTTTATATGTCTGATAAGTCACAGACATCTGACAAAGAACTATAATGGAACAAATATGGACTTCAGGACAAATTATTAAGAGCGTATAAATGCTCATGTTTGAACATGGACTACTGCGGATCACATTTTACAATGAGATTACAGTTATACCCCTTAATCAGGTCAGTCTTGATCACCCTAAATAACAAAGCTCCACACTGACTAGTCTATTAACGTGAGCTGTATTGCGGATATAGGGGCGTCCCTGTGAATTTGCGTTACTGACGTTTGCTGCGTGTAGATTAAAGGAGACAAGGGTTCGAAACTTGAATGAAGGTTTCTGATCAAGCATTTGCCAAGCCGTAGGCCCCCACGAGCTTAAATAGGAAAAGTACAGTCACCATTTGTCTGCGGCAATAAACAGACAATCAGAACGGAATGCAGCGCTTAGTTTGCTGCTTACATTCAATAACAGTTGCACACAAAATATTTTTACAATACAAATTCATTGCAAACGCATATTTCAAATGTAAACAGTTAAACACTCTAAACCATACATATGGAGAACTCGCGTGCTTCCGATGAACAGATGTGTATAATCCGTGAAGAGCAGACTGCACGTGTAAAGGTTTTTGCATTTTATACAATGGGTGGATGGGAGCAGTTTAATAACTGATGTGTCCAAACATTACTATAGAAACCTATAACAGTACAGTATGGGGATTTAATAGCTTTAAACATTAGAAGCGAACAACAGTTGCAAATGAGTCCGTCATTAGGCATATGTACAGTAAGGATACTGTAGCTTGTCAGGAGTGCTTTATTGTTACGAACCAGTGGCAATGGTCGATAAATGTACTTTGCATAATGGTGCATGTATCTCAAATACTACAACAGATGATCAGCTATACTGAAATAGCGAAAATATATTGCACACACTGGAGTACCATTACGCAGCTATCCTAGCTACATGTCCTAGTTTTTCATTTGCTAACAATTAGGCTACTGTGACGGGATTAAAAACACCAGGTTTTAATCAACATCTTTATCAAGCATCACAGTTATTTGCATACCTTATTTCCCAGGCTTTCTTTGTTGTTTCCAGCTTTATTTTTCCTTAGTTTGATTGACGGCGAGCGGAGCAGATTCTTAATCCGATTTTTTATAGTAGAGTTTTCCACAGTCATTTTGGTTTCGTGTCATGGGAATATTACCTATATCTAAGATCAAAACTGTGAAGGCTTTGTAGCCCGTTTTAGAAAATCGCTATGCGTTCAGTTAAATAATACAGAATGAAATCACATAGTGGTTTGGTCATTTTCCGCGATAATAAAACGAAGCCGACGTCCCCGTGAACGCTCCGTGGAGACGCTGAAACCCTCTTCTCTGCGGTCAAGCCGCTCCAGCTAGCGACAGACCGCTTCGCTGGGAAAAATGTTCCCACTGACCGCATTGGATGTGCTGAAACTGAACATGTTTCATTCTCATAGTCAGCAGTTCCTCGGTGAACCGATCGTCATGTTCTGCCGAATTGTCTCTCGGGGGAAATGCACACAGCCAAGGATTAAAAAAAAAAACGTTTGTCGGCGCGGTAGTGTGAACGGGGCGGATTAAGGCTCAGCGGCCAGATGTATGCCACTTTATGCCGCATGTGTACATTTTAGCTAGACAGATAGCCAGTAAGGTGTTACCCATGCATCTAAAGTCAGTAACAGACGTCAGACGAATGAAAATGGCAGCGAGAGAATAAACAAAACTGTTAATTTTGGCAGCGTTTTGTACATATATGCTCGCTGGGTGTCTAGGCGTCTGAAGTAACGCTGTCAGCCGGTAGTTACCTGATGACAAACACGCTTCACACAGGGTACAAATTGTACACCTACCGGCTTTTGCTGTGGATAGCTGGGTTAGATTAGCTACCTCGTTCATTTACATTGTTCAGTGGTTTTATTAGAAAAACACGATTAGCGCTTACCGAAATAATACGTGCTAAAATACAAATTAGCCCCGATAACAGCTTTCAGGCTTTGTTTGGGTTTACTGTTGCCGCTAAGTTAAAGTCGGCTAGCTGGCTTTCCAGCGAGCTAGCTAGCTACGTTTGGGAACGGCTGTCGTTATTAAATCAGCTGATGTTATTGAAAAGATCATTATTTACATATTTGTAGCTAGGTAATCAAGTTCGTTGATACCTTACCACACGGATTACTTCAATTTACTACTTGGTTGTTGCTGTCCAAGTTACTTTTAAAGCTAGCTGGCTAGTTGGCTTGATTCTGTGCATTTAAAAACACCAGTGACCAGTCGGCGACTCCTTCATTGGTGTTTTGAGGACAATTCTGCCATCCAGTGACAGACAGTTTTGCAACGTTACAGACGAGAAATGGGTGTATTTGTAAAAGGAAAGCGTAGCTGGCTTAGATAAACAGCTCATTTGACCAGTTTGATATATTATATAATAGCATATATGGAAATGTTAACATAGTTAGCTACTAGTGTTTAAAATGTCCCATTGTATGAACATCGTTAGCTATCTACCAGACACTTTTTCCAACTTTTCTCCAATTTCCAACTTTTTTAATGCGAACAGACATTTTTCCTAACTCACAAAGCACAAATGATCGAGAATGCGTGAATATAGCGCAGTCCTGTAAACCGAACCTTTATTAAACTAGAACAGAAAGCTGAAGACCAAGTTAAAGTTGAAGCATTTTACACGTTAGGCACGTTAAAGCCAACAATTCTAGAATAATTTACAGTCGTTTACAAGATCACAAGGAAGGTCAAGACAGACAACGCGCAATACTGTACAAATAATAATCGTGCATCTGCAAATGATTTGACAGTTGTTATGGAACAAACGTGTATTTTTTTGGACTCTGAAGTTGGACCACACTAACAGGTTCCACCGGAAGAGCTGCCTCTTTCCCCGCCCTCTGCACACACCTTTGTCCACAACTGGTGAACCAACCCACAGCCCTGTAGAGCTGCCCCATGTAGGGCTGGTGCATGTGGAAAATTAGTGGATCAAGGCACGCATTGAGACTGTACAGCAACTCGGAGGCTTCCACTAACAGATTGACCACCCAGGCCACCCAGCAGGTGTTTTTGCAGTTATTCAGAGTGAGGAAGGTTAAGCAAGCAGCGATATGCAACACCTGCCCTGGAACCCAGCAGATCAGGAAATTGGCTATGAAAACTGTGATGAACAATATGGTCTTGTCACGAACTTGGCCCCACAGATGTCGAGACTGTTTCACTCGGGCCATGATCTTCAAATATGATGGAATGATCAGGAGCAAAGGTACAAAGACCTGGATTGAGTAGACTGACAGGAGATTGTACGAAGGCTTGGAAGCATTGTACCTAGAGGCCACTACTGCTCCACAAACGTGTATGCCGTTCATCCTTGCACTGTAAAGGATGCTGGGATAACTGAGGTAGATGAGGAGGGCAGTGATTGCCCAGAGGAGCAAAGACACCAGGGCAGTGTTTCGGGTAGTGCGGATCATTCTGGATTCTAGTGGGAAGACAATAGCCAACAAGCGATCAGCACTGATGGCGCAAATGAACATGGTGCTGGATGTTAAACCCACAAAATACAGGATATTCATTAGGATGCAGAGCAGATGACCCATTCTCCAGTTGTAGTCTGCACTCATGTATATGGCCCATGGTGTCATAGAGACCAGGTAGGCAAGGTCACATATAGCCATGTTTAGGACTCCAATAGACCCGATGCTCCAAGGCTGGGAGGGTCGCAGGCAACTCCACAAGCTCCCAAGGTTCCCAATTATGCCAAGGAGAGAAAGCATGTGAAACAGCAGAGGAATAAAGTTCACAGCATATTTGCGGTTGTAGGGACAAGGTATGTATGGAGTTAAAGGTAGAACAAAATCCTGGGTATCAGAGCAGATGTTCCTCGAAGCACTGTTGTTCACTTCAGACATTTCTTGGGTTTGGTATTTCCAGATTCACCTTCTACTTTAGGGTACAATGGGGAAAAACAGTAATTTGAACTACTAAATTCATCATAGATTCAATTTACATAGACAGTAATTGAAAAGAAAATCAACAAACAACAAAAAGAACTTACCTTGATCTTTTATATTGATCTGGAGGACTGTCAGAGTTGGAGTCCTCTGTGCAGTCATATAGTGTATATAAGCTCAGTATGTTCCTGCGTCATTCCTTGTTGGACTTCCCACAGTAATGGCAGTTAATTCAAATATCAGCAGTTAGATGACCACAAGATAGCAATTACCTGATTGGGTAATTCTCAAGAGCTTGTTGCAAATGCCAAGTGAAATGCTTAACAGAGCTGAAGCAACATGAAAGGTAAACAAAAACTTCAAGTCAGTTAGTTAAAATGTTACAATTAAGTCAGCTTATATATGTGTGGGTACTGTGGTTAAAAGTTGCAGCATAGTACATATTTCCACAGAATCAGAATGTTTTGGAAGGGGTTCTTTATTAGCTATGCCTGTATAGTGCTTTCACAGTGTTTAGCTTGTACAGCTGATGGACCTATCCTAAATATCATGCTTCTCTGGAAACCTAGAGTACTGCACAATGTAATTTTTACTACCTCCATGTCTTCAAAAACCTTCAGTTTTCAATATCCCTTATGTGTAATAGTTTGTATAGTACACAAGGTTTCCAAATAACATTTGACTAGTCTTTCCTCAGCTCTGCAAGCTTCTGAAGTTCTCAAACTTTCAGTTCAGAACAGTAGATATTTAATCATAGATAACATGTATTTTATTAAATGTCCCAAATTAATTGCTGCTATAGCCACAAATGGCAATGCTGATGTCATTACTGAAAGCCTCAGGAAAAGTCATCTACCCTCTCAGAACATTAGCAAGACTTGTAGAAGTGTGATGAACAAAAATGAAGAAAATTATGTTCTTTATCCACCAACCCTACGAATATAATGTAACCGAGCAAATGCAATATGAAATCAATACCACTTAAGACGGGTGCAGCGGATGCACCCTTTTCTCAGGGTAATGCTAGTGTCATGCTGGGGACTATGAAATGGTGTTCATTTCTATTTCAGACTTCCATGCGATTAAAAACAACCCTAGGTAATTACTGATACCTTTATTGAATTCTGAGGTTACGATTTTTACAAACATCATTTCTGAGAACACAGATTTGCATATAAAAAATATTACTCTTCAACACATAAAAAGCAGCAGTCTACCTTGCAGAGATAAGCAGGATTTACATTTACCAAAAGGTTGCACGTTGTCCAATGACCCCCTTCTACCCCCACCCCCCTTTGAAAATGTACACAAAAGCTTTTTATGAACCAAACAAAATGCTGCACAACAACAGAAGATACCGTGCTACATCAACTAGTAATAATACCATAATCCCACTTTTCACTGCTCTTGACTTATGCTATACTGCACCTGTGTTAGCCCAAACGGAACCCTATTGCATAGTTATCAGTAAAGTGTTGCATGCCCATCCAGTGTTTCACTAGGCAATAAGAAAGAGTGCTACTACTTTAAAATCCTTAAATTCTTTAAAAGTTAAGAAAACACTTTAGGCAATAACTCTGGCAACTTTACTATAACTAAGTTAAAGTAAAGGTATCACTGCATGATAAATGGGTGAAATTAAGGTCAGACAGACCAGTAGCGTCACTGATCACTTTGATAATATGCACAAGTCAGTGCCTGTAAACATTTGAGTGCCTACTTCCAAAACTGTGATATGCAAAGTTAACAACTGTATTGTGAAATAAAGACCCTTTTCAATCCAGAATATCTAATATTGGAAAAGCCTTTTTTGGAATAGAAAGGGGTTTGAAGTACAAAGACTGTCATACTAGGTAGGATGTGTATTATTGCATTATTAGTATTTGATTCTGTAGCATTTCTATTTTCCTATTAGCAGATGTATTTCAAGTGTGTAACTACATTAGAATAAAGTCCCTGGGGAAAAGACGTTCCTAATGCAAAGGTCACAGGGTACCAAACTCCTTGCACAGAACAAACACTTGAACATTCAAGATCAAGTAAGAGTACATGGGGGGTCGGGTGGAGGAACAAAAGCTTTTGTTAGCAAAACTAAATTTACATAATTCCTGTACACAAAGTAAAAAAGACAGATAACCTATATAACCAGCAAATTTTTGATTCTTGAAGCTGGACATTGTAATCTAAACTGATATTAGACTGGAGTATTGGCCCAAAGTTGTTTTTTCAATAAAAAAAACCCCACCATGAAGTTTAGGGGCAGTGGTTGCACTTCTGTCCAGCATTACTGCTTGTCTGTGGCTGACCCCAACATTACAAAAAGAAGGAACATCCACTGCACACTTGATTAACTTGCAATGAGGGTGGAGGTGGGGTGGAGTCATAATTGAACTTAAGCTTTTCCTATTGAACTGTACAACACCAGAAAAACCCTTCCCATACCTCCATCAGCCTTAGTGACCAGTCACAGTCTTAGTGTATATTCACCATGTTGTACAATTACAAAAAATGTGCTCAGATCTGTCGCTTCATTCCCTCGGACGCCTCTTCTAAAATAAGAGGAAGAATAAAGAAAATGTTTCACAATCACTCTGAAGCAGCATACAATGGCCTATTCATTCTGCTAGAAAATAACAGGGGAATAACCAAACAAAAGCAACAACAACTTCTTTGGAATTTACCCGAGGCACAAAAGGTAGTTCTTGCTTAAACAGATTTAAAAAATAAAAAAAAACAAACACTCAAAAAATAAATAACGGTCCTATGCAAGATATATTTGCTGAGATGAAAACAGCAAACATCCCTGATTAACTGATCATCATGTATTTGCACTACGAAGACTAGGCAGTTTGGAGCCAGGTCTGACAGGAAGTGGACTGATCACATTAGGTGGCCCAGCCTCCTGGGTTTTTAGCCCCAGAGGGGCCAGCTTGGGCATTGGCCTCCATGACACACTGGCTTGCTCTATCGAAGGGTTTGCAGTGGTGACCCCTCCGGCTTTCATTTGCAGAAGAGGGGGCGGAGATGGGGCGTCGCGTTTAGCGGATCCCCCTGGACCACTGGTGGTATTGTCACTGGCCACTGCAACCACTTCAGTCTCAGATGAATTCGGAGGAGAGTCAGACCCAAATATGACTTTGACAAGGTCATCCACCTTTGGGGGAATGTCATCTATCTCATCATCTTTCGAGGTGGTGGATGCTATGAGATCCTCATCCAGCCTGAGGAACAGAGGACTGAGGGATCGCTCGTCATCTACATTCACGCCTGCCTCTTTCTCAGCCAGCAGGTCTGAATGTACCCCTCCAGCCGCCTTAAGACTAAGATCTCCACCTTCTGGCTGGGAGGACTCACTGTTCAACTGCTGATTGAGGAAAACAAGTTCATCAAGCAACGACATAAGATTTTCGTCGTCTGGCTCATTGTTGCCGGCTGCATTTTTGCCATCCTCTTTTTGGCTGCTTGCAGCATCTGCATTGTTGACCTTAGTGCCCTGTTCAGATTGCTTGGGCATAACATACGTTTGCTGTTTGTCTGCGCGCTGTTCATCTACAGGGCGGACTACATTAGAGGGGCGGCTCTGTGAAGGCTCCACGGCAGCAGACCTGGAGACTGCCTGTCCCTGGATGGCTGCTGCAACATCGCCTTCGTGCAGAACAACTGAGGGTGGTATGATGACCTTTTCAGGTGGCACCAAAGAAACAACGTTGGAGATCCTGGGGAGGCTTAGAGTTTTAACTGAAAATAAGGAAAAGAAAAAATGAACAAAGAGTATGATTATCGTAAAGCATGAAAACATTACACTACACATTTTTTTTACATTGAATTTACAGGTAGAAAGCATGCCAACTACACTCTGAACAGTTCTTTAGAAATAAGCAGTTGTGATATGGAGCTACCTGGTGTGTTAATTTTAAGAGGACTGTTGGTGAGTTTGAGGAGCTGTGGCTGCAAAATAGGAAGTGGATTCTCCACTCGTATTGGGTGGGACACAGCAGGAACAGATATTGACACAGATGCAACACCTTTTGATTTAGACAAGAAAGAAACAAAAAAAGGTTTATCAAGGTATACACTGTTAAGAACATACAATGCTACTTTGTGAATTTAACAATTTTTCAATTATTTTTGATCTAGGTTTACACCTGTCCCTTTGTGATTTTACTAATGGGTTTGAGTGCTGACCTGGTGTACTTGATTGTCTTTCTCCTAAAGAAGTGATGCCAATGGGTTGAAGAGGGTTACTTATAGTGATGATCTGACTGCATGGAAGCACCGTTTGTACCAGCGGAAACACTCGAGGAACAAACACTGAAAAAGACATGACAACGTAAAAGGGGGAAAATGGGACATAAATTAGAATTTTTTTTTCATTCAATAATATTACATTTAATAAGTGTTTTAACATGCAACTAAAGCCTGGAGAGACTGAGAGACTATGATTTTATCTTAAAACTTAGACAATCCTGACCATGTAGGCTTGATTATGCCTGATGTTGAATATGTAGTCCATCCCCCGTTCCCTGCCACCAACCTTGATCTTTAGCTGGAGACACTGGAGGTGTTTGGGATTTACTGCGTGACAGGATGTTGGGTCGTGTTCTCTCACGTGCTGAAAGGCAGTTTCCCAGATGTGGTGTTGGATGAGAGGCTGCTGGTGTGTTAAGGCCACACATTTTGGCTGGCTGACATGGTCTGGGAAAAGCTTGTGTCTGCCTGACACTGCCATTTTCTTTCCCTTTGTCCTGGGATACCAGACCTTTCTGCTTATTGATACTAAGGTCTATTGGTTTGGAGTTAGGGGACAGGTGGGCATGTCTAGACATGGCGTCTTTCATTTTGTCATTGGAGTCCACCTTTGTTTTTGTGCTGAGACCCATCTCATCTGAATCTGTTAAATGTTCAAAAAAGTCCAGGTTTGTGCCTGTTGCTTGGTTCTGGCTCTCAAGCGCTTTTTGTTTAGTAACAATTTCATCTAGCTTCCGTGAGATGGATTCCTCAGTCTTTCCTGTGGAAAATTACCAGCTTTAGTCAATTAGAACAAATCATGTCTGTACACACCAAATCACTGTCACATTAAACCCTTTAATACCTGTTAACTGGGATGCTATCTGAAGGAAGTATGCCCTCTTCTTCCTCAGCTTGTTTTGTGCTTTCACTAACTGATCTCTTTGTTTAGTTAGAGACTGGATTTCCTCTCGGGCCTAAGAAGAGAAAGACAGCAAGTAAGCAACTCCTAATGAAAAGAAGGAATCAAATGTTATAAAGAACAGCTGGAAAGAGGAGATGCACTGTTAAAAAAAAGATTAAACTCCAACATACCTGTGTCAGTATCATCATCTTGGAGGCCCTGCGATTGTAATAGCTGAGTGACCTGTGCAGCTTGTGAAAACAATCCTTCAGCGTGCTGCGTCTCGCCCTTTCCTGCGTCCTCCTCCTAGTTTTTCCCTATAAACCCAGCAACATGTGACTTAGTATTATCCAGCTAAAAGGGCTTTAATCTAGGCCCTGAAGACACCACATATAAGCCCCTACAGAGAGGGTGAGAAGGTTAAACGACCACAGAGAACAATGCGACATACATACCAGTGACTCTTGTCCAGTCTCCACTTCTGCTTTGCAATCTGGATCACTGCTGATAAAAAACAAAAAAGAAAAGAAATTTATTTTTAATGATAGAAATAAATAGGTTTTGTGCACACACATATGCCCAATTACTCAAGCACAAACACAGGTGGACCAACTTAGTCTATTAAACATTCAACCCAACTCATTTTGTGTCTCACTTTTACATACAATGAAGCCTACAAAAAGCACAACATAATCTTCATGTAGCACATATACAAAACCAAAAAGTAAACCTCACAACCACCACTTAAATGTAGAGGCCAGAGATGTAAAACTCAACCACTTAAATGGTCACTGAAAAATATCAACGAAACTGAGGGCCATCTACAGACAGCATAAGCTTTAAATGCCCTCTTATGAATCGGATTTGGCCTCGAATGCACCACTGCACTGTAGTCCTAGCAGCTTCATTTGAATGTTCACTGGTGCACTCTCGCATCTGCAAATGGATTGCAGAAAACCTCAAAAATGAACCTCTGGATCTTGAAATCTGTAAATCATTTTACTGGTGTATAATACAGTGTTGGGCTGTTAGCTCAGATATGCAATTCAAACTTTTTTTTGCTGCACTCTCCCAACTGGTCCACTCATATCTCTGCACATTGCAGGCGCTCCATCTGATGTCAGTCAAAAACGTCCTTTCCAGTAGGTGCAGTGCATTGATTTAACACAAAGCAAAAGGCCAGGTTGGATTTTGCCTGCAGGCCTTGTGACCGATTCCTTATTAAGACATGAGCCATGGCTCTCAATCTCCTTATCAAAAATGTTACATATTAACAATTTCAACCTATCACCCCCACATACGGACCGTTGTGTGTGTTTTATTATTATTTCTCCGCATTACCCTGAACTCGTAAAGGCACAGGGTAGCTGTGGTGGTCCTCTTTGTATTGCTCATCTATGTGGTACATTTTATTATTGTTGCAGATTGCATATGCGTCCAATAAAATGTTTAAAGTAGTTCAGTTTTTTAACGACTCTGACATAATGACTAAAATAAACGAAATATTGAAAGGGCCTTAAAACAACCAGTACGCATCATTTTCAACCTTTCAAGCTGGATGTGAACCAAAGTTAACCAGTTAAAGTGACATGCTGGCATTGCCTTTGGAAACTCAGATCTTCATACTGACCCTTCATGTTGCTTCTGCTCTGCCAGTGCACTGCTGCTCTCAGGCCTCTCGTCAAACGTTTCAATATCCACTAGCTCATCGTCGTCCTTCTCAGGCAAATTCTGGAGCTCTGCCTCCACAGAAACTGGGTTTTGTGGCGTGCTCTTTTTCTCTCCCTCATCCGAATCCTGGAAAGTAATCATAAGTGGAGCACTTCAACCTAACGGCAGCTGTTACTATTTGTTAGTGATTACAAAGAAATCATAAAAAGGAAGTAGCCGAAAGCTGATCATTTCTACAAACAATATTTTGTTTGGTTCCTTACAGTGACTATGTACAGGTCCTCCTGGTCACTGGACCTAGCAGACTCGGTGTCATCGTACATATCCGAGTCTTCGGTCAGTTCTGTACAATCTGAATCAACCTCGCCTTCCTCCAGAACTGATGCTGCCTTACACTTGTTTTCATTCTCAGAGGCCATGACTGCACTTGTGGTACCAGATCCTTCACCTGTCTCAATAGGACCTAAATCGAGCACCTCCTTCAGCAGCATGTGGGATGCAGAGATATGTGCAGGGTCAGAGCCGTCGTTGGGTGCATCTCCCACCATCTGGGCTGAGCTATGACTCTCCTTGGTTTCCGAGGTGTAGGAGTGGTCTGCATGAACAGTCTTCTCAGGGGACTTGTTTGAGCACTGGGAGGCTTTGGAGTCCTGTTCCGGTCCTTCTGTTGCAACAGCGAGTGTGTGATCAGTGCTGCCGGAGCCCTGGGGGTCTTGGCTCTGTGTGGTTTGGGGTGTAAGCAGTATGAAGCCTCCCTTTGTGGGACTAACATCTGAAGAGTTTTGATCAGAGGTCGCACAAGTTGTGATGGTGAATCTTGAGTCTTTTAGTACTTTGGGATCCTGGATGACTTTCTGAGGTACAATTCTTAAGGTGCTTGTGCCAGTATTGCAAAGAAATCCTGGAACAATTTTTACTGTACTGGGCTGGCTGCTACATGCCAGGGACTTGGAGCCAGAAAGAGAAATGATTGGTTTTGCAGTGACAGAGGATGTGACAGTTGTAGTCATGGTGACGGTTGAAGTACTGTGCACAGGGGTCAGACTCTGAGCCTGTGTAGTAGGTGTGGAGGGAGTGATTGTACCGGCAGTGGAGCTGGCATTGACAGGCTTACTCAGAGGGACTGGCGTAGGCGTAGGTAGACGCACAAGGGTGGCTGCACAAAAAATCAAATCAGTTAAATATGAACTGATCTGCTCAATGAGTTAAATGTCTATAATATCTATATTTTATCAGTACACAACAGGAAACCTGGACTTTAATTTGTCTCTTTACAGGGAAGTAATTCAATAAACTTTAATAACTTCTTCAAACCATCTATGATGACGTCTTAGACACAGTGATCTAGTGGTTAGCACATGACATTCCTTTCTAGTACGCATGTTAACACTTTACAGGATAAGAGCCTTTTCCTCTGGTAGCATATGGTATTTGCTTAACAGAAATCTAGCTAGAGTACTTACTCTGTTTGGGTATGAGGAGGTTGGGATTCATGGCCTTGAACTGGCTGAGGGGCACCAGCTGTATGAGCTGCCCGCTAGGATTGCGGTAAAGTGTGTTCCCGTTAGCCGTCTTTAGCATCTGAAATACCATCCTCTGGCCTGGGACGGGTGGGCGAGTGGAAACTATAGGCTGCATCAACCTAATTCCACCAGCAGGCCGCGCTGCACATGGACCAGGGGCATGGACTACAAAGGTCTTCTTCTCTGGTGTAGCAGATCCAGACCCTGGCACTGCCTTAGTCACTGGGATTGAGCCATCTATTCAAAGAAAGAGTGAGGCACTTCAGAAACACAACCATGTTCTAGCCATGCATAGACTTAAAGAAAAAATTGTAAGCGTTAAGCCAGGGAACACAAACACTATATTCATAACACATTCAATGGAACCAAAAAAAAAAAAACCCCACAAAACATCCATCCATATATCGCCAAGAAACATGACTAGTACATTTCATGCAGCCCGTCAAAGGGTGTCTATCCAAGCACAAAGAAAACTAGTAAAAAATCTATATAAAATGAAAGGTGAAGCCAAAGCAGACATTTAAGTGATCAGTGGTCTGAATGGCTGTAGTAACAGGGACGATCAGTACGAACGATGATGAATAAAACAAAAAAGTACAACTCAACCAAGACCTATATGAAGCAGTCACATGTGCAAGAACACAAACAAATTTAGAAAAGGATCCGATAAAGCTAGTGACAGAGTGGCAACACCAATTAAAACTTCTGCGCACTGGTGTACACCATCACTGCAACTTAATTGGGTATCCTAAAAAAATCTAAAATATTGTAATCTAGCCTATATGTATTCCATTAATGTCCATTACACTGAATCAGATATAGGAGAAAGTTACAAAACCTTGGAAGATATCAAAATATATCAAGATATCAAGATTTTCACCATATCACCCACCCTGATCTGCTTCTAACAAGATATGGGGATGGGAGACAAATGAAAGAATGAGAGCAGCCAGTCAAGGGAAGAGAGCTTACCTAACGGCAGGTTAGGACAGTTAGAGAGAAGGGTGACTGGAGAAGCCGGGACTGTTACTACAGTAGCAAAGCTGGAGGTACCTGTGGAACCAGACGTCTCAGTTGCCTGATAAGCCACATCTGCTTTTGGTGGTGTTTTAGAGGAAAGTGTGATCCCAGTGGCCCCAGTCGTCAGAGAAGGAGTGGGGATGATGATATTTTTAATGGTGCTCTGTACACTCCCTGCACTAGTGCACGGCAGCTTTTGCTGTTCAGAATTGATATGGTTGAGCACAACCTGGGTGAAGACCGATCCCGCTGGGGGCTTAGTCACTGCGCAAAGGAATACATCGAGGAGGTGGTTAAATCTCCCAATTAACCTTTACAAATACTAGCTGTCCCATCATCTATACAGGATAAAACTGAATGTTGTGTACTTTTTTGCAGCTTGGTGTATAGGTTTAATTTGCTGCAAAACATCACCTGACCAATGACAGTGAGAGGACATGGCTTTTAGAAACATGTTTTTTTTTTACCTCTAATGAATTCATGTACAAAGCAGAAATATCCATAATCCAAATTAGTGCGGCACTCATGACAGGTGAGTCCACCAAGACTTAACCAAGGGATGTTTTGGAATGCTACCAGTAATACTCTTGCTGTAATATGTTTTTAAAGGAAGTATTAAATAAAGTAGATCAAAGAAGAAGAGAAGAGGGAACAGAACCCTACAGAAAGAAACTTTTTTCATGTTTAATAACAGGTGCTTTTACCAACTGTGATTTTTTACCTACCTGTAGGCTTAACAGTTACGACAGTTGTAGAAAGTGTCTTGGTAACTGAAGTTGTCGTGGCAACACTGGTGGTGGTAGTGGTAGGATTAGTCTTTGAAATGGTAGCTGTGGTGTTACTTGGCTGTTGTTTAGGTGTGTACACCCTTCCTGTGATATAAGCAGCCAGTCGGTTGGCTGGGTGCAAAGCCCCCATCTGGCCCAGTTCCAGCTTGGCTTGTGGATATGGTTTTCCATTGACCTGTGGTCACAGGGGTAACAGAAATTGGATTTTCTTTTTTTCTATCACAGATCTTCAGCATTCTGTAAAGGTGTAATTTCATTTATGTTTGAGATGAAGAGGATGCTTTGTACATGGTTGATATTGGGGACTACTGGATTTAGTTCAGAATGACCTCATTGCTAGATTAAGATGAACTTCATATTACTCTAAAAGGTTTACGTGTACATACCCATATCTGCCCTGGAGCTGCAGATGGCTTTTTCTCAGCCTTTAGCACACCTGCAGGAGTGACCTGGGAGAGGAGAGGGAGGCCCTTCACCTCACTCTTCCCAATGGTCTTAATCAGCAGGGCTTCTAGCTGCTTCATCCTCTCATCTTTCTGCTTCTTCACTTTGCTCTCCACCAGGTGGGGCTGAGAGATAACCACCTTGTATGTGATGGTGGATCCTTCCTCAGATTCTTGTACGGTTCTGGAGACCGGCTGAATTCGGTACTTGCCGATCCAAAAAGGATTGTTCAGGCGGTCCTGGGCCATATGCTCACACACCACACGCAGAACGATGTTCCTGCTCCCTGCTGTTGCCCACTTGCACTTGGACACGATTTCCAGCCGTTTTGTTGGGCCAGACAGAGTGGGGGGCCGAAGTTCCCCTTCCTCCATCTCTGCAACAAGGACATCAGCAAGACAGTTCAGTGGTGCTTCTGGAACCAATGATTTTGGAGTGCAAGTACAATATTTTAAAGTCTTAACCAAAGTCGGTACTCAGAAATAATAAAATATCATATGAAAACGGAGTTCACAGTCCGAGTACCACTCAGGGTACTTATACTGACCTTGCGATGAGTTCTGTGATTGATGGTGTGTGTCATCTTCCTGCAGATAAGAAATGTGATCAGATCTAGGCAAAACTAGGCACCCAGATCTAGGCTGATGAAAGAGGTGTGCTCTGTATAAGACCACATTACAGAGCCTCACCTTATTAGCCCTTATTCCAGTATGAGAGAGTCTTCTACAGAATGGCCTCACACGAGCACAAGTAAGCCAGCTCTCCTTGTCATCTTTGCTTAGGTTCAAACTTCCACAGTCCATCTGGACACAAAGAAGCACAACCCAAATAGTGGGGGGGGAGAGTTAGGTGTTTAATATAACATGAGTATCACCAACATACTATTCACTGTCTGTTTTTTAGGCATTTCTGGTAAAAACATCTCCTCCCCTGGATAAGGCAACTGCCACTAACACTTGGATTTCTGTGTCTGTGTGTGGGACATTTCAACCTTTCAGTAGGTGAACTAAGGACATTGTACTCATTTATGAACAGGAGAACATGTGCTAAATGACATGCTGAATAAAACACTCTACCTCTTTTTTAGGTGAAGCACATAGAAAGTTATTTAAGTCTTCCTGCAGCTCTGGAGATAAAAGTGGAGGACAATGTGGCCGGGCAGGAGGGGGAACGAAAACACATTCTGAATCAGAATCATTCTTCCGATCCCACAGCATCTTCACATGTGCAGCCGGCTCAGGTGCCGCTTCTGGACCTGATAGAACTGGACAACAATAATACAGTGAGAGTCTACCAATTAATTTATGAATTTTATATATATATATATATATATATATATATATATATATATATATATATATATATATATATATATACACATACACACACACACACACACATTATCAAAAAATAAAGGGAACACTTAAACAACACAATGTAACTCCAAGTCAACCACTTTTGTGAAACAAACGTGTTCATTTAGGAAGCAACACTGATTTTGAATCAATTTCACCTGCTGTTGTGCAAATGGAACAGACAACAGGTAGAAACGAGAGGCAATTAGCAAAACACCCCCTATAAAGGAGTGGTTCTGCAGGTGGTGACCACAGACCTTTTCTCTGTTCTCATCCTTTCTGGCTGATGTTTTTGTCACTTTGGCATTTTGTCTCACCATAGAGGTAGCATGTGTCTGCAACCCACAGAAGTTGCTCAGGTAGTGTAGCTCATCCAGGATGGCACATCGATGGGAGCTGTGGCAAGAAGGTTTCCTGTGTCTGTCAGCACAGTGTCCAGAGCATTGAGCAGATACCAGGAGACGGGCAAGTACGCCAGAAGACATGGAGGGGGCCATAGGAGGGCAACAACCCAGCAGCAGGACTGCTACCTCCTCCTTTGTGTATGGAGGAACAGGAGGAGCAGTGCCAGAGCCCTGCAAAATTACCTCCAGCAGGCCTCTAATATCCATGTTTCTGCTCAAACTGTCAGAAACAGACTCCATGAGGCTGGTATGAGGGCCCAGCATCCACAAGTGTGCTTACAGCTCAACACCGTGCAGGGCGATTGGCATTTGCCAGAGAACACCAAGATTGGCAGATTCGACACTGGCGCCCTGTGCACTTCACATATGAGAGCAGGTTCAAACTGAGCACGTGACAGAGTCTGGAGATGCCGTGGAGAACGTTCTGCCCTGACTGCCATTAGGTACCGGGATGAGATCCTCAGACCCATTGTGAGTCCATATGGTGGTGCAGTGGGCCCTGGGTTCCTTCTGATGCATGACAATGCTAGGCCTCATGTGGCTGAAGTGTGTCAGCAGTTCCTGCATGATGAAGGCAATGATGCTATGGACTGGCCTGCCCGTTCCCCAGACCTGAATCCAGTCGAGCACATCTGGGACATCATGTCTCATTCCATCCAGCAACGCCACAAATATTTCATTCATTGAGATCTAGGATATTATTTTAGTGTTCCCTTTATTTTTTTGAGCAATGGGGCATATATATATAAATAAAACCAGTTATGCGTATACTCACTGTAAGATTTTCTCCTTTTTCTCTTCTTTGCTTTCATACTATTTTCATTCGGTTGGCCCTCAGGTGCAGGCTCCTCTTTCGGACTCTCATCTTCAGAAGGCTTTTTCAGCAGGACCACTTTGCGTCGCAGACAGTCACATCCCAGCATGCACTGGGGTTTGCCACAGTGGTGCTGGCGCCTCTCCTGAACAAGACTGCTACATACACACCCTAACCTGCAGAAGTCATTGAGGCATGGTGGTGCACGTCTTTTTATGATCGTTGAAGGCGTTCTTCTCACTGTAGCCTGAAACAGAGAGAAAGGGTGCAAGTGTGAGAGGAAGCAGCACTCCATACTGAGTGTGTGGCTATGGTGTTGTAACCATTATGACCAAAGTGAATTATGAAGCCAGCTAGCCTTAGGTTAATTGTCACATACCTCAGTTGTCACAAGAGAAGACAAAGCAATGGCTGCCCGTTCCTCAGTTATGCAAGTTCGATGTTTGCCCTCCCAGACTGCACCATCCTCAACATCCATTAGTTTGACCAGAGTCTTGGGTAGTCCTGGAGTGCGACCCCCAGCCATGCTTGAGCCAGGGGAAGTAGAGCCCTGTGACACCCCATCAGCAGCAGCTTGTGGTGTCTTGGATCCCTTCTTGGACTTGATTTTGACTGACTTTTTGCTTTGGGGCAAGCTAAAAACACCTGATGACTCACTGGATGATGTTTTTGATGTACCACACTTGGGGACCACACTGCGAGACGTTGACAACGGCTTGTCTGTGCTCGAGGCTGTTTTTGTTGCACCCGATCTGGAGGATTTCTTTGATGCGTTTTCACCCAACTTGCTTTTAGAAGTAGATTTTTTACATTCCAAGGAAGGCATGATATTGATGGTGGTGGTTGCCACTTGTTTTTTTAACACACTGTCCAGAGTTCGAACATAGCTTGTGCTCTTGGTTGGCAGCTGGTAAGCCACAGGAGAGATGGCGGCTTTGGAGAAGCTGTCAGCTCGTTCATCGATAAGTTTGCCTTCACTTTCCAGATACTCATCAAGCATGTCACTGCAAAAGGCAGAAAGGTTCTTCTGGCCTGGGTCTGAGCTGGTGCTGACTGAAGAGAATACACCAATGTCTTACAATTATTTTCTTACTTGAACTTTTTAATGTGTATTTTTTACTTGTATATAATGTATATATACTTACTAATATTATAACAAGAGTAAGATTTTCCAGTAGTCACAAATGCTTTAATTTAACAATCTCAGCATACCTCCAGGAAATGATGAAGATCCTGAGGTTGCAAACTTGTCTCTCCAGCCTTTGATTTTAGTAAAGTCAGTGGTTTTCCCTGTCCTAGAAACAAACCGGACTGGGAAGCCCAACAATAGTAAGCACAACTGCAGGACTTCAATTCATAAGATGCATCTATTGATAAAGCTAATGATAATTGTTACTCACCGTGAGATGAGCTCCCCGAGCTTCCCCCAGGTAAGAGCACAGGTGGAGGAATAGGCAAGCACACGCCCAAGTACTGCAGGTCGATGGCCAGAGTAAGATCCAATAGGTTCAACTTCAGCCCAACTATAAACATGATGCATATATAAAAATGCAAGACTTTTGGATTTTGATATTCCATCTTTTAATTACAGGGTTGGCTGAATCATACATGAATCACAATCCATTTTATACATACCCCTCCATTTTCAGATGTAAGTAACTATACAACTGAATCAGATAAAACTATTACAATTAGAACTTGGTTCCAAATCTTTTGTAACCAATGAATGCATACCATGTGATGTCTGCCCAGAAGTATACAACACTTATGTTGTGGTACATATATACAATGTAGGTATTACCTTGCCTTCACTCTTCCATTCATTAAGTAAAATGCATTAGTGGGTCTCAAGCAAGATTACTGTGAGGTGAAATTATGTAAAATGAGCCAAAAATCACCTGGTTGGTTTAAAATTTACACTTCAGAATTACTATTGCCACTGTCACATTAGTAAAGACAAACTGATTCCACTTCCACTATATATATATTAACACCACTATGTATTATAGATGAGAGGGTATGCTTGGATCATGGTTTTTTCCTTTTCTCTATCTGTTGCAAGTTAACTGCCACCTCATCTGTCCATAAGTTTATTTTTAATGCACTTTCTGGAAAGCTAAAAAACAGACTTTCTATTTTCAGTGGTTCTTGTGGCTAAATTTTCCACATTTTCCAAACACCATGTTTTGACTGTTTCTTTCATTTACATACTTCAGCCTCATGAACTGTATTGAAACTTCTTTGAGCTTCAATTTGAGAAATGACAGCAAGTGCAACATCTATAACTAACCTCTGCACCTTCAATTATCTCTCTACCAAATTAACAGCCAACTGTCCAATTACCTTTGCTCTCCTTAACTGGAAAAAACTATACATAAGAAGGGAATATCTTTCATGGTTCACTTACCTTGGAACTAAAAGGTGACATTCTGCACTTAATGCGTACAGAGCCGAAACCAATGCAAACTAAGTAACTGTAGTGTTTCTGGGGGAAAAATAAAACGTTTTATTTATTAAGTTTTCTACCTTCTTGCAGAACTGGGTGGATGACCTGTCTGTGCTTCATAATTTTTAAGTCACGCAGCAGGACCTTTTCAAGTGCATCAATTCTTTCTTCTAGATCATTAGTGACTTCACCTGTTTTATAAAATAAGAAAGATACAACTGAGCATACATTCCAATTTAAGAATGAGTATTTTATAGTGAACCATAAGATAGATTATTTTCCATTTACCATCTATTTTCTCTGTACTCTGATGTAAAGCCTGTTCTTTAGCTTCATCCCCAAGATGAATTTGAAGTGCTTTCTGTTTACAGTTTTTCACAACAAAATAAACATAGGCATGTCAAATTTATTAGTGAGAATCATTATGCCAAAAAAGGTATGCATGCCAAACTTTATGAAAATAATAACTTGTTTCCTGTAATTATGTAAAAAAACATTAAAAAAAGCAAAAACAAAAATGCTTTTTAAATACCTTTGACATGAATGAAACAAACAACTGGCCCTCTACATCCTCAAGGTTGGGCTGCATTGGGACAGGTATGGGACCTTCAGGCACCTCTGTATCTTCACTTGACTTTGATTTCCCACTTTTCCTATGTTTTACCTTGACTTTTGTGCTTGTACTGTCCTGCAAATCCTGTGTGGTTGTCTTTGTAACACAAGTTTCAAGGGAATGTGCAGGACATGGCACCTCAGTACTGACACTCTTTACTGCTGGCTCTTGTTCTCCAGTTGGTATTGGTTTAGTGACAAAAAAACAACGTCGGACTACATCAGGTGATTCTAAAGGAGGTCTTGGTCTATCACTTGTTAGATATGGTGGAAAAGGGTCAAGTGACTTTCTTGGAGGTATTGGTCTATCCGAAAATAAACTTGGTGGAAATGGGTCAGGAGACGAAGGAGCTGGACTTGGCAGAGACAATTCTGTAGATGACGGTGAGGACAGAAAGGCATCACCTGACAATGCGGACTGTGGAGGAGCAGGTTCAGGACATGGGGTTGTCCCTGGGTCTGAAGCAGGGTCAACAGTAGATTCAGGAGTGGTGACTTTATTGTTTTCACAATCAGATGTAGTAGCAGGGCAAGCTTCATGAGCACGAATGTCTGCAAGGCCAGAGGGAGCACCAGGAAAGACAGTCAACGTAACATTAGTGTCAGGTGTCATGGCTGCAACGGGTACAGAATTCTGCACATAGGCAGCAGGGATATTTACATTCTCAGGGGGTTGAACAAGCACTACATCAGAAAAAACTGCTACGGAGGCAGGGCTGGTAACGGGATCTGGAGATGAGGCAGATTTCCTTTTGGTAACCAGATTAGGCTCAGGGACTTGGACGGTATCTGTGATATCTAGGGATGGAGAACACTTCACAGGCATATAAATGGGGTGTAGACGGGGTATAGTCGATGTAGAAGATAATGTAGTGGACAATACACTTGGAGACACTGTGGTGTTAACTACAGTGCATGGTAAAATGGAAGATGTAATGGCATCAGATGTAGGGCAAGCTGCAGTTTGTGCATTTGACTGGTTAAGCTGGGGTGTGCATGATGATGTAGAAAGTGCTACATCTTCAGCAGATAAAGTAGTTTTACTGGATTTATCTGTGTGTGAAGAACTAGGAGTATCAGATTTTGATTTGGTGGGCCTTGTTTTTGATTTCAACTGTTGTAAAAATAGTGCAAGGAGAGGTAAGGGAACAGGTTCTGCACGCTTCTTCTTCACTTCTCCACAGTTAAGAGGTTTGACCACAGACTGTGAACTTTCATTTTTATCTGATAAGATTGCTGTTTCACTTAAAGTTGTGTACATATCTACATTTTTTGATGTGTCTGGAATAGATTTATCAGAGTTATTTTGCATGTCAGTTCGTGAAGATAATTCTGCAGTATTTTTCAGTGTGGATGGGTCTTCGGATTTTGAAAACGACACCGATCCTTCTGTGTCCTTACGCAGATCATTCTCCTCCTTTGGCTTCCTTTCAGTTTCCTCCTTGGCAACAGCAGTGACTAAAATGTTTTCCGATTTACAGTCTTTGGATTCCAGGCCCATATTTTTCTCATCTGCATGCAAACTGCAACTGTTCATTGTTTGGCCGCTGCCATTATGCATTTTATCAAGGGATATCCTTTTCACCTTAACATGAGCACCCTTAATCAATTCAGACAGTCCCCCTGGCCATGGGCGCTTCCTACTGCTAAGAAAAGAAAAGAGTGCTTGAATCAAATGTCAATTTAAATGAAACAAACAAAAAAATGAATTGAAACTCAGATTGATTTTCCTTTAAACCCAATCCTATGTTTCTAGTACACCAGTACAAGCAGTGTTAGGAAGTAGATAAGCTACAAGTAACTAGTTTTAAATCAATAGTTTAGCGGGTTTACAATTGTGCACCATGATTACACTTGTATACTTGCAGGTGGCAATAGCTTGCTGGAGCCTTGAATATGGGGTTTTGCCTGACCACCAAAATAATGGATATTTTTATGATAAATATGATAAAGTAAGTGATTATTTCTCATGAAGATGTTGAACAGAAGGTTTGAAATCTGCTGTTAGAAATTAAAGTTCTTAAAAGATAAATTGGGCTAGCTTCGCAAAACACTAAAAACTCATTACATTACATTATGCAAAAACAATGCTGACAACTTCGGCTATGAAGAATAGAAAACTACTTACCTAGAACTTTTGTCAGAGTCAACAGTTGGGAGGGGATCACAATTAACATTTTTAAGGTCCCCATTAATAGGGATCGGTAGATTCTGTCCTTTGGTGACTTTTTCAGAAGCGTTCTTCTTGGCAAACAATGATTTGAGATTATTCAAAGTTCTGCTAGCATCATCCCTGAATCCCTTTGCGAAGGGGTTGTAGTCAATCTTAAGCTGGGTGATGCACAGATTCTGGTATGCTGTGACAGCAAAAAACTCTGTCTGAGGAAAACTAAAAGTTATAACATCAGGACCACTTAGCTGAAGATCTGTGGCTTTATCTGCAGGTATGATATGAAGACGTGGAAGGTACCGGTGCATAGAATTTACTATAATATGGCCCTCTTGGTCCAAGGTGTTGTTGGTGAGTTTCAGTTTGTAAAAGGAAACAGGATTTTGCATCCAGTCAAGGCCAGTCGCTGGGGAATCAGGGTGTACAAAGGAACGGAAAATATGCAGGTCAGCTTTCCCATTGGTTTCCCACCGTCTGTCAATCCACCTATAGCGATGGTTATCTACTGGATGCATATCCATTACCAAAGTATACCTCTGAAAAGGTTCCAACCCGGAGATGCGGAAGCGGCAATAAGGGAACATTCTACGACCTTGCTTGGTCAGAATCATCTCAGTCTGGCATCTAAAAAACTCATTCCACATACTATTGTTATCCAAAGTAACAGTGATGCCTTTACATGTAGTCTCAGCTGTCCAGTTCAATAGCTGGTTACTGTTGTTGGAAGCCGCCATGGATGATACTTTATGAGAGCTTGTTACACCTGGGTCAGTTGTGGGTTTTCCTGCTGGACTTGCCTCCTTATTAGCCAACAGAGCTCCTTCATCGAGCCTTCCGCCTCCTGTATGTAACTGCTTGAGGACGACAAGAACTGAGCGAGCCGAGGAAGCTTGAGGTGTCAATGTAGATGTGGTTATGCCCTCCTGATGAAGCACCATTTTGGCCTGTTTATCTGTGACGGCCATGGAAGTGAAGGAGGCATCTGAAGAGCTTCTGACCCCCTTACCTCAGATTATGTATGATCATTCAACATCCTTCAACAGAAATGAGAAATATGAAGACTGATCAATGGGAATTTCTAAACCTGTTGATCTTGATGGTTATGCAAGAAAAAGAATTGGCTAATGCAACAGAGAAAACCACAGCAAAACGAGAAATAAAGATGGTAAATGTATTTTTACTTCAAACCAGTTCATAATATTTGTATTTCACACATTCCATTTCATGTACTTTGTGACTTTTCCCAGGGTAAAAGTCTGGACCAGGGGTTCAATTTCTGTTCCAGTTTGAACCCCTAAGAAAAGTCCAACTCATTTGGCATTTTCATACATTTAACACAGTTAATGATTATAAATATAATATTGAGAATAGCAAATTGATATTAAATTCTGGATTTTGAGACTCATTTGGAGCAATGATATTTCTCTCATAATTAAAACATACTAACTTGTCCCAAGTGACACCATTTACAGGTTGATTCTTATGAAGAAAAACTTGTACAAAAGACATGGGCAACTGTAAGCTCACCAATGGGTTGTATTGCAGTATTCAGCATTTGAACTTTGTATTGTCATATTGACCATTTGGACAAAAAAATTGAGAACACTGTTTAAATACTAGGCATGGTGTCTCACATGAAGGTACCGACAACAATCGAAATACTCCATGAGTCCGAGAATCAAAAGATTTCCAGAATAAAGTATCCAAGTAAATATTTGAACATAGATCCAACATAGATTTAGGATTAATTAAAATTAAGGATGTTAAAACATCAGTTATCCGCATCAATCTCTGCATTATATCTGAAAAAATACAAATTTCCAGATTTACCACAATTTCCAAAACTTGCTTTTCTTGGAAAAAAATTCATATGAAATTTTCTGGTTGTATGAAAGTGTGAATACTAACTGTGAGGGTGCTCATTTCAACTGTCTAACAATAGTGTCCTAACCACAACCGTAGACTGACTAATACCCAAATTCTAAAGTTGGTTATACTTACCTAGGATTAAATCAAAAAGCAAACGTTTGGTGTGAACAGTTTTCATTTTTGAGTTCCACTCACTACATTGCTACTTCCTAGTGACAATTTTTGTATGTCTATATAAAATTATTCCAATTCTGCTACCTGTAGTGTTCAGCACCAAGTTAAAAATGACACTATCACCAGAATAGTATTCAGATAATGAATGAATACTTTTTACATAGAAAACTTGGTTCATGGGAGAAACATGAAATGTGTGAATACATTAGAAAAAGAAATACAGTATTGTTTTTGAGTGAAGTCAGGATAACACAGAATGCAAATATACCCAGAGTACTTTTAAATGTGGAGATTTTTCTATTCCTACTGATGAGGTTATCCTGGTTATCCATTGATTACAGTCATGACTCTAGAAATGTGAAACTTAATGCATTACATCACTGGAAGGCAACAATTAAGAGTAATACTAGAAAATTACGACAACTAACAGGGACATTGACATGTATGTCCAATAATAATTCTCTAGATGCAACTGACACTTCTTGTGCTCTACCTGAGTTGAAAATGGAGTTATCAAACAAAACACACTTGTAAAGACAATGGATCACATTTAGATAATGTATCTATTCCAGTGTTAGTAAATTCAGAAAGCTATGTAAAAGGAACCAAAGCCAGAACTGTCAAATACATTTACAAAAAATCTTTATGTAGGCTACTATACACTGACAAACTGCAGACAAAGTTAATGCTATGTAATGCATATCTACAAAAACATTAGCTATTTAGGTTGTAGGATCACAAATAGCTAACTTTTGCTTGAAACATGCAATCGGCAATCAACCAATTTATTATTTGGATTTTGGTTAGTATGGTATAATTTTATGATGTAGATAAGAAATGCCATGGAAAGGCCACTCACTTTGCTTTCAACTGATGCAGCTATGTTACTATGAGTATAATAAAAAATCAGGCGTTCAGAATCTTTTATATCTGCAATGAGAAAGATGTCTGAGGAGGAAGAGCCACAGCCAAGATTTTAGGCATAACTAATTTTCTGCCACTTAAAAATTCATCACACCATCCAACACTGAAATATTATAATGGAAAATATATCAAAGAACAATGAAACAAGTTTCAGTTTCACAGAATCCAATACTATGATCCAGAGGGCAAAGGGCCTCATAAAGTTACAAAGTGGTGGAATTTATCATTGTAGATGACCAGTGGTGGATGATATAGAATTCATTCTTATTTTAAAATCTAAAATTGGACCTTTGCTAGTAAAAGAGCAAACTACATTATGCTACAACTTAAACTGCAGTTTATAAAAAGAACCAGAAATTAACACGTTTCATGTGTTCATTTAGCTAGAGAAGATGGTGTATGATTGGTGCCTCCATAGTAGCTATAAAGCATGGTCTACATTGCATGTACTATTATGTATATGAATTTCAAAACCTATGTAGAACAGCAGGCAGAGAAAAACAATATTTTAAACCTTATTGTTTTAGTCTGTTTTGAAACAGTTTTCATTTATGTAAACTTGGCATTTTACTTTACTCCAAATACATTTGGTCAGAAGTAACCTCTTTTCTCTGAGGAGTTTTCAAGAATGTTGCTCATCTCATTATATTGAACTTCCAAAGAGTGTAGTTTATGGACACCAGAACAGCTGCATTTATGGACTGCAGCTTCAACTATGAATGTTCTTATGATTATGAATTTTGGGCTGTTTTATGGGGTAATTTGAAGGAGTTTTCTAATGCTTTACTGTAAGGTTCTACAGTGCATTTATGTTGGTGGTGGCTAATAATGAACCAAGTTTACTGATCTTCTACAGTTCTTCACAACCATTAAACTGACCCACTCTCCATTACTGTAGAAAACTGCATGTTTGAATAGTTGCACACAACAATCTCGGATTAATAAACACATTTTAAAAGGGACATGCCTTAATTCCATTGCAAATAGTTGCCACCATGCAAGACATTGGACAACGTCGCCATTTAAAATTGCCGCCATGTTCGTAGTCTCCCGCGGCCTACTAGCTATGTATATAGTGTCAGGGGAGTTTTCTTCCTTGTCGTCCAAAACAATAACTACAATAAACAGCGCAGTCCGTTTCACGGTTTCAGTTCTTGTCTTGACAGGATTTATAACCCATAAGTGTTGTTCAAACTTAATCTATACCATTGACCTACTTGAAACTTAAATGCCGCAGACGACTTTGACTGGAGTGAAATCCACACGTGTAGATTATCCTCTCGTTCTAAATTCATTAAAATGATTTGCGCGACGTACTGGCCAGAATGACCATTTGCTTGAGTTTCCTGTTGTGAATGCACTATTTTGGGAACATAAATTACTGACGGCGCACTCTGGACTTGCCGTTAGCTAGCTTCTGCTGAAGTAGGCCTACAATCAAGTCAACAAAAAACATTCGCAGTTAACTGCCTACAGCTGACATGTCTCAACTAGTTAAGTATTTATACCTCATTGCCGACCGAAAATAACTACATCAATGGATGTTGCAATAATAAGTGACGTTACGAAAAACAACGTAAGTTTCAATCACCTTTGAATCACGGACGTCGAGTTATTTTCGCCGACGTCGCATAACAACAAGGCCGGAGAGATGTGCTGCGCGTGCACTTCGAACAGTGTCGAATGGCGGGTGAATCAGAAGCGCGCAAAGGTGGGCAGGAGTCTGAGCACGAGATAACGCCAAAGCACGCGATCGAATCAATTAGCTCTCTTCCTGAGTAACACGTTTCTGCCCAGATTACAGTATTACCTCTTGTGGGGGGGAAATATGCAATGCGCAATATTGATTGCTGCTCCTGTCTTCGACTGTATTCGTCCTTCAGAGATCAACTCTCAAAACATTATACCGTGCGTCTCACCCTGAAAGTGTACGTACATGTTGTGACGCACGACGTCACAGCTCAAACGGAGCGGACTCGCTCACATGCTCCAGTGCGCAGACTCAGAGAGGACACGCACGTTTGAAAACAAGCTAGTGCGCAGGCGTTTACTTAACACTTCGTATCGGGTTGTTTTGCTGGTTTGTTTTAACGGACTATTTCTGATTATTTTTGTTTTTTTCGAATGTACACTGGATTCAATTTCGGAATAACTTGCATCCTGGATGAACACAAGATAGCGGGTCCAAACATTTTTAAAAATATCGTTTAGTTCTGAGACACTGAAAAGCAGACCGTCCGACGTGTCTGCCATAACCTCGGAAGGAGCGCCAATGGATCCCAGCGTATCTTAACCTCTGTTCATACCCTTCCCGTATATATTTGTAATACTAGCTATCTAACTTGCGATATGTGTCCACGGAACCCTGACAGCTGGCCGTCTTGCAGTCATTTGCATACATTTTACTTACAACTTAGCTAATGTTGAACAGAAAATAGGTCAGTTGATGAGTGCACCACTTTTCAACCAGGCTGTTCTCAGCACAAGGTTTCTTTTAGCTAACGTTAGCTAGCGACAGCTAAAGTAAGGTCACCGACATATTTAGGTATTCGAGATGCTGAACGCGAACTCTGTAGTTCGGGATCAAAAAATGGTTCTCACACTGAAACGACATATGAAATTCAGGTTTATTTATCATGACTAATTTTTCATTGAAATGTGTGCCATATTTATTCGCAAGACTACATTTTTTTGAGTATTCAATTAGATGATGTACAACAGGGGAAACTGCACTTTTGTGCGTTACTAGCGTCATTCAGACTGGCCTGTAACGTTCGCCTGTTCGCCTACAATTTAACACGTGTTAGTGATCTAAATGTACATTGCATTTCCAGCGCCCTTTTCCTGAATGTTTTGTGCCTGACATTAGTGCGACATTTTTTTTCTAATGTCATTCAAATCAAATAAAAAGCTAACAGTAGCTACCTGTCAGATTAGTTAATCAGATAATTGTTTTTCTCCTAAGACCCTTTTCAAATGTACAAGTTCAAGTCGTACAAATAAACTACGTGTTGATTTGTGTACTCTATAATAAAACACTGGCAAAGCATTTACTATAAAGTTCATTTGGGAAAGAATGTGTAAGAAGAGTTGATCATGTAACGCTATAAAAGAATTACAAGCTTGAATGTCATCCAAGCTTGCATTCTGCTGTATCTATTTAAAAGCAGACATTGTATAAAAAAACTGGCATCTTAAGATTGAGCATACTTACATTACAACTTAATTTCCCTTCGTACAATCAATGCATCATGGAACATCCTCCAATGTCAATGTGCAATAAATGCATAGACTGATGTTATAGTGTACCAAATCTATGATGCCGTGCAAGTTTGAGCTTTCCATGAACAATTGCTGAAAAACTAGGAAAAGGACAAAAAGGAGGAAAAAGGCTTTCACAGCCAACAACAGTTTGGGGGGATCATATACAACAACATAAATGAAACATGTTGGTTAACAGCCTTAATGAGGGCTTTTGAGAATGGAACTTATTTACATATTTTTATGGTAGTGAGTTGTAACCTCTTGTTATTGCTGGAGCCTTGTCAAAATTAGTTCACATCTGTTACTTTGAGAATGAGTGCCTAAAGGATTCCTCAAATTTATGATACAAGCAGCAGACTTGATCTTCATGCGGACCCATGGGGCAACATAATAATCTTGTCCTTTGTACACTACCACACAGTGACCGTGCATGTGTCACCCATACATGTGTTCTTATGCATTTTTTTCCTTTTCACAGCCACCTTTGATAGCAGCCTAGGTGATTAGTCCAGTAAGCAAGGGACAGATTCAGCCCCCATTTTTTTACAAAAGGGAATACAATAAAAAGTCACACATTTATGGTGACACCATCATCATCGTCATCATCCCGGGTATCGTCTGACAGGCCATCCTCAGAGTTCCCACTGTCTCCGTCTATGACAGTACGTGGGCCAATGATGTAGCGGTAGTCTCCACCAATGGCCAGTCCAGCCCCCAATGAACCAACAAGCCAGTCTTTTTCATCTTCCTCCATTCCCACGCATTGCCAAGGCACTGCCCACGAAGGCTCCCCAGTGGCTGTAGTCCCAGGGCCGGCCCCAAGCCCGGAGTCTGCCTCCATCTCACCATCCATGTTCACATAGAGCAGGGGCTCCTTTGCAGGTACTGAAGGTAGTCCATCCCAGAAGCCATCTAACTGGGATATCAGGTGCTGGAAACTTGGACGACACTTAGGCACAGGAGACCAGCAGCTGTGCATAATCTCATAACTGGATAAGAGAAGCCAAAAATGATTACTCAAATTAATAATGAATAACAATAATTTAGTGGTCCCAATGTGTCAGGTTATATCAAAAAACTTTTTTGATATGGTATGAATGATCAATAACATATATAAACTATGGGTTAGTTTTTCTGAACAGTAATATATTAAGACACATTCAACATTAGAATATGATTAGCTAAACAGTCAGGCAAAGAAAACACTGGATTATCCACATGTAATTGGGTACAACTGAGGCTAACTCAGTTATATTGTTTATATGCTTTATATTACACTTTCTAATGTACTCTGCATACCTTTAACTCACATAAACTGTCATCTTCCAATATTGTAATGGTTTGACAGAACTGAATTATACTACTGTTGTTTACCAATGTTAAAATGCAGTACAACAAAAAAAGTGTAACAAGTATTATCAAGGCGAGTATTGATATGCACTCACACTTCATCTGGACAGTCAGGTGGTTGTTTCAGTCTCTCACCCTTGATGAGGTACTCGTAGATCTCAGAGTTCTCCACCCCAGGATAAGGAGTCTGCCCAAGGGCCATTATCTCCCACATAGTCACCCCAAAGGCCCACTGAAATGCAGTAACTATAGTTAATTCAAGGTGCTTCTGAAGCTTCTTTCGTAAGCCCTTGCCTGACTAGGTGTAAAGCTAAAAGACTGTACAGCACAGTGTGGTGATTTCCCTGCTATATCACACCTCCTAAATCTGCTAATGAACTGAGGAGTTGAATCAGGTTAAAGCATGTAAATCACCAAACTGTGCTGGATGCTGGCCCTCAAGGCCATGCCTCATAGAATAAATGAAGCTGAATAAAAAGTCAAAATTTAAAGTGTAACAAATATAGTAATATGTGAAAAGATGCCCGTTATATGTGTCTATATTTAGTGACATATTACCACATCACTCTGCGTTGTATAGACGTTGTCAGCCAAACTTTCTAGTGCTATCCACTTCACTGGTAGCTTGGAGACAGACCCCTGCCTGTAATAATCACCACTGTAGATCTTCTTGGAAAGGCCAAAGTCTGCTACACACACCGACATGTTTTCATTCAACCTAAGCAAGCAGAAAACAGAGGAAGTATCTTTCACTTAGGTCATCGAGATCGTGCTGTGAGAGGTGATACACTGCATGAATATGCATCTCAACTGAGATGAGAACCACAAGTGAAACTAGATTGGGGAAATGCTCGAAGACGTATAATGTAACAGGTGAATAAGGCGACATTCACATCGCAGGCAAGGTGTTTTTTTGTTTTTGTTGTTGTTGTTGACTCACAATATCTTTTAAATGTGGCATATATATCGCAACATGTGCCTGAACTACATACGCAAAGAAGCAGACATGACGCCCTCATCCAGCCAGCATTAGCCACCACCAGTCTAATGTACATGTTCATAAGGCCAACGGCTAATTTGGCAACAGATTATAATAAGGATGAGAAGGCAATAGTTGGTGAAGATTCTAATGATAGCTGTGGAGTCATGGCTGCTACTTCACTGGACAAGAATATCTGGACGCATCTGAATGTCCAGCTGGACTAACCAACAAGTCACATGAAGTCACATCTGACCTTATGAGAGGAGACACAAGCTGTGAATCAGATATGTATCCGATTTCAGTACTTTACTGAAAGTGGCCCAAATTGAACTAAAAATATCAGGATCAATGCGTTGTTTGCTGTTCAAATCAGAAATCTGTGTCATGTGTGTTAAAATAGAATGGAGTTGGGATACATTTACCTGCTGCAGTGTGAACATAGCCCAAGTGTCTGAAAAGACTCACATGCAGTTGCGAGCAGCCAGATCCCTGTGGATGATGTTTTTGCTGCTTAGATACTCCATTCCCCGCACAATATCCAACATGAACCGGACAAGCGTTTGTAGGGAGAGGCTCTGCAGTAAAGACAAAGACAATACACAGCCACTTAGAGACGTGCTCATCCTATTTAACACAATACAAGGTCAATATCAGAAAATTATATGGGTAAATAGAAGATGCAGTTTTCAACCCATGTAGCAATTGTTAAAAAAAATAAATAATAATAAATCATTACTCACTTCTGCTCGGTGCGTGTGTAAGAATGTGAGTGCATGAGTGTATATGAGTATGTGTGAGTATGAATGATAAGATAAGATTAAAGACTCATAGGAGCTGTAAACACTCACAAACGGTTCGTCCCCAAGACGGGACATGAGGAGGAAAGTGTGCAGGTCCCCGTGTTTCATAAATGGGAGGATCACCATGGGAACAGGTAAGCGTTGCTGGGGCCGTCTGTGAAGACTCACCCCTGATACAGCATAGACACAACATGGAGGAGGAGACACAGCCCGCCTTCTCTGAATGCATGGCATAAACCTTAACACCTATTCTCACATGCCACAAAACCTGAACCCATTTCAGGCCATGGATCTGCAATGCCTGGGATTAGCATAATATGGTAACAATGATTCATTAGTCCAAAAATGCAGTCACTGACCTATCAGCTGGATCACGTTGGGATGATGGAAATCCTTCATGTAGGCCGCCTCTTTCAGGCACTGTTCAATATCACTGGAACTGTTGATGTCAGCTTTGATCCCCACAGAAAAGGTGGAGAGACATCAGTGCAGAACACCAATAGGCAGTGAGCCAAACAGTAAGACGGGTCTCAGCATGACCCGGTCTCCCATAAACACTGACCACTTACTCTTTAGCACCTTCACGGCCACCTTCTTCATCGAGCTGTCCTCCATCTTAAGAAACGCCTCTCTCACAGAGCCAAACTCACCTGCACAGGAAAATAAATTTCACCTACATCTTCTTGGTTATAAATTGCAGAGCAATTTCACTGTGTTATTGTTTTTTTCCCCACAACTGAGCTGCATGTTGTCTGTTAATGCATGGGTTAACACAGTGAAGTGTGCAGAATGTTTTGAGTACATACATTGAGCACAACCCAAAGCACTAAACCTGCAAATCCCAACCAAGGTCATTTGTGAAAATGCTTGTATACTAAAATAGAATAGGAAAAAATGGAAACCCTTACCTTTGCCTAACATTTGGCCAAGGGTAAGGAGCCTTTCAGAGATGAGGACATCCCGGAGCTTGGTCTTTAAATCATCGTTGATGCCTAGACTGTCCACTAGAGGGAGACAGAACAATAATTTCAACATTTCATACATCTTCAGTCATGCATGCAACTGAATGAAGTGGTCCTTGTATTTATGGTGACAGCTGATCTGAAGTTTACACATACAGGTGGATTCTGGGAGCTCAGGGCCCTGTCTGCTGAAGGACCTTGCTGCTGTGAAAGACACCACAGCCTCCGTCCCTGCAGGCTTAAACACAGATCTGCCAACAAGGCAAAGGAACACAATATAATCCACATAAATATGCAGGAGTATATCCCTGAACAATCTTATGACATGAGGGCAAACACCAAATTCTCTGAGGCTCAGTAATTAACCTGAAGCTCGGTTATTGTGTCTGTGGTTAGTGCTCATGTCTGGCAGTGCAAACTCACCCAAACTGTGTCTCTTTGCCTCTGCGGTGCACCAAGACAGTCAGCAGGAGACCCAACACCGTGGCCACCAGCAGCCCCAAGATCAGGCCCACCCACATGTGCCCCCTCTGGGTCTGAGCCTGCACGGCTTGGGAACAACCAGAGCATCATATGACACAGGTGACAGATGCTCATTTGATTTCTACAGCACCAAAACAATGCAAAGGTTTTGATGACCATATAAACTTTGAACACACACAAGCTGTTGCAGGAAGTCATAAACGTACAAAGACACGGATATTCAGTGAACTGAGCACCATCAAAAATGCCAGTGCCCCAAGATCAGGACAGACCCATTATTGTGCGGCGTACCCCAGGGGACACGGGCTACCTGAAGCTGGTGTTATGAGCGCTGGCCGACTCCAGGGCCCACATCCTGCCACAGTGCACGCAGACACCTGAAACGTGGCGTTGAAAAATCGGCCACCTCCAGAGAAATGGGCGAAGTTTTCCTTAAACAGAAATGGCTCCTGGGAATGAGGACAGAGGCTTATTCAGAATAAACAGAGTTTAAAATCCAGTGATGTCCTGTTCACAACCCCCTCCCTGGAACAGTACTAATGTAGCTAATCACTGTATGTGCTGAAACCTTGGTTTCTGGGAACAGTACTGCTACAATAAGATACATAAGTGTGTGTGTGTGTGTGTGTGTGTGTGTTTGGAATGTTATGGATGTCTTGCATTATCGACTCAGAAAGACAGACATGTTTAAATCAGTTATCAAGGCTCTGATACGCATATCAAGCATATTCCACTAATTCAGTGCTAAATCACTGAAATTTCAGAGGGAGAACATTGATGCCAGATGGCTGTTGAGAAATTAAGCTAAGCATTTATCCAAATCTTACAAGCACGTGATAGGAACATGGGAGCAAAGGACATAGGAACTGGGACATTTTAAAGGAACAGGACTTCTTTTAATACTGAGTAGTGTATTTCCAGATGTAGACTATTTAACAAGTCTAGGAATTATGCCAGTATATATCACGTAGTTTTAATAAAGTGTGTGAAGTGAGGTGTTGCCTTTATGGGTGCTTGATGAGGTGGTACCTGACTCTCTCCTCCCAGGTTCCACTGCAGCTTGTATGCCAGCAGTCGCCCGTTCAGATCCTCTTCCCGCAGTGCTGCCCAGGTGAGGGAGAGCTGTTGCTCTGTGAGGTCAAAGCTTAGGTTCTTGGGAGCTGCAGATGGCACTGTGTATAGGAAATACAGTCACCCATATTACAAATGCACTTCCACTACACAGTCACAGATAATTTCCCAGATCCTGTCCTATTTTTTTAAATTATTATTACATTCAAATTATTTTCGAGGTTATTATCAGCCACGGCCAGTGGGTGGCAGCACTGCAGGCACTACATAAGCCCAGCATGGATTGGGGGGCAAGCACAATGGTGCATTGTACTGTTAAGGCTGGAATCCACTGGAGTAAGGCCAGTCCTGCCAGTTTACAAACATACAAACAAGGTCAACAGCAGAAACCCTCCCCCACCCCCCACTGCTCCCCTCAACAGCCGAGCCAAGTCTTCACCCCGTCCCTCTACCCCAAGCAGCCGGCTCGAGGCTGCCAGCCCCGTTGCTTGAAGGACAGCTCCATGGTTTCGCCTCTGGGCTTTATGTACTCTCGGACTACTGGCTATGTGCTGCCAGCCGCCAATGGTTCTAGTCAAATGCAGATCTGAGTCTAGCATGCTGAAATTACCACTGCCTTGTGACTGTAGGTCCCTTTCAACAGGACTTTAACTGCCTTTGCAGAGGATATAATTAGCTGAATTGTAAAGCTTGCTGGTGAAAAACAGGTTTCATGTTAGGTATGTGATCAGCCATACTGGAGGCTTGAAGTTTGTAACTGGAACACTATCATAGACTACAGTTCAGCACGAGCTGAAGATTCGGTCCAACTTATCAAGAGTTCATAGCTGCATATCACCTTGTCATGAGGTGTGCATACCTGATTCTGGAGTCTGAAAGTCGACCCAAGAAGAAAAGGGGGAGGAGCCAACCTCATTATCACAGCTGATTCGCACACTGTAGTTGGAGTGACTGCTGAGTCCAACAATAGTATACTGGAATGGTGGAACTGAAACTTGCTTGTCAGGAAGTTTTACCTTCCGCCCAGAGCTCCTAGACATCTACTGAGGGATTGGGGGCAGGAAGGGAAGGGGAGATTCCATTCATAACAAAGGCATTAGCAAAGACTTCAACAGCTCATCCCAATTCAACAATTCATCACAAAGCTCCACAAATACAAAGGGTAATTATATATATTATCCAAGCTGTCTTCGTTGTTCATATCCTATTGTTGTACATAACAATAAAGTCAGTTTGAATGTACAGTTTCACAAGAAGAGGTTCAGATACAAGCAGATTCGAAAACACCAGAAGCTGACACTGAGCACCCTTGGCGTTAAGGGCCACTTCAGGACACTGTTTACATGCAAAAACTGCAGATTTCTACACAGCAAGAGCAGCTCATTAAAAGCATGCCTGCATTTCGCTCTGTGGACTTTTCAGCCAAATTTTTCTGGATGTAAATTTTATTAGTCTAAGACGTATATGGAGAGACTGGGTTCAAAATGAGAGGAAAAAGTAAAAACTTGCATTTTGGGTCTGCCATTTTACAGATGTTTCACTAATGTGGGACTACCTGCCTCTAGCTCAACATCAGTGAACATCTTTGTGTCAAACTGAGCATGGTGAAGGCAAGTAGGCTTGCTCTCTCTTCTGAACTGTCCTGCTGTGGGTTCAGAGCACTACAGTACCTGAATGGTGCATGTAGACGGGGACGAATGGCCAGTGAACCCTGGAGTCCACATCAGGGTCACATTATCAGACACCTGGTCAACATGAAGAGCTGCAGGGGAACCCGGAAGTACTGCCAGAAAAGAGATGAGAGTGACTTTGACGTGCACTCCGACCACCTGCTGACGACTTAACAATGCGTCCAGTTTTCAGTCTACATACCTCATCTAGAGACGCATAAATATCCACCACACCTACACTGCTATGTAACTCTAAGTGTACCTTGTATGTATCCAGTGTACCTTTTGTGCCTACTGTTCTCTGTATTTATTGTATTTCCTACTTGTTCTGCAGTTGTGTTGTTCGTTCACAGCCTGCTGTACTGTTCTGTTGGGCGTTCACACTATGTAGTATGCAGCTGAACTGTTGTGTCATGTGTTTACTGTGTAGCATGCAGCTGTACAGTTGTGATGTGTTTTACTGTGTAGTATGCTCCTGTATTGTTGTGCGTGTGTAGTATGCTGCTGTAGTGTTGTGTCGTGCGTTCACTGAGTAGTATACAGCTGTACTGCTGTAATTTTGCACCACACCAGAAGAAATGACATCTCATTCCAATGAATATTAAGGAAAGGGCACAGCAAGGAAACTTTGAACTTGAACTAAATGTGTTATGTGAACATATCAGCAAATTTATCAATAAATACGATGAGACCTTAACCTAAAATATGATCAGGTCTTGACTTAGCTCTTGATCTTAAGCTAGATGGAACTTACCTTTGATGTAAACAGTGCCAGTCCGAGACACAGAAACACCTCTAGCATTCTTGGCCTCACAATAAAACTTTAAGCTGTCATTTACACCTGTGGAAAAAGATTATTAAAACTGAAGATGTAACCTGAACCACAGAGAACACAGATTTGCTCTTTGCTTTATGTCATTGCTCTCAACTAGATTGAGCACTTTAGTTCATAGTTCATTGAGGAGAAGGTGACTCGGCAGTGTAAAATGTCCACGCTCCCACTGAACTGAACAAACTTTCATAACTGCCTGGCAAACTGCCTAAGCTTCATAACCCATGACTCAGCACAGGCCCAATGCTCATGGCAGGAAAACAAGCAGGAACACAAGCAGGAGCTCATAAGGAAATGTCATTCATCTTCACCATCTACAAAGGAGTGGCTGCCTGGGACTTATTCCTTTAGCAGTATTGATTTCTGCAGTGTGATTCAGAGCAATAAAGGAAAGCAGGTGCTCCAGTTACATAACAGAAGGCAAATCACCGGAGCGCACACGCCACCGGACCAGTCACCAGACCAGTCACTGAACCAGTCACCGGACCAGTCACCGGACCAGTCTAATGGGCATTATCCGGTCCCCCCAAGCATTCTTGCTTTACTCAAGAAAGATTTTCCTTACTACCAACTTTAGTCCTGGTTCAAGTAAAGCTGCTTATTTGAATGTCTGATGAACACATAGAGGAGCTTCCTGGAGACAGAAAGAACCGTCCCTAGTCAGATCCTTCCAATGTTGTGAATTTCACTGCCTCGTCCTTAAAACTACAACTTAAAACTAGTGCTGCTATGAGCACATGATAGTGAGACATCATGATGGACTACAAAGGGCCCATAAAGGGTTAAAAATGTTGACAAAATCTAGATCTGTATTTCACTGTGTTCATAGAACATTCAGATGAAAGTCATACACTGGCAGGTTGTATACCTTTCACACAGTTCTGTACTCATAATGGATTATTGATCTGTACCAGATACATAACACCAAACACTACTTATAAGATCAAATTTAGGTCTGTAATAATTTGCTTAAAATTCAGACAATAGATATATATTCTTTTCAGAAGTGCCATTTCATAATTCTAACTTTATAAATATTAATAAATTATAACGCCTTTCTCAATTCTTGCCATCCCCCCTAAAAAATAAAAGCATCTGAGTGAAGAAATAATGATTTTGATATATTTTGATACATTTTCTATTATACTGCAATAAATGTGCTTCAGGGTTATGGAACCTACAGTGACCATATAAGTGACTATTTGCTGGGGTCCTGTCTTTTCATGCAGTTCAGTTACAAATGGTTTAAAGGTGGGTGGAACTCAATAATAAGTGTAGATGTGTAATATTTAAAAAGCAATCAGAAACAATACCAGTGATACACAGAGGGTCTGAGCGGAAAGTGGCCCTATTGATCCAACACAGAATACCATATTGATCAGAGCTAACAGCAGTATTCTTTGCACAAGAACTCTCATACAACTACACAAAGCCATAAAACCTGCTTTATTTAAGTCACCCACTAACTATGACCTCTGTCACCTTTGGCTCAATTGCCCAATCCAAGCAGCCCTATTTAAATCACACATGCAACACATTGGTCCTAAGTATGACGAACACATTATGACCATATCTACATGACCGCATACATTTTTAAAGGAGCGCAATAAATATCACAATATTCAGCATTTGTGCGTATCAAAGCAAGTCTCCCATCACGTTGTGGGGAGACAGTTACCTGGAAGCACGAGAACAGATGGGGAAGGTGTGAAGTCTCCCTTCTTCACTCCCCCCAGCCACCACTGCACCTCCACCGGCTCCGGAGGCCCTACAGCTGCACACGTCAGGTTAAAAGGGGCCCCTGGAAACGTGGCTACATCCTGGGGTTCCAGTACAAAGTGGGGCACACCTAAAGATGGAAGAAAGGTGCAAATTTAAAAGCATACTGAAAGCATAAACACAAGTACCCATTAATATTATAGGAATTATATAGTACAGATAAAGCAAAAAATAGCTTCATAGCTTTGTGAAGGTGTGTTGCTTTAATTATACATGTGTCTGCTATGGACCAGAGAGAAGCACTGTACGAGGCTGGATCTGATCTACCTTCCACGGTGATCCAGGCTGGCTCGGAGGAGATAACGGCACCGTAATTTTCAACCTCACACCAGTACTTCCCAGCATCCTGCTGCTGGACTGATTTTACGCTGAAAGTTCAATGCAACATCACGCGCAAACAAGACTAATCAGTGCAGTTCATAGTACATCAGCTGTAAATTAGTGAAACTATAAAAAAAAGGAAGAAAAAACAAAGCAGCAAATGATTTTCGTATCATTATGTACCAGGCAGAAGGGATAAAGGCTGCATGAAAGGACACCCGCAGGCACATGATGATATGTAAACACTTTACAGCTTTAGTCTGTCAAATGACTAAACAGAATTGTAAATCTAGAACCAAGATAGTTTTGAAGGACGACAAAAGACTACAACGTAGGAAGAAGTGCCAGAGTAAGAGTCACACATCTGCTCTCACCTGAAACAACAGACATATTTCTGAATCACCAAACACTTTAAACAAATAAGCAAATTTCTGAGTGATCTCAGAGAGACCACAAACCCCAGCACATAAACACTCATGCCAGAGATCAGCAGGAACGACAACATCCGGCCACGCGTGCTCACATTCCCAGCAGCCTTCGCATTGCTCACAACAAGCTCAACACATGCTATTCACCCACTGCAAGTAGGGATGACTACATCTGCTTGCTGGTGATAACAGACATTGTGGTTGGCATTTTCCCGCTACCCACTTTACTTTTGCATTGGCTGTTTTGATTGACAAGCACTTGTCATGGATAAGCTTGAGCAGATGGAGGGAGACGTACTTCTGATCGTGTCATGTATCCATGTGGTGTCTACCTCACATCTTCGTTGGTTTAGGTTTAAATTTCATGGTTGTGTGCGGGAGAGACGTCTTGCTGGAGTCTCGTGACAGAACCTTTGCTCTGAGCCCTCTTGTTTATGAACTCAGCTGGGGAAGGCCACTTAAAGCTGATTAAGCCGCGGCACCTCCCCTCATCTCAATCCACCGTTTGGTTTCTGAATCCTGAACAACTCTGGCATGCAGCCAATACCTCTGCTCTTATTTACACTAGTACAACAATTGCATTGTCACAGTGCGCCCAACAATAAGCATTTACCCTAAAATGTGCTCTGTGGAGTTAAACAAATAGAAATCAGTAAGCCCTGCCACAGATGTCAGTTAAATTATGAGCATTTTATTGGCTATATACGATTTCTTTCAGACCATAACTCACATACTCAAATTACAGAAGGTCATGATGAACTCTCAGTACAGTAGTGAAGTATGTGCAATAGTCCACAGTCATACTAACCCTAACCCTAGGAACAACATAACACATTAAAACAATGATAGTAGGAACGTAGAAAACCCATTAAGAGGATGATGCCATGATAGAACTTCTAGGACCAACAGAATCATCTTAATGACATATCAGAGCAGTTCTAATTCTAGAACTAGGTTACTGGCAACAGCCACAGAAAGCCAGGTCCAGTATCTAGGCTCTTACGTGTGAAAGGTCTCCCAGTGGTGGGGATCTAGGTTGATGTACATCTGGTCTGTGCTGTACAGCTTTTCCCCATCCTTCATCCACACGATCTCTGGCTCGACCAAGCCCTCGATGGCACATCCCAGACGCGCCATGTTGCCCTGGGTCACTGTGAGATTAGCTGGGCTCTTGGTGAACTTTAACCCTGACACAAAGCATGCAGCACAGATAGTGACATGTCTTAGGTATAAACAGGGCAGGACCCTGGCAATGACGGAGACCAGTTTTTGATTTAAAGTAGGGTTTTGATTTGTTTTTTTTAATGGTTTAAGCAGTTTGGAACCATGTACTTTTCATTTCTACAACCTGTGTAGCTCCTCAGCCCATTTCCTGTGGTCTCTGTTGTGTCTGAGCAATCAGATCTTTGCCAGCGTCTCTTCTGACTCAGACTAGGAGATGTAATACAAGTAGCAGCAGCATAAAAGCTCCCTACTGTTAGAGCAGACTACAGCTGGATTCAACTGTGCTGCAGCGCCAACCAAAACCCCCAGATCAATGCCCATATTCATTAGCTATGAACGGACTAATGGGGTCGTTACCTAGTCAAGTGACAACAATCCCAGTGTGCTTGGGAATAATTATACAAAACAAAAATACTGTGTGTCTAACATCTAATGACCAAAACAATAACTGCACCTAATCACCACACAACATCTCAAATCTGTGCAAGCTAGGAAGGGATTGGTTGTGTCTGCTATAGACAGACTGCATTTTCCTATAAACTACAAATTACCCTTTTGTTTAATATGTCCTGATGTTTAGATATAAATACCCCATGCGAAAATATGCTATTACTGTTGTCTGTAGTTACGTGGCTCGTTATGCTTTCAAATGTTTTCAGTAGAACCCGTTTGAGATTTGGACATTTAAACCAACAGATTTCCGAATTCCTACAACGGAGCCTATAGGATCCGTGAGCCACAAGTAGGCAAACCTACACAAACTCATATGGCGGCGTGCGTACGTACGTTAACTATAATGTGATTACACTATGAAATGCACAAATCTATTTCTCCGACCACTTTCAACTTACCATGAAATCCGCGAGTATGTTGTACAAATATTAGTATGATCCAAAGATGAATTTCCATGGTAGCATCCTCTAATAAAGCACTTTCATTAGTTCACACTAGTTTAACAAACAACTTCAAGCACCCTCGATTAGAGCCCATCAACTCTAACGCATGTGCACCAGTAAAGCGACAACTAAAATACTACACTTGAGAGCAACAAATGCTGATAATACACCAATCCTAAAACGCTTTCCATAGTCGAGTTGAAACCGAGAAACGTTTCAACGTATAATAGGAATTTTGTAAATGAAGTAGGGCGGCTACTCTTCCAAACGTTTTCGCTCCTTGTGAGAAAAATAATGCCTCAAGCGTCTAATACTCGATAGTGCCCCCTAGAGTCCCTGTGACAAAACAACAATAAGTTTCTGTACCAAGAGATAACCCAACTTTCTTACGAGAATCGGTTTGGTCAATTAACAATGTAAGCATGTAAGTTGCTTGACTCCGATGCGCTTTTACTAGACTGATGCAATAACTCATGATATTAAATAAATGTTTATTTAACTGAGCACTAGACTTTTGTCATTGGTAACGTACTGAAACGTATAAATACTGAAAGTATTCTTAGGCAGTTGATCTGGGATAGCTTTTTGGTGGCCGCTGTCCAAACAGCATCCTCTGATTTTAGCAACAGAGGTGTATCCAAACCAACAAGGCTGGAGTACATCTAGTATCTATTTAATACATTATAAAGTCTAACTACTTAACTGCCTGGAATGCTGCCCTTTGTCTAGGTGATTTGACTCACTGGAAAAGGAACAATGCAGATTAACAAATGAGACAAAAAACACCACGGGTTTTTATAATTAAACAAATTCAGGTCGTGCATCTCTTCCTACACACATGGGCCTTCTACCAGAGGCCTGGGCTGTATTAGAGTTGTGATGGGTGCTGAGACTGCCATGCACCTGTGGCCAAATATGCAGAGAAGGCTCAAGAATGCAGAATTTGCAAAAACCCATTTAATTTTTACTATACCTCATTACAACTACAAACTGCTGTGGATGTGCTGCTTCTAAAGATGCCCCTGCTTAAGATAATCAGGCTGTTTCCATGTAATCAATGCACTCTTAAAACTCAATCGCAAAATGTTTGATATATACATTCATCTACTGGTTGTTAACACAGTAAAAACATTTTTGGTTGAACAACAAAATAAACATCTTAATGTTCACAAATCCCTCACTGTTGTTGCAACAGTGTGTGACTGCTCAGATATTTATACTATTGTTTTGTTCTTGGGATTTAATTTACAGTTTACTAAGTGTTTAGTTAGTGAAGATGTGATATTTGCAGCCTAAATCTAGGCTTTTGAGCTTGCAGTTGTGCACTGAATTCACAAATTCCCCCAGCTCTGGTATTTTGAGGGTGCAGCACAATATTTTTGCTGTTCCTTGAACTGCGCTCCTCTGGGTTGAGATCGATGTTGTCATTCCTAGGACCTGCTGGAGCTATTGCTCATCTTAGGGGTCACAATCTCAAGTGCTTCTACCACCACTGGGACAACCTTGGAGATAACCTTTCACATTCTCTCTACTTCTTCTTTACAGTCCCTGTTTTTTCTTCTTTCAATTTTGATATTCCTTCCCTGTGTGTCCATCACTTGGGATTGCCAGCCACACCTGCTTCCACTGCTGTTCTGTTGCCTTCCATTGGTCCATATGTTCATATATACAAACAAAACATAAAGCAATGCCTTTTGATTATTATAAAGGTATAAATATTGCCATCGTCTGCCCTCTAGTGCATAAAATGTGTACCACCTTTTCAGTCTTCCACTTCCTTCGCTGGTTCCCCCGGGCTCTAGCATGGAGCGTGTCCTGTGCAAGCTGTACTGTAGGAAGTCGCACTCGTAACTTTTAGGACAGTCCCGCGGATGAAACAGAAAGTCAATCTTTCTCTTAATTTCCATGGTAAGTTCCAAAGTCGTGTAAACTTGTGACGCTACGGCCGTTTCTGTGTCTATTATAACATTCAACTATTAACCTGAATAACTTAACCAGCAGCTGAACAACTCAAAGCCTGAGCATCATTATTTTTTGGTTAGCTAACTAGCAAGCTAGTGAACTGGCTAGCCAACAGTAAGCTAACTAGCAAATTGGCCTGCTAAAACGGGGTCGAAATACAACAAAACAGAGGCTGCTGTAGCTTGCAAAATATGAATGGCAATCTTCTGCCAGCCCAACTTTTGTCACTCTTTTTTCTATACTAAACTGCGGCGTATTATGTGTCGCAGGCTGGGCTCCTCGAGTTCGTTGTCTTCTCTCCTGTATCAAGTTGCTTTCAAGTGTAAGCGGAGACGCTTTAATATAAAGTCCTCCTGTCAGCTAGAGCTGACTTTGCAGTTCTGGTCCATGAATCCTAGAAGCATGGCACACGACGTTAAAAACGCGATTGAAAGGGCGAAACATAAAATATCCAGCTTGGAGAGTGAGCTTGTTTTGAGGTGAGTAGGGTTGGCTCTAGATGTGCGCGGTTCATAAGCCTCCATAACCAACTCGACTGTCAGTGTAGTGTTGGATCCTGCTATTTTCTAGATGTTATTTTCAGTGTGTACCTTTTATAAATGCCCCCAAGTGGGCTTGCGTAGATGAAGTTCCCTGCGTGGACCCACCCCCCACACACACTCTTTTTCTCAGTTATTTTCTTTATGGTTTGTTGCGCCTTGGAGCATCACTGTACGTGTGGTCTTTTGTTATTCTGTGCATAAATGTTGTAGCCACAGTGTTGTAGTTACCAACAGCAATCCACTCAGCAATAATCAACATTGAAAAATCAACCGTCAAACTGGTACTGGTCAGTGGCAAGATATAGTGGGTGCTCAATCTGTCATTGATGATGCACAGTAACATGTTCGTTTGGTAGATTCAGGAAAAGGGAGATCATAATAACCATGTATTTGATATACCAGTGGATTGGCTGTTTATGTTGAGCATTGGGAAGGTTGGCCTGTCCACACTTCAGCTCAGAGTGTGCTGTGAGCTCTGAGCTGTGAGGACATCTGAGCAGCTATGAGACTCATCTGACCCCCTTATGTGCGCGTTTGACCGTTTTGATTAAGGACTCATAAGCCAAGTTCAGACACCTTAAAACTTTGTTGCAGTTAAGGAAATGTAAATGAGTGTCTAATATCGTCTTCCTTCCTCCAATTGAGGGAGAGCTGCTCTGAGAGTGAGGAGGAGCTCCATCAGCTGCCATGGAAACACAAACAAGAACTGAAGGATTCACTAGTTAATATGTACAAAGGTAAACTTGAATCATATCAGTCAAAGAAAATGGGGATACATTTTTGCTGTTATTGTTTTAAAACTGTCTTTCATGATAATCTTAAACTTAGTTACTGGCCTTTTTATTGCATCCTAACGTATGTGAATATAAGGTTTTTTTAGTCTTCCTTAAAATGGGTGCAGGATGTCATTTTGTTTTTATGATAGCTGAAATCCTTAATCTAAGCTTTAAGAAAAAAAATCTTTTAAAAAATCTTGAGTTGAGTAATGCATTTATATCTGTAAGGAATATTGTCTGTGTGTGCATGAGAGAGAGAGAGAGTGACTGTGAGAGTGAGAGAGTGAGTGAGTGAGAGAGAGATTGGGATGGAGTGAAACTAGTGGTGATTAAAGAGCTAAATATAGTCTGGAAATGTTGCAGGAGAGGCTCATAAATGCCCTATTGGACAGGAAAAACATAACAAGGTAAAATGAGAGAAATGTGGTCACTAGAGGGCACCCTTAGCTTTTCATAGTGTTCATCTCTGGTAATATTCTTTAATGTGAATAGTAATGTGAATAGGGGATAATAATAAATTCTTGCATCTTAAACTACGTGCTGAGTCTCACACACGTATCATCTATCCATCTATCCATATATATATATATATATATATATATATATATATATATATATATATATATATATATATATATATATATATACACATATATTATATTATATATATATATATATAATATATATAAAATATGTGTGTGTGTATATATCAGTATATATTTATATTGGTCTGTACTGGCTCTGCTTCTAGCTGACATTGCGTTTGAGCTTGAAATGAGAGCAGTTAAACTGCGCCCTGCGTGACGGGTTGTTGCCCAATCGGGGCATCAGCTGCTGTCGGGCGGAGCGGCGGAGGCCCACCGCCCGTCTGTGCTGCGCATGTTTGCGTTTGTCGCGCCACCTCGCTCGACGCCACGGTGATGCGCTGCGATATCCTGGTGGGGATGGGTGGAGGTGTGTATCCTGCATCCTAGAGTTGGGTGGAGGTGCACACCCGCAACAGGATCTGTCTCTCACACACATCCTGCTGGTCCCCTGCTGGGGATGTACAGTGGCGCGAGCTGACGTGTGCGGCCTGCGGGCAGTCATGGCTGGCTGCCTGTGTGTGTGTGTGTCTGTGGGTGTGTTGGAGGAAAACGTATCGCGTCTTATCCAATCCAACAGTTGTCTCCAAACCCCAAGTGTAAACACGTCTGTTCGGATATCCAGCAGAACAGGAATGATTTTCTATTGGAAATTAGCTGGGCTGTTTTTTTTATAGCTGACAGGGATGTCGTTGCTCTGCCCTCATCAGTTGCGATTAGCTGTGAAACACAGAATCTGTCCCAGTCAAGATTTATCTGTCTTGTAGGTTAATTTAATTCATAGTAATTAACCTTTCCCACAAGTCTTTGTGTGTATGCGTATGTGCATGGCTGTGTTTGTGCGCTGATGAAAGTAGAGATCCTGTTGGTGGTCTGTCTGCAGCACCAGGACTGGTTGCCAGCCCCTGAGTCCCTATAATAGAGGACAGACCAGTGCACAGACCCTGGCACACATGATGCACATGCAGAAAGGACAGGTGTCCTGTCCCACCTTGATGGGATCATCCTACACGAATAATCCGGCCAGGATTATTACTCCTTATACAAAAGGATGATATCTCCATTCATGCTAAATTAGGAATGAAAATGACATTAGTTATATTGTGTGGAGTGCTTGCCGTTTTGTTATAGATTTCCGGAGGCACTGTGTTGTGTCAGGTTACTGAAATGGCCCTAACAAGAGATAAAAATCTGTTTGTTTGTTTGGTATTTTGGAGTTTGCACTGTAATATCTAAACTGACATGACTGAGCAGTTGTATATAAATATTAAAGTGATCTTGTGTAGCTATCAGCTAATTATATACATGCAGCTTTTGATCTAGAATTAAGTTTCATGCGTGTGCAGTGGCGTTTGAATGTGTTATTATAGGTTGTGTGTTCCTGCTGCTTTTATTTGTCCGCCAGTGTTGGGGATAAGCTCAGTGCCATGGGCCGGCCTGTGTTATTCCCACTGATCTGTGCTCTGGCCGTGATTGTTTTCTTACACGGGTAAATTGTCCTTTTTGCAGTCCAAATTCAAAGCACACACACAAGTCCATCATAACAAACAGGCCAAGTTTCCTACAGAGCTGAATATCTTATTCCCCACAAGGAGGGGGAGGGGTCATGGTGTGAAAGAACAGGCTACAGTCTCTACAAGCTTTGTTCTTAGCAGGTGGATTGACCTTTGACCCGGCCCTTGGTTCACCACCCTCTGCGCTTCCCTCCCAGGCAGGAAGTGGACCGTCGGGTCCCGTCGGCTCGGCCGGGCCGACTGCAGCGATTGGTGGGCGAGGCAGCTGGGGGGCGGTCCTCCGTCCGCCAGCCGCACTCCCTGAGCTCCCGTTTCCCTCTGCCTGGACGGGGCGCGCTCGCTGTCCCTGCCGCGGCTTCCATGTGGGTCCCATTGAAGTTCAAAATCCCTGGAATTGCAGGCCGTGTGGGCTAGTGGGCCAGACCCCCGCCTAAGTGGGTGGTCCGCCAGCAAGGAATGGCAGACGCACAGATAGAAGGATTCCATAGGCTCTGGTCCCCTTTGTCTGTGTGTGTTGGTTTAAGGACTAGACCCAGGGTGGGCACTGTTTAGCTTAGGCACTCTGCTTACCATGATCTGCCACTAATAAAAAAGAAAGAAAACACACACACACAAACCTTAAAAAAGCACCAAAACTCAGCTCAGACTGCTATGTTTCAGATTTTTCATTTTTATTTAATGATCATATTATTTTGATGTATTGATTACGTTAACCATGCGGAAAGGGTTCGTGTCAAAGCTTCTGGTGAACCAAACAAACAGGGTCTGTCCCAGCATGCAATTTAGTTGAACTGACACTCATTGGAAGTGAACCCGCCCACCCCCAGCCCCAGGATTCCCGGAGGCCTAGAGACAGCCCACGAAGTCGGGACGAAAACAAACAGGGCTGGCTGTGGTGTGAAGCACTGCCGTTTGGGAGCTGTTTAAACAGGGAGCAGACGGTCACTCCTGTGTTCAGACTTCCAGTGTTGATGAGGACTAAGGCTGGTCGTGTTGCTCCCTCCTCCTAGTCCTTTAGCAGGTTCCCCTTCCCACAGCCACGCTCATCCCTCTGTGTCTTTCTTACAACATGTAGTTTGTTTGTGGGGTTTGTTGTTGTTGTTGTTGTGGTTTGTTCCACATGGAAAATAACGAGGTTGAGACGTTTTGACCTTTTGAAACCGGAAGGCACACACTCTGACCTTGCGTGTGCGGAGACTCGGTCCACACATTTACTTTGCTCTGCGTGACTTGCTTCCTCGTTAGAAAAAAGATGTGCCGATGGCCTAAGCCTGTGTTTGGTATACTGGTATGGCTCCTCTGTTGTACATGAGCTTCTCTCTAAATATTTGCTATGATGTATATCCCAGTGCGCAGTCTGCGTCGGCTTCACGTCTCAGCCTCCTGCTGTGGTCGTGACGTGCGGGCGGAGCTGGCCAGGTCTCTGCCTTAGACCTGTATCTTTTTTGTTTTATGAAGCTCATACCCAATATTTGGTTGAAAAAAGAACCCTGGAATGTTCTAGAGTGTTGACTCTAGGGCCTGGGCACTTCTGTCCCCCCTCCCGCTGTTTAAAGCTGGTTTGTCTGAAGGACGGGTCGAAGCACATGCATCACTCATTCTTTTTACAGAGAGAGAGAGAGAGAGAGAGAGAGAGGGGGAGAGAGAGAGAAAAGCTCTGTTTGGATTCAGCACTTGAGCGTCACGAAAGTTCAACTTTGCAGTGCGTGTTGGAGAAAGGATTTTCAGAACAAAGGAAGGCATGTTTGCTGAGGATTCTTACACCACTAGCTATGTGTGTGTTTTAGTGCTGGGCTCAAGGCTAGGTGGCATGCACAGTAATAAGGCTGGATTTGTAACCGTTTGACTGTTGCCTTCAGAAAGCAGGGTTCAATTTCAGATTTACACTCACTCCACGTGTTGGGTTTGATTTGAGGCCACAAGAATTGTTATTTACGCATTGATTTTGTGTTTCTTTTGACAACAGTTTCATGCCCACGTAATAGATTGAGAGACACTGTTGCATCAGGTAAACCAGAAACAGCATGGAGGTGAGAAGGGTGGGCCTCTCGGGCCGCGTGTCTCTGGTAAGACAGCTGACCTGGAGTTGACTCTGCCCCACAGACTCACCCCACTCCTGCTTGGCGTCTCTCGGATGACTAATAGTAGCTTCATGGCTTGTGTCACCACTTTACACCAGTTTCACAACCTTACCTGCCACAATAAGGCTTTGTTTTCCCAGGTTTTATACACTCACGTTAAATGCCTTTAACCTGCTTTGAACCTGGAATTTTTCTCCTCAAAGAGGAGTGTCTTTTTAGAGGGGGTGGGGGGGGGGGGTGTAGAGGGAGGTATAAATCAAATCTCTTAGAATTACAGTGTTACACTGCGATTATGACAGTTTAATGAACAAAATGTTCTGTGTGAATCAGTCTGTAACCTTAGAAATGGTGCTTAGTAATTAGTAAAAAAACAAAACAAAACCACATTATTAGGAATGTCATAATGTTGAATTGTGATGAGTGGCTTGTATACTTGGAAATCTTGAAAAGTGGAATTTTGGAAGGCTGCCTGTCCCATATACGTGCCAAATTTGTCATGTGCACTTAGGATATGCATCTTATTTAAACAAGAATAATAGCGTATTTATATCATGAACCAAAATCATTCAGACTGTATAGCCGTAATCGGTTCTGTGTAGTGAGGGAAACCTTTGTGATGAAGATGAAAGCAGAGGCCTTGTGCTCCAGCGGAGCTTCTGCGTCTGCCATGGAGACATGAGTGAACCCTTCCTCCCTCCTGCTTCCTCCCTGTACGCACTGGAGTAAGCTCATCCTCAAATAAGTTCTCCTTCTCCCTCCTAAATGTTAGCCAATGCAAATCTCAGCTTAACCACTATTTACACAGCCAATTTTGAGGTTACGTTCAGCAGATAACGTATAGGGCTTCTGAAATATTCTCTGTTGACACCAGAAAGATTGGATAGAAATGATATTTATCCAAGTGCTTTACCTGAAACATTTTTCTTTCAAACTACATTTTTAGCCAAATTGCATGTAAATTATCCAGTGCTGTAATGTGCGTTAATTAATGAGTAGTAATGTGGAATTTTTAGAAAAAGTTTAAAAATCGGTGATTGGAAATGAAAGGTCCATCTTTTTTGGGCTTGAAGCCAGTCACTATCATCATTACTTTGGTCAAGCTTTTGACCAAGTTTTTCTCTTTTTCTCTATTGAAATGTATGTTTGTTCTGTAGAGTAAAATGTGTATAGATGGACTCATGTGGAATGTAGTTTGTTTAGATCAATTCTATTCATTTATTTGAAGTTCAGATTCTATTCATATATTTTGAATCCTAATGCACTAATGAACTATTGCATTATCAGTAGACAGCAAAGCATTATTTCAGTATTAAACCTTCAGTACATCGAAGATGACTGGATGTGGTATATTTTCAGTACAGATTTCAAAGAGGGGAACCAGCGAGAAGAGCTGCCTTACGTTTGATGTGTCCTCTCAGTCCTAAAGTACAGGAAGTAGATGATGGCATGACTTCACTAACATGGGAGGGTTTCCTAGGTGATTCTTTAAAACAAAAAAAAAGTACTCGTAGTTGTCTGACCATGTTGAATAAAAGTATGTCTGACCAAAGTAAAAATAAAATAAAAAATAAAAATGTCTGACCAAAGTTTGAAACAGCAATGCATTCACCCTCAGCAAATCAAAGTCAGGTTGTTGGATGCAATGCTGGATTTTAAATTATGTTAAATATAGATTGTAAAATTACTTCCTTGTGATATATGTTATGTATATGTTATGTTCATGTACATGATCGGTGTATGTTTAGAGCTTGGTGCCACAGAATCCATTATAGGCCGGCTTGGCCTTAACGAAATGAAGTGAGGCTGCCATGCTTTAGGGCCAAGGCAGCATGTAGAAGTGCTTCCTTAAGACGTTCTCGCACCCAAATTAGCTGGAAGTCAGGGCAAAACCAGGCACTCATCCTGCTAGATTTGGCAGGTCACTTAGCCTCCCCTTTTAATACGTGGGGATGAATGGACGCGGGCCCGGTGGAGACGGCGGTGAGGCCGGATCCGTCGCGGGGATCTGAGACAGCCCTGTCACCTCATTTCTCCCGATCTCAGTTCAATTACCACCAGGCCTGCTGGAGGAACGAGCTTAAGACCGTAAGACGTGACTCTTCGGCGCTCAGAGCCCAATCTGCCTGTTAGATATTAAAATCAACCAGGAAACAAAGAGCTCTGCACGCAGGCAGACTGACTACATGAAGTCAGAGACCTTCATTATGAACTTGGGAAGGGTTCGAGAAGATCGTTTTGTTTTATTTCACTCGGCTCACGTGAAAAACAAAAAATTCTGAAATATTAAAGCAGTTCTGGGCCATGTGATTTATTTATCCTGGTTGTGAATATTGTGGTAACATTTATGAGGCCCTGGAGTTTTTCAGGCTGTACTGAGTGTTGGCCTGAGGCGTGGGCTTGGAGTCCCGCATGTGGTCGACTGGTGTTGCTAATCTGTTTTAGCTGAATGAGAATTGTACTGTGGAGAGATGAAGAGTATTTGTTTTGCTCTGTTAAACACCACTCCTGTAGTCTTGCTCTGTTAAACACCACTCCTGTAGTCTTGCTTTGTTAAACACCACTCCTGTAGTCTTGCTGGAAATTTCGACCAAAAAGTGACAAACATTTCTGAACCATTTCACATTATGACAGTTCAGTGAAATGACCATCTACTGCATCAAAGGATTCATCACAATAACTAAATGAATTGTAATGAATAAACATGTTTTCTTGCTTTCTTTATTTGCTAAGTAAACTGTAGTGGTGGTGACACTATTAGGACTCATATTTTATCATTTGGATTGAATTGCACAAAATGGCATAGAAACACACGGATAGGTTGTCAGAGATAGTCGGATTGTCCCGGATCAATAGTCGAGCCCTTTCTGTTTAGGGTGAAAGGTGTATAAATGTGTGCAGTGTAAACCCAGGACCCTCTGCACACAGATGCAGCACCAAAATATCTCCCCCTTCTGAATCTCCATTCGCATGCTATATGAACTACACATGCAACCAAGCAGCAAGAAAAACTGGCTGCCTTCTTTTACGTTTCCTCACCTCCTTTCGCTCTTGATTCGTGGATCAGACTTAAACCTGACTCCTCTCCACTCTAACTGATGCACATGAACAGCCGAGCGGTGCTGTCGCAACTGTACGACTGCGGAGGTCAGAGATTGTAACTGATTGCTGAAACAGTGGGTGGTGAGTCAGTAATATGCTTTGATCCAGGAGAAGCCAGGTATCCTCAGCGCCACGCTGCAGCCCAAGACAATCAAGGCGAGAGCAGTTGCCCCCCCCCTCAGGTGAGCTGTGAGGATAAAAGGCATGTTTATCCCCACGGAATCAACTTATGCCTGCCTTGTCTGAGGAAAGCCAAGCCACGGTGTACAATTAAACCTGATTTAGGTTTCTCTCCAGATTAATGTCCATATCAGAATTCATAAAGAACTGGTGAGATGAGGAGTCTGAGCTCACGGATTCTCAGGGATTTTGTATGAAGCCCATTTAATCAGGATAACACTGTTATTAATATTCATAAAGTCAGCTGGAATACAAATGACAGACTGAGGAATCTGGAAACTTTTTGCTGGAGAAATGTATTAAACGGAGCTTAAAAAATTAATGAAATTTAGTTTATATTGGACAAAAATGCAAAACCCTGTATTGGTTGATTGTAATTGGGCTTAGACATTTCTTTTTGAAGATCTCCATCTTTGACAGACATCAAAGACTTTTTGAATGAATGCAGGGCATGAATGGTCATTTAAAAGGATTTAAAGACATTACGCTGCAGTAATTGTACATGAATAATAAGCAGCCTACAGAGGCAATTAGCTCAAAGTCTACAAGACAGGGAGATGAAGATCACAGCGAGGCCGTAGAGGACAAATTGAAACTGAGAAAAGTTTAAACTCTTATGGCTTTTTGATAAACTCAACATTTTCAGTTTATCTCAAGATTTTTCCCTTAGTGAGACTGAAGTTGGTTAACTGTTTAAAAGTTTATATCAAATGTACTACTGTAGCAGTAAGTCTCTCCAAAGTAATGAGTATAGCAGATGGGCTATGAGAGTGATGTATAGTTAGTCCCTCCATAGTAATGGGTATAGTAGATGGGCTATGAGAGTGTTGTAAAGTTAATCCCTCTATGGTTGTGGGTATTGTAGATTGTAGTAGATGGGCTATGAGAGTGTTGTATAGTTAATCCCACTATAGTTATGGGTATTGTAGATTATAGTAGATGGGCTATGAGAGTGTTGTATAGTTAATCCCACTATAGTTATGGGTATTGTAGATTATAGTAGATGGGCTATGAGAGTGTTGTATAGTTAATCCCTCTCCATATCATGTCTCCTGCCTGTCAAACAACTGAATCACCATGACCTCACACAGCTGTAATGCACTGTATAGGCGTTTGTATGCGTGTGGTTGCCTTCAGTAGTCTGTCTGCGTGGTGGTTTTTAGTAATCTGTGCTGATGGCTCATTAATCTGTGCTGATGCTAATATCTCATTAATAATGTCATGATGAAACTGCAGATTTTGTAGAAATGTAGCAGTGCTAAGCTACCATCTGGAAAGGCAGTGAGATTACTTCAAAAGAGTCAGGCTTCCCGTCACACTTAGCTCATTTCACACTTTCATTAAACCAGAGGGAGCTCTTTTCTATTTCCCACTATTGGTTTATGGCAGAATATCAATTTCATTAAGTTCCTCCCAGGTAATTCTCAGAGGACACAGCATCAATCAGTGAATCAACCCAAATGTATTTGGTAAAGCAGCCGTCCCTGAGCTCTTTGCTGTGTGCCTCGCTGAAAATTGCGAGACTATCAAAAGGTCAGGCTTGTGTGCGTGCTGTTGTTTTTGCTTTTCTCTTTCCAAAAGATACTTTTCTCGTGTTTGTGATAAAGGATTACGAGACTCCTCAGCTATACCCACTAGCTGAACAGGCCTGTTCCCCTTCCATCTCTCTGAAGCTCCTGTGCACAGGGCCAGCTCCTGGCCGGAGTCTATCACTGAGATTAATGGAGCCCCGTGGTGTCTCGCACAAAAAGCCAGTTGTCCGTTCACGCCTGACTGTGTCTGAGCTGAATAGTGGCTGAGCTGTGTGTGCTGGCTTACAACACAGGGATAACGTTCCGCTGGCATCTGCCCCAGGGGTCACGCCCCCCAACCCGTCTAGCATCCAACCTCCCAAGAGAGCACACAGTTCTCCCTCACTTCTCTGTTTTTACTCTTTTTTTTTCCTCCTATGCTCTTTTCTTCTTGACTTTTGCAATCCAATTCCTCCCCTGTTTCTTGCATTTTGTATTTTCTTTCTCTTGAACTGTGAGCCCAAAATAGTGGTCTTATCTTATTTTTATAGTCCTGATCCCATCGGCCTGGTCCGTGTGTCCTGCTGCTTCAGGTCTGTGCAGTGCTATGTGGGAAAGTGATGGAAATGCGAGAAGCTCAATGGTGGTACATCGCTGCACGGGATTACAAGATAACACGTTCTAGCGAAACTTTATCTCTGTTCTTTTTCTATTCGATTCTTAAATGGTGATCGTGAACGTCTAAGCATAGCCTCATTTAGAAAGTTTAGGGATGTTTAATCAAATGCAGACTTGCGTGATCAGGTTGCACAGTGGAACTCTTTTGACAGGCGTAATTAGCGTTTTGTTTTAGCAGTTTCACCACTAGAGGGCAGTCCACTCCCACAACGGCACGTAGAGTGACAGCAGCGAGATCGTCTTCGCTATCTCAGCGGTGCTCCTAATTGCCTCCTGCCTATTTGTTGCTTGCTTATGAATTAACTTGCATTTATGGAACTAAATTATCCACCATCATCCAACCATCATTTAATTACACCTGAGAAGCTGAACTTTAATTGGTAGTTCCTAACAAGGATCTGATGTGGCTTGAGCTGAATTAAACGATTGTTTACTTTCCTGATAGTTAAAAGCATTAAAACGATTGCATGATGGGATTATGATTTGTTAATTGCCCTCATTCATTACTCCGTCATAAACTGTTCGGTAGGGCTCGGGAGGGGATAAAGCAAAGTCTTGAAGCACAGTTTTACTGCAAATTAAAGCCGCCCGCCTTGTTGTGCTGTCTATGTTCCTGAGGTTATTAAAGATCGTTCTCCACCCAGCACCCCTGAGATCATATTGACAGGCTATAATTAATACTAACCTTTCTAGGTCTAATGGAAAGAGACAGACTTTGTGGCAGCGATGAAGAGCATTTTTTTTCTTTGAGAAATTAATCATAGCTTCTATATATTTCCAGCTAATCCTAAAGTCAATGAGGAACTGAAACAAAGGCTGCCGTCCCCTGTAAAGCGCCACTGTTCAGAGACCATACCACAACTTGGGTAAAGATGCCTCTCTCGGCTCATTTTACATTGTTTGGCGATGGCTTTCTCCCACATGTGACAATTAAGGACGAGTTTGTAATATGTGGGAATGTTTATGAGTGTACCTTGGTGCTGGTGATTGCCTGCTGTAATGATATCTTTGCAGAGATATGTTTTCTAAATCCAAAATGATGTTCCATTGTTTAAAAATCAGCTGGTAGTTTAGTTTGTTCATATTCAGAGCGCTGAATGCTGAAATTGTATGAAATTGCTATTTTATATTGGGAGAATGCACATACGTCATGTATACTTTCGCTGAGTTGATTCAGTTGTCATTCGGTTTTTCGTAATTAAATTTTGTGTTTTTCATTTGCACCTGCTAGCTGTTCCCAGATCTAAATAGCATAGACCACAAACAATTAGTCAAAAAAGGGAAAAAGAAATTACTAAAAAGATAAAAGACTTTTAATAATGTCTGATACTACAATAATTCAATCGTGTAATTCAGTAATGCATTTATATATGTAGTGTGTGTTTGTGTCTATATATATATGTGTCTATGTATATATATTATACACACATTGATTAATTGTGTATTAAATGTAAATTATATTATTTAATACAATTATATAAATTATCAACAGCTGATGTGTGATTTACTATTATCCTTCAACATTCACTTTGTATTAAAAAAAAGCCCCATTTTGTATATTTTATGTCCCATCCAGTATCGTAATTCCTTGTTTTTCCATTTGTTATTATTTTCAGATTCAGTGGTTGCGGCTCTAACCCAGATATCTCTCAAAGTGCATCTGAGAAAGAGACTCTTGACAAAAAGTTCATAAAAGGTATTTTATTATAAAAACAATTGGCTGTATTGACTGTTAGCACATTTTTTTTTACATGTAGAATTGTTCGAAAAAAGGCATCAGTGGCTGCTCCAACACTAGACTTCAAGTGTGTATCTCCATTAAATCAGCATTATGGGTTGTGATCTCTTCGTATCTGACCTTATCTCGCTGCTGGGCTGTGTGTGTGTGTGTGTGTGTGTGTGTGTGCTCTTCTGGAAGGCCTAGTTCCATTTCCTCACCCACTTAAGCATTTGTCTGTTTGCAGCAAATGGCTCAAGATTTCTAAAAGAGCTTCCTTGTTTGCCCTCTCTCTGTTCCACATGATGCATAAACATTTATTTACACGTGTAAATCACCTTCAAGCGCAGTGTCAGTATGCTGTCTAATAACTTTGCCTGGGCTCTGATGCTGTGGCTGAGTCTTTATTTAGATAAACTGGTTGGAATGACAATGAGAGATAAACACTGTATTTACACCCCACCCACTTCACCAAACGCTCGCGATGCCCAAATTTATTCTGATGCTCTGCACAAATATACATTTCGGCTGTTGCTGAATCACTCCAAGCCCCTTCTCACCACCATAGTTTTAATAGGTGCCAAGAAGATTATTAGGGACAGAGTGGAATTACACTTGCTTTTTCATGATTTTCTTTATTACATTTTTTGCCATTGCATTTTCAGCATTTCCTTGCAAATTGAATAGTATTTCATTTATAAGGGGCTGCAATTTATTGGCATTTTATATTGTTTATTGTGTAAAGTGCTTTATCCTGATCACCAGTGTTCGGAGTTGACTCTGAATTTCTTTTTTTGTTAGTTCTCATAGGAAATAACCCCTGTATTTACCACAGTTGGATTAAATGCCTCTTCTCCCATTTGTAGGGAAGAACACACACACACACATACACATACACACAGAGCTACCTTTGTCAGAGACACCCAGAGATGCAAAAAAAAAATAAAAAATTAAAGAAGTAGCCCAGGTTAAGGAACAATGTATCGAGAAGTCGCATATTTGCCGTGTGACAAAGGGCTTATATAAGTGTGTTTGGTGTTCTTATTCATGGTTGAATTTGGTGTTTGCTCTGGTGAGTCTTATGGAGAATACTAATAACTGTCTCCAGCGATCCTGAGACCAGAACCCTAGCAACAAAGCTAGGAAGCAGACCTCCCTGATCTCGACTTCAAAACCTGACCTTTCGCTAAATAATTGTGGCTGCTAAGCTGGAGCTTTTTGGACATGGAGGTGGCGAGGCAGTCGCTCCAACATCACGGTGTGTTTATTAACGCCACTCTCTCCCCCTTCGGCAGTCCTGCTCCCCCTCGCTGTTCTGTCTCTTCCACAGGGCCCTTGCTTTTGAAGCAGCGATATGCTTTTAGTAGCCCATGTTTGAATTTGACTTCATTTGAATTGCATTGATGTTGAAACGGTTTATGTATATTTTATAATTGCGAGAGAGACTGCCCTTTTTATGTAGCACTTGACCCTGGTCCTCCCTGTTGACTATCATGTGACTTTGCATCGCAGAAATTTTAAATTAAAATCCAGATTTTAGCAATTTTAACGGAACTCATTGTACACACATACTTTGTAGTCATCGTTTTCACTTCAGCCTTAATCATATTCCATCATAATCAGGATTTGGTGTGATAATGACATGATGTGAAAGGACTCAGATGTGTTAATGGCCACTCTGCTGGTCCTGATGGAGTTTGAACAGCGAATGTTGGGGAGAGAAGCATCAAGAGGGAGAAGGGGGAGTGAGTGAAATGGGGGAGAGAATGAAATGGAGAGACAATGAGAGCAGAAGAGAGAAGGAGAGACAGCAAATGAAAAAGAGAGTAAAAGAGTGAAAGAGAGCGAAGGGTGGGGGGGGAGCAGCCCTCTTTGGGGAGCAGAGTGAGTGCTCAGAAAGACAGCCAGAGAGCCAGGCCTCTGTGTTTGTCTCCTAGCCTGCCACTCTGGCCCTGGGCACTACAGAAACATTGACAGAGGACCACGCTTCCCTCGCCTGCCTGTCAGCAGCCTGGCACACCACAGTCCCTCATGAAAGACGGCCAGACCCAGTTTCCTTTTCAGAGGGCTGACGCAAAGCGGCAGAAAACCAACAGAGGCGCTTTTCAGCTGCCAGGCCTTCTCCTCCCAGCAAGAGAATGGGAGTCATACACGTTACGTCGGGGCATGACGTCCCTCCCTCGGGGTGGCTGCACGGTTTCGTAGGTGACCCCTTTCACCAATGTTCCCTACAGTCCGCCAGAGTTGAGCCAGTCGCTTTTTCCCGCAAGGAGGGGTGAATCTGTTTTTGCCCGAGCGCATCTTCTCTTATTATTATTGTACGCATATTCCTCTTTTAGAGCTCAACACATTAAGGTTTGGAGAAGGTCCAGGGGCTGCAGTACCTCCACCCCCACCGCCACCAGCACTAGCTGGGAACATGGAGGAGGCGGGACTTCAGCCCTCAGGAGCCCTTTTGCATAAGGGTCAGGATGGATGGGAGCTGGTGGGGGGTCCTGGCAGCCGGCCTCAGATCAGCACCCCTCTGCCCGCTGTTCCCAGGTCAGATGTGCTCTCCCAGCGCTGCCGAGGGTTACCTCCGAGCAGTGCCAACACACACACACACACACACACACACACCGGAGAAGTGCTTTTCCCTCATGCTGCACACCTCTTCAGTTGTGTCCTGCCCATTGAAACATCAAATTACAAAAGGGTCTTATTCCCCTTCTTAATGACATAGTTGTTATAATGACAAAGTCTCGGTGTACTGAAGATATTTGCTTCTGTTGTATAGTCTTTCACATACCACAGTGAAGCTCCTTTAGAGGATGCAGGTTTAGCCCTAAAATATGGTGTGACCCTGTCCATTATCAGGTTCTAATTAGACCACACCAAGAATGCCCTTTAATGAGTATATGAAGCATTGCATTTTCAGTGTCTCTTTAATAAGAACCGAATCGAATTCCTGGTTACAAGGTGGAAGTAATTTACCCGCCAATACACTGCAGTGATACTTTAATATCACCTCAAAGGTCAACTGTATGATTTGCGTAATATCTAAAAGTAAATAAGACAGTAATATTCATCAAAGTTTGAAATTGCATCCCTTGTGTATTTGATAATTGCATGTCAAAATGTGACTGATTCATTTGTGGTGGCTGGATGGAGGTTTAATAAGCGCATTTCTAATGAAGTGTTGTCTTTTCAGAGGAACCACAGATGAAGACCACGAGGCTTCCAAAGTTAGGTGTGACACCAGAAAGCAAACCCCAGTCCTCGATAGGGAGAAGAACATAGCCTTCCTGCTGAGGGAGCTAGACTCACTCCGAGTGCTCAATAAAAAGGTGAGGGATTCAGGAGAGGGAAATTGAAGGATTTTACATTTTATATCAAATGGATTTGATTTAAACAGATTCCATGGTGTCTGAGCAAGACCCTTGCAGCACCGTGGTCTCGGTGTTTCACTATTTCAGTTGTTCATGAAAACTGATGTTGGTTGATGATAGTGATGAATATAGTGGATGAACACGTCTTTCTCTCACTGTTCTGAGGTTTACATATTACTTTTTTACTTTCAGCTTGTTTGTTGTTTTGTTGTTTTTTGTTTGTTTTTTCTTCAACTGCGGTTGTCCCAGCATTAGGAGAGTTCAGGTGCTGGCTGCCCCCAAAAAGCGTGTGTGGATGCATGCACGTGTGTGTGTGTATGAATGCGCGTGTGTGTTGATGTGAGTGCATGTGTGCTACAGCTGTCACTGTTCCTCTCTTCCTCTCGTCCCCTCTGTCCTGCTGAGAAGGGAAGGACAGACCCACTGAGCTGATGTCCTGGCATGGCACCAAGCTGTCCTGACAGACAGGTCGGAACGTGTCCCGAGTCCTGACAGAGAGGCGGGAACGTGTCCCGAGTCTTAATGGAGAGGCGGGAACGTGTCCCGAGTCCTGACGGAGAGGCAGGAATGTGTCCCGAGTCCTAATGGAGAGGCAGGAACGTGTCCCGAGTCCTGACAGAGAGGCTGGAAAATGTCCCGAGAGAGACGCAGCCTAGTCCAGCTCTGGCTGGCCGAGCTTTCAGAGGGCTGGGCTAACAAACGCATCAAAATATTTAAGAGAGTCATTTACAAACTTGTCAAGTGTCACTCTGTAGCCCCAACACAGGAGTTCCACTTAAAAATGATAAGCAGGCCAAAATAATGATGATGCAGAAGATCAGGCGTGTGTGAATGGTTGGTTCATGCTTCCTTCCTGAAATACTGCACAATCTCTCCACAGATTTCCTACTGAACCCATCCACAGAAATAATCTTCTACCTGTACACCCAGATTTCAGAGGGAGGTGACGTATCTGTTTGTGTGTGTGTGTGTCTGTAGCTACAGGACAAGCTAGCTCTCAGAGAGAAGGAGCTGGAGACCGTGCGTCTGGACCAGCAGCTCCAGGAGGCTGAATTGGAGGCGCGTGCCTGTGAGAGGGCAGCAGGTAGGCCTGTAGGGGGCAGGAGGGAGGCTGGCTCGCTCACCTCGGCCTGTAGGGGGCAGGAGGGAGGCTGGCTCGCTCCCCTCGGCCTGTAGGGGGCAGGATGGAGGCTGGCTCGCTCACCCTCCCACAGTGAACAGCTGCTGTATTTTTACCTTTAAACCTTCACACTCGTCCTGCTTTTCCCACCAGTTTGTTTTGGTCTGACATTTGGCAGAATGGGTGAGATTTATGTCAAACGCAGCTGTGACGGTCAACCTTCAGCTCGCCGCTGCCTTTCGGGTTCCGTTGCAATGCTGTATTATGCCAGACCTGAAAACAGACTTTTACTATTGTAAACAATTACCCATTTGTTATACATACACATAAGTATCTCACTAAATTAGCCTACATTGTAGCTAATTATTTTGTTAATGGAATTTGCCTGCTCTTCACCTTTGCTGAACAAATATTTAAATATGTTCATGGTTTTCTTTTTCTTAACCTTCTAGGAAGCCCTTTATCATGCTTTAATAATTAAAAGAAAACACCAGACATATATAGAGCACAATTAGGCAGCCAGTTGTTCGTTTAATAATGAGATGAACATGCATGTGTTTGCCATTATCATTTTAATATGATTTGCATGGTTCAGGGTGGTAGTGTTTAATGAGCAAATTCTAGCTAAAATGCAATATTGATTTTCTTACTGAACTTTGTCGTGGCTTAGCGTGAGGCTGCCTGTTTATCATTAAGCCATCTCAGCACATGCAAAGGAATTAGGGGCCGAGGGGTCTCCCTGCTACTGTCAGCAGGCTTTAACGGGGAGCTGAGGACACTCTGATAATCCCACAGTCTTGTGGATTTTACCACACTGTCTCTATGCCAGATTATTTTGGGAGCTGGATAGAGGCGGCCAGCGTAAAGCTATTGTCTGTGGGATATAAACCCGGCAGGCTCGTTTAGTTCAGACATCTAATTGTGAGACCTAACCAGAGAGGTTAAAGGTCAACTGGATGCTGGAATCATTTCCTTGAAACTTGTATGAAACTTATGAAATCATTTATTCATTATGTTTGAGGTTCACTTTGTTCATTCATGATTTTCTGGGTAATATTGAATAATAAGGGCAGTGGATATGAATAGTGTTTATTAAAAGTATTGCTTTCCATTTGAGTTTTGTTTCTCGAAGCACCAGCCTGGTCCGTTAAGGTCTGCTGGTCAAACACTCAGTGCTTCTCTTGTGCCTGATGGCTGGGAGATGATTTCTGACATCTGTGAGTCACATGTAATTGCTTGCTCTCTCTTTATAGTAGTGATAATCCAGGGTATTTTGATGCTGAAATTTTCCATATAAAATGCCACTTCGGGAAGTGACTCTGTGGCTGCAGGGCAGAGCTGCTGTTTTTATTACTCCGGGCACACATGTCATACTGGAGCGCAGGCAGGCATCTCAAAATGAGGCTCACTTATAGTTATTAATACCTTTGCCACAGTGTTTCAGTAGCAATAACCTCTTTCCCGAGGAGCTTAGCCGTGTTATTGTGCGGCTGGAACGCTGGTTTCAGCAATACAAGAGTAATAACCACCCCCGATCTCGATTTCTTTCTCTTTCTTACTTTCTCTCTCTCCACTACTCTCTTTTTATTCTCTCTCTCTCTCTCTCTCTCTCTCTCTCTCGCTCCCCTCCCTTTACACCCTGTCCCCCTTCCCCTTCCCCCTCTCCGTCTCACTCTCACACTCTTCATGTCTCATGTACACTCGCTGTCTTTCTCGTTTGCTCTTGCCCTTCGTCCTTTGTCTCCCTGTCTGTCTCTGCCTCAGTGCTGGTGGAGGAGGTTTATAAGGCTCAGAGGGACAGGGACCAGGCTGTGATGGCCAGACTGCGGCTAGCTAACGAGGAGAGGGACGAGGCTCTTCTCCGAGCCAAGAAGCTTCAAGAGGCAGCGCTGCAGTACGTCCTCCTATTAAAGTGGTCCAGACCGCCCCCTTCGGCCTCCTCCCTGAGGCTCCTGGGAAGCCCTAGGAGCTGAGTGGATATCAGCTCTGTGCTGTCCTGATGCTCTTCCAGCCCTGGTAAATCTGGGGTCAGGTCAGCCTCCTCAAACACAGGCCGCCTCAGACACCAGCTCTGGCAGGCCGAGCTGCTGCTGACTTTTTTGCTGCATGGGATCCGTCGATTAGTGCCGTATGACCTGATGGGTAACGTAGAAGTAATGTCAGACCCTCTGTGAGCTGTGTGCTAGAGATATGCTTCAGATGTACTGTGTTGTCAGTTTATGACACAAAAAAAGTGATTTGTGAGGAAATGATTTAGAACATGTGATTTAGTCATTTATAGTCCTATTAAAGTATATTTATAGTGCCATATTTGCATTTGTATTGAAGTGAGCGAATTGGGGGTGAGGTAGGGAAGCTGAGTTGATATGAAGTGCTGAACGAGAGGCCTTCTGTTCCAGTGCAGCCTCTCCCCTCGTACCGCAGAGCCGGCACACCTGTGCAGGTCACCACGGCTGCGCCGCAGGGTTTGTGATCCGCGCCCGGCACCGCGGGATGCCGCTTTGTTCCTGCCGTTGCAGGACAAGCGGGATGAATGGACGGGTGGGGGGGGGGGGGGGGGGGGGGTTTCCAATATCGACTGGTTTGGAAATATATCAGAGGGTTGTGACATTTCATAAGAGTCCCCTCGCCCTCGAACCGGGTTGTCAGTCAAAAGTTGCACTGCATAGGAAATCAATCAGGTCCTTCAGCTGTGCGGATATTTCCCATTAACACCTTGCCTCGACTGCCCTAATTAAGGCGATCTTCTGTAGCTGTTTGTTTAGCTGGCTGTTAATGCCTGAGTGGGTAGTTAAGGGGTGCTGGTCTTCAGTGGACCGCTTTAAAGGTAAACACTGCTTTGTGCACCTGTGAAGGATGGCAGTCGATACGCCTCTGTGTAGATGAGACGGAATTACAGTTTTACATTGGGGTATTCAGCTTCCTGAACTCTGTGTGTTAAGGGACATGTATATTGGGCACTGAATTATATAACCTCCTACGCACTTAACGAAGGAGCCTTTTCATTTATCTGTTTAATTTTTTTATACGACCACTCCTTAAGTATTAATGACATTGAACCTTATTTAATTTTTCACTCACTCTCATGATTTATTGATAATTACCTAAGTCGCTCAGCTGAGCTGTAATTATTGAGAGGCATGGACTGCCTTTGCTGTCATTCCATGGAATGCTGAAAAGCTTCTGGATCTAATTCTAGAAGCTTGTCCTTCTTACAACTGAACCGCTCTGCCCATCTCGCTCTCCCTCTAGAATGGTAATTGATAGCCAAGTATGTAGAAGCCCATTATCCTGTGCAGAATGGGAGAGCGTGCTCTAAACCCTTATTTTGGGAGGTCACTCCTGGGCCCCTTGTGTGAATGAGTATGTACTTTTATAATGGGGGGTGATCTGTGTAATGCCTTGGTAAATGAGCTGAGAAGTTGTTGTGTGTTTTCCTTTTTGCCAGAGAGGGCTGGGAGCAATCAGGTTCACTCTCCGAGGAGAGGGGCCTGAACACGGATAGGCAATCATGACTATTGATGAGGATGAAAATGTGTTTGGCAGCTTACTTGTCAGAGATGTGTGGTAAGGTGAAGTAGATGGGTATAAATATATTTAGTTTGATGACTAGTGTAAAGTGGGGTGTGGATTTAAAAACTGAAGATTATTATTATTATTATTATTAGTGAAGAAAATTTCTCTCTGGTGAATCATAAAAATGCATGCTGAGAATCTCTCTCTGACACACTTGAAAAGAAAAAAAACGTAATACTTTAAATGTGCTTACAGCATATATTCAGGCACTGGGTTTTATAATTAATGTTGTCTTTACCGTCATAAACCTGCTGTGTGTCAGCTGGGTCCAAGCAGTTGAGCCTTAAGTCACTTCCCATTCTTTCGGCACATATGAACAATTGATCCCAGTGGCCATATGGAGTAGTAAACATTAATATCTTAACAGTTCACTGTCAGCGGCAAGCAGGATGGACGTTATTGTGGACTGATGGTGAAGGCTGACAGGACTTTTAATATGGTGCATCGTCTTCTGCTCCACATCAGAGCACCAACAGAATGCAATTACTGGCTTTAGGAAGTGATTTCATTCAGTAGAGGAAAGGAAACTGATCGAAGCTCACTACATTTAATTTCTCTCTTTCTCTCACTTTATCACTCACTCTCTCCATCTCTCTCTCTCTCTCCTTCTCTCTCTCTCTGACACACACACTCTCTTTCACTCTCTCTAGGTTGGAGAATATTAACCCAGAGGACAGTGACATGGTAAGCCCTTCAGAGAATTTCATGTGATCTTACAAATTTTCTGTGTACTGTTTTTGTAAGACTGTCTTATTGTAAGATAGAAAATTTTCTCAAGAAGCAAATAACTACACCATCCTCACAGAGGGCTTTCAGATTTGTTAAAACTATAGTTTCATATTAGATATGAAAAACCTTCTAACAAGAATCACATGATGAATAAAGCAGTTGTTTGCGAAGGCACACATTATGTTCATGCTTACACTTTCTGCCTGACCAGTAAAACCTGTTCACAAATAAATCGCATAAAAGAGTACTCCAGTGTTAAAACTGAAGGGTTGCACACCACGTATAAATCTTGCTCCAGAAAAATGCTCAGTGTAAGTCTATGGGAGGAAATGTTTTGTATGTGTCTGAAACTCTCAAACCAAGTGTATCATCGTTTTAATTAACGAATAAAGGATGTGTGAAATTGTGTGTGTGTGTGAGGACGTGGAGGAGCTGCTGCACAGGGTGAGCAGTGCTGACTCTGCCCTAAGTATTGAGCGCAGTGGCGCGGCCATCTTGGAGCGCATCGAGAGAGCCAGAGAACGCCGCTCCAAGATCATGTCTGAGGAGATGAGCGCCGTCATGGGAGAGAGAGACAAGGCCTTGGGCAAGGTAGGACACGGGGCCCACACACACACACACACACACACAAGATGAGCACTGTCATGGGAGAGATAGACAAGGCCTTGGGCAAGGTAGGACACGGGACCCCCACACACACACACACACACTCACTCACTCCTGTCACACACACTGCGCAGGGTCAATCTTAACACACATCGACCCTAAACACTTCACACACGGTTGTTGTGTACCAAGCCAGAAACCTTTACACCACAGAAATAAATCAAACGTCTTTCTCTAAATATTGACTGTCTCTGCTCCTTCCTTCAGTTTTAGCCCCTCTGCAAGATGCCTTTGATTATCAATCTATTAAAGTACATATATCTGTTTATTCACAAATCCAACTCTGATTTAAAAATCAACATACCAGCTAACTAATTCACATGTAATGACAAATATTGCTGCATAACCTCAAATATTTGATATACCATTACTACGCACATATTTCAATCAAATGAAAACAAACAAGTAGGTAGCCAAATATTGACATCTAGATATTTTATTTTATCACAGAGTTTAGGTGTGGGTTTGAGTATTTGCTCAGAATTCACTGTTGATGAATATTGGTCACATTGCAACATGGTGTCATGTTAAGTTTATTTCATTGTTGGCGTAATCAGTTGCATCCTTTTTGTTCTGCGTGTGTTAGATCGGTGTGTGGTTGGTGTGCTCTCAGAGATAACACCTTTTTAGCAGCAAGGGACATATTAGCATTGGTATATCAAGATGGAAAAAATACACAAAGTCATAAATTTGTCTGCATTGGTGATCGCAGACTGATGTCAAAACCATTTTTTTGCTGCTCTGGTTTGTGGGAATATTTATGACTGAGATCCCATCCACACCATTCTCCATGGGTGACCTGTGTGGATGCTTTCTGGTGTTGGCAGACAGACAGACGGGCAGGCAGACAGACAGACAGACAGACAGACAGACAGACAGACAGACAGACAGACAGACAGACAGACAGGCAGGCAGGCAGGCAGGCCATGAGCATGGAGAAGAGCAGCAGCACAGCAGCCTGGGGGCATGCGCAGAAGACGCAGCTCTAGGGGGCAGTCGCTGGCCAATCGCCGGGCTGCTGCTACTACTGCATGTCCAGCTTTTACACGCATAAACACACGCACTGTGCAGTGGCTGTGTGAGCTCACGTATGGACGATGAGAGTCTACATGAGGAAAACCTAGACATTCCGCTACTTTGTTCTTCAAACTGGAGCTTCAGGATTCTCTGTATAACTTGTAGGCAGCTTTTTTTTCCCTTTTTTTAACTCTTGCTTTAATGTAGCTCATGTTCCAGAGCATTTGACATCATGCGCTTGTGTAGATTTGCTTTGTGCACCAAATATCGTCTTTTTGTGCCTCTCAGAATCATACATTTTCTGGAGATAAATGAACCTCATAAAATGAATCCCAGTATGTGAACTGATCCACAATCTGTAAAAAATAGGCAGGCTCTGAAAAGCAGTGTCAACCTCTCCAGTTCAAACGCGAGGCCAGGTGTAACCTGCCTAACTCCACCCAAACCCCACCACCATATTACTGCCATCCGCCACCCCGTGCGAGATTCTCGTGAAACTGCCCTGATTTTTCCAAACCCATCTACGGGGTGACTTCAGAAGTGTGTTGCAAACGGCGGCCTAATCCCTGTACAGCGGAGACGGGTCCTCTCTCTATCCTTAAGGATTTCTCCCTCCCCTGCCACGCCTCCCGTTCTTCTCTTCATCTCGCAGGGATTATCCGCCGGCAGCAGGAGTGAGGGCCGCCTCCCTCCGGCCTGGTGGAATATGAAAGCTGGATGAGTGTTGGGAGAAATAAATCTCCATCCCCCCCTTTCCCTCCTCTCTGCGCGGCGAGCGTGGAGAATAAGATCCGCTTCGTTACGTCCCGCCGCCCGACGCACTTATTGAATTTCTCCCGATATTGATAGAGTGCCGATGTTAAAGTGAGAGAGGAAATGAAGTCGCCTCTCTGAATGATTTACGCTGGCCTGATTGTTGTCGAGACCTCATTTGGCGGCTTCTTCCTCTCCCAGCTGGCTATTATGTGGCTTTAAACCCCTGATACTGACTGTAATTGTCTAATTAGAGGTAATCCCAGGTATGAGTGACACTGGCGTACGTGCAGGTGAATTAAAGCGCAGGACTAGGTTAATGTGTCTGCTCATGCGACCCCTTGTCCCTCCTGGCTGTGGCTATTTTTGGGCCACAAGCAGCAGGGTAGAGGCCCTTGCATCAGAACAGAGGTGCATTCTGATTTAAATACGTCTCCCCCACCTAAAACATCTGTTTCCCCGAGAGCCATAAGTCAGACTGACAGTAAAGGGGGGCTGTGTGTTTTGTCTGGCCGGCGGGGCTATTATTTTAGTCTGCAGAGGAAAGAGCCGGGAGTGGGCTTGGATGCAGAGAGGCCTGTTTGTGCGGCCGCTGGGCTTTGAGGCAGCTGGGTGTCGGAACGTCGGGACTTGTCAGGGAGTGAGGATGGTTTACATTCCTGGTAAGTGTCCTTCGGTCTTGGAATGTGCACATGGAGAAGCGCACATATGGACTGGACTAAAACAACCCAGCTTACAATAATACTCAGCATAGGGCCTGTCGCATCGCCATGTTTATACTGTCTGTCTGTCTAACTGTCTGTCTCTCAGTGCAGCTTGGTTTCCTATAGCTCTGGAAGGAGTGAAAGGAGACAGTTATGTGTGTAAAGATGATGGAACAGGAATTTGTCAACTCCATTCCTTATCTCCCAATGTTCCTGTACTGTTAGTCATCTTAAACAGACTCACCTCTTACTCAGATGTTGAATTGTGTGTAATTCCAACCTTAACCATTTTATTTTGAAATATGACACAAGTACATCTGTCCTTCTAAGGACATGTACAGAAAGTAAAATCTGTGATGTGTGTTCTACAATAAATGTAATATCAATTGAGTTTAGGAGCTGGTGTCATGTGCAGTATCATGTGATTCTCTGGCCGGTTCTTGCCCAGCCTTCAAACCAAAACAAACAAGAGATGAATCAAAGTCCAGATCGGCTATAAACAAAAACATCCGCTGGCGTCTGATCTTATTCGTTCACACATGGGTGAATACATTGTTCAGGTACCAATATGTGCATGTATGGATGACCATGGCAGAAGAATTAAAGAGAATGAGGAGCAGAGGTGGGTAGATGGTGCAGAGCCACAGGGAGGAGGTGTGCTGAAGGTGCTCGTGTCATCACTGATGAGCGCGGATGAGAGAGCCGTGTGCGTGTGCTCCCGCCGTGCGGCACGTGGGAAGTGTTCCGCGTGCCTCCCGTCTCACGCGCTCTTATTGCTTCTCGGCAGTGCAAGCGCCTGGAGCAAGAAGTGCTTTATAGCAGAGAGCGAAGACAGACCACCGCTGGTCACATGACCAGCACACACCATCAGGAACAGGAAGGCAAGGTAAAGGCACACACCCACACAAACACCCGCCCATACACTCCACTGGCACTGTCTCCACCATGCACACACATACCAGCACACATACTGTACAAAACACACAGGCCTCTCTGCAGGGATGGCTGTGGTTCTCGCCTATGCAGTACTCCCTTCGCGCTTGTGTGTAGGCTGCAGGACATGTGTGAGCACAGTGGCACTGCATGCATCCAGCTCCACTTAGACATGGTCTGCCCTCAGCCCACATTCGCCCCTTTTCCCACTAACTGTCCCTCATCGTCAACCCATTAAGCAAGCAGGCCCGTCCTTTCTGGGCTCGGAGTGGCAATGTGAGGTCGCGGCAGTGTGAGGTCGCGGTAGTGGCAGTGTGAGGTAGTGGCAGTGTCGAGACGACAGGAGTGGCCGGTGAGCTGAGGGAGCTGACTGAGGACCTGCTGGGGAGGAGCAGGGCAAACACAGCCCTGTTTGATTTGCTGTATTTATCTGAAGCACCCAGAGCCCTTGAGTTTAACGCAGGACGTTGTAAAAGGGGGGCCGTCATTAGACAGAGCCAAGCAAACACGCAGTGAGGGGAGTGGGGGTCACAACGTGGGCCACTGCCCAACATGTAGATCAGCACCACCCCAACACTCCCACGCATGCAGCACACACGCACACCCAGTTTATTACACAGTTTATCTGGTGGTGACTGTGCAGTTAGAGTAATGGAGGTGATTGTACAGGTAGGTGTAATGTTGGTGATTGTACAGGCAATTGAGACAGGAGAATACATTTTTTTTTAGATTTTGTTAGCAACAAAATAATAAATATTCTCAGAAATCATCAGAAATATACAGAGTTTACAGGTTTAGTTTTTTCCCAGAATCCCCCAGAACTCTTAGCATTAAAGTATTAAATTCCCTCCGGAATTACAAATAATTCCTCAGCGTTTATACAAAACCCATGTTCATATTACAGGAGCCATCTACTCCGACTCTGTTCATACCTCTATCAGATCAGCAATGACTCTTAAAAAGAGATGTGATGACTATTTTAATAATTCTATTTTTAAAATGTAATAATTAAAGTATACACTGAATTTTAAATAAATCCAGTGAACCATTGTCTTGGTGTATATGAAAATAATTTGAAAGTACTTCTAATTTATGCTACCATATTGACAACATATTTATAATAGGTTTTCTTCTAAGCCTAAAATAAAGTATGTTTAGTTTTTTCTGCTGCTTTTTCAGTAAGGTAATTACTTAGATTTCCTAATCAGACATCTGACTTTGAAGTAGACATTGAAGTAATGGAACTATAATTAACTGGTGAATCCCCCCTACCTAAGAACGGGCAACTGAGTCTACAGTTTGCATGGACTCACCAAAATTGGACAAAAGAAAATTGGAAAGCATTGCTTGGTTGGAGTCTTGATTTGTGCTGTAGCATTCGGATGGCAGGGTCACAGTTTGGCATATATAACATGAAAGCATGGATCCATCCTGCCTTGTATCAACAGTCCAGGCTGGAGGTGGTACAATGGTGGTGGAATATTTTCCATAGTCCCTTAATACCAATGGAGCATCACAGCCTCTCTGAGTATCGTTGCTGTCCATGCCCATCCCTTTATGACCACAGTGTACCCATCTTCTGATGGCTACGTCCAGCAGGATAGCATATCACAGAGCTCAAATCATCTCAGATTGGTTTGTTGAACTCAGGCTAGCAGGGCACCTTTGGGATGGCGTGGAATGGGAGATTCACATCGTGGATGTGCAGCCGACAAGTCTGCAGCAACTGCCTGATGCTGTCAATATGGACCGAGATCTCTGAGGAATGTTTCCAGAACCTCATTGAATCTATGCCACGAATAATTAAAACAGCTGTGAAGGCAAAAGGAGGACCAAGCCGGTACTATTATGGTGTACCTAATAAAGTAGCCATATATGTAATATAATATAATGCTGATAATCTGAAAGAAAGTTTGAGTCTCCTGAAAACACTTTCTGGAAGCTCTAGCACAATTAAACAGGTTTGAATGATGGCTTATTATGAAATATATTAAATTTTGTTATTAATGTAGCACTTGGTTTTTCTATAAATCCACTTAATTACAGATTGACTCCTGGGATTATAGAACCGAGTTTTTAATTTAAAATGAAATGGGAACAGCTGTTGAAAGATGGCTGAACAGTGCTGGGAACATACCCACTAAACAATTTAAAAATGAACAGGACTTTTGCTTACCGACTGACATTCTACTTTAAAGAAATCATGGTAAAGCTGCAGGTGGGAACTGGCTAGAGTAAAACACTGCACAAAAGCCCTGTTCCTAAATCTTTATATCAGATCTGGAGCTCATAAGCCTTTAGAGATTTATTCAGAAGGATATTAATCGCTAGGTCTCTAACTGCCACTCATTTCTGAGAAAGTCAACTGGTTTATTTTTGAATTTTAGAGCAAAAATTATATATAACATTTTGACAAATTGCATTGATAAGAAGAAATGTTTATTATTAATTTACCAAAGATAGAATAGTTGCCAAAAAGTTGTCACTGAGTGTTTTTGGTATGTGGCGTTTATCTGGACAGAGCCCTGAGCTGTGGGCTGTCCCATCTCTGTGCTGTAGCAGCCGCTCCTGAGACCTGCTCCGAGTGGATCCGGCAGGGATGTGTGTGCACGCATGTTTGTGCGTTTGTGTGTGTGTGTGTTTTTGTGTGCATGCATCTGCGCGTATGTGTGTGGACACGTGTATGTGTGCCTTTGTGTGTGTTTGTGCATGTACACGCTTGTGTGTGTGTGTGTTTAGGGTGCTGTCGCTACAGGGCGCTGAGCTGAATGCCCAGGGTGGAGTGCTGGTGTGGGGGTTGGGTGTGGAGGTCAGGGGAAGCAGGACGCTGTTGTGGGCTCGGCTCCTGCCCTCAACCACCTGTATTTACTCTGCAGCTTTTCTCCCGGAGCAGTGAGGGTCACGCGGTGATCACGGGGGCCTGCCCCTCTTCCAAAGCCACTAACACACTACATCGTCACACTTCTGAGTACCCAACCTCTGAAGTGAACTCACACACACAAGTACACATGGAAAAATACACTTATTTTTGTATGTATGACCTCAAATGTCTCGGTGACACTGAGAAGCAGTCCTGTGTTTTGAGATGCTTTTGTTGACAAAAGGCATTGTGTACGTAAAGCCCTCCTAAGAGTCCCACATCCTTCCCAGTGCTCCAGAAATGGGCACGCTTTCATCCACCTGTCCAGTGTTCATTCACCTGTCCAGTGTTCATCCACCTGTCCCTGTGTTCAGTAATGGACACTGCTGTTTTATGTTGATAATGCTGGGTGAGAAGGAGGATGTGTATGTGCGCACATGTGTGTGTGTGTGAAGTGAGAATGGAGGCCCTTTGTCTGTTCCTCAGGACAGTGAGTGATATTTCTGATCATCTGATTCTGAACTACAGAGGGATGGAGTGTATGCATTTTACAGGAGAGGATTTTAACAAATTGCGATGCAGAAATATGATGGAAGGGGGGAAAAAGAAAATCAGTCTTTATTCATACTAGCACAGGCATGAAAAAAAAATCCCCAGAGACGGCCCTTCTTGCAGAGCTCATTCACGCATTTGATTCGCCTTAGAATGAATAGTTTGCCTTAGCATCAGGCCCTTTAATCAGAGGGGATGAAGGACGAGGTAAGGAGGGCGGGGCTCCTGCGGCTCTCTGGGGAGGGCGTGACCCTTCAGCAGGGGCAGGACCAGAGACTCCTGCCTCTCCGCCCCGAGGCCGGAAGGCCTCTCACTCCTCCCAGGGTCGCCCTGCTCCACTCCCACCTAAAGGTCAAGGCCTGCGCTCTCCCGCACGCCGCTTCATCTCTCCAGGTTAATACGCTACGTGGTGAACCTCATTTGGATATTATTATAATGAATGCTGATAAAATACATATGATTAAAAGAATCTGGCTTTGAAGTCGAGCTCTGCTCCCGGCTGGAGAAAAGTACATATTGACTTTAGAGGTTAGCCTCTTTTTGATGTTCTCTTTGACTTGTGAGACCTGCACTCCAGTAATTAGAAGCACTGGGCTGCACCTGCAGTATCTGGGTGCACTTGGTATAGAGGTGTTTACAGCATCTACGCTACAGCAGCCACCCCAAAACTCCACACCACACGCCTCTTTAGAAAAGGACCCCTGGTGAAAAGAAAACAACCAGCTCAGTTCTGTTTAAACAGAAGGTGAGCATAATTGCATGGGTCTTTTTGCTCAGAAAGAACCTAGTTATTTCTGTGTGTGTGTGTGTGTGTGTGTGTGTGTACATACATCAAAATCAAGGCACATTTATGTATATAGCACCTTTTGTACACCATGGTAACTCAAACTCTCAAACTGCTTGTGCTAGTATATGATAGAATGTATCATAGACGTGATGTTGGATGGGAGGAGGAGACACTCATGTGATGTTGGGTGGGGGGAGGAGACACTCATGTGATGTTGGGTGAGGGGAGGAGACACTCATGTGATGTTGGGTGGGGGGAGGAGACACTCATGTTATGTTGGATGGGAGGAGGAGACACAAATGTGATTTTGGATGGGAGGAGGAGACACAAATGTGATTTTGGATGGGAGGAGGAGACACTCATGTTATGTTGGATGGGAGGAGGAGACACACATTCTTTATTCTCCAATACAAAGAAGCACGACAAGCAAAGCACACTGGATGAAAGGAACTAGTGCTGACTGTACGACTGCAGGCGTAGAGAGGCAGCAGAGTAGCTGTGTGTGTGTGTTGGTGCTGCTCTGAGGTAACCCTCAGGTATTTGGGTAAAATACGGCACTAGCTCCGTATTTTTCAATAGACCTCGTATGTGCTTAAGTATGTATAGTGCTTGTATGCTTATTTAAGTATGTATAGTGCTGGTGTGTTCTTATTTAAGTATGTATAATGCTTGTATGTGCTTATTTAAGTATGTATAGTGCTGGTGTGTTCTTATTTAAGTATGTATTGAGCTTGAATGCTTATTTAAGTATGATGTAATGACACCGAGTAGGCTAAAGAGTTAGGCCTGATGTTTCTCCACTCTGGTGTGCAGGGCACACAGCTAGTAGTGCAGAGATAAGGCCCAGACAGCCCTAGTCCACAACACAGAGAACACCTCCAAATGACAACCCTGTCTGCTTTCACTCCAGCTACACCATAGAACCATAAACATACATCACAGTTAGAACAGCATCACAGGTGCAGCTCTGATTTTAGTATGACCATAAGCACAAACTGTTCCTAACCCCTCTGTCTGCCTTTCTCTCTCTCCCTCTCTCTCTCTCTGTCTATCTCCTTTATGTTTTTCAGCTCCCTATCTCTAATCATGAAGGTAGCTGTCTGATACCAAGCGTTTACAGTAGGGCAGGTTGCTGTGTTTGTTTAGAGAGGCTCCATTGTCTGTGCCTTCTCCCCCAGCTGTTGAGACCTGGAGACCAACAATAGATCTGTTTCAACGGCTGGTCATTAGCAGAAGCTTTAGTGCTGGTCAGGTTTAAGTAGAGCAAGGCGGGCTCTGGTGTTTACCCAGCGTCCCCTGCTAACACCAAGCCCATGGCGGCCTGTGTCCCTAAAGCATACTGGTCCTGAGGAGGTGCTGAGTGGAAAGACAATGGAGTGAATTGGATGCCCCTCAGAGTCAGTTCCTAAATGTGTGTGACTGAGAAGATGTGTGTGTGTGTGCGTGTGTGTATGTGAATTAATGTGGGGGGTAGCAAGCACCAGAGACAGCACAGTTGTAGTGTCGTATATCTCCGTGAGTAATTATATCTGGATGTAGAGATAGGAGACTTCTATGAAGGTTATCAAATTACAGTGCCCATAAATATAAAATGGTACCATCAACCATATGATGTCACAGATAAGTCTTGAGATTCAAAGCATTATGTGTCAGACAATATTTAACTGCTATTGACCTCAAATTAATGACAAATAATTTGTCCCATGATATATATTTATATACACACACACACACACACATACATACATACTGTGTGTATATATATCTGTGCGTGAGTGTGTAGCTAAGACTGTGTTCTGTGTGGAATAATGCAGGTGGAGTTGGAGGCTGCCCAGAGGGAGAGAGACATGGCGGTGGAGGTCTGTCGCAGGCTGGAGGAGGAGCTGCGGTCCCTGCGCAGGTACCACAGGTGGCCACCACACCCACCAGAGCTCCGCCCTGCTGCTCTCAGAGTTCCGACCTCACCTGACCGCTCGTCTGCTACACACTGCACTGACTGCGGATTGGGGGGGGGGAGGACCAGAAACACAACAGCAAAAGAAAAATAAAACAAAGAAATTTTAGATTACACACCATATCCGTAATGTATAGATGTCTGTGCGATGTGTGATCTGAAAGCATGAAGGCATGTTTGGAGATGTCTGTTCTCCAGTGCAGCCCCTCCCTTGTGCTCACACAGACTGTCTGTCGATTTGAAGGGCAGAGATTATTATTATTGTTTTGCAGGGCTGGCGGAGCCTCCCGAGGTATTGACCACAGACATTCCACCACCACCTAACGGCAGATTGTTTTGGCCACTGGTGCTGCCCGGTGCTTATTTAAGATGTCTGTGCAAAATGACGGAACATCTCAGCAACAGACTCGAGCGGCGTGTTCAGAGCGCGGCGGTGGACTCCGACACACTCTCCAGATGCCTCTGGCTTCTCTGTTACTAAATGTAGGGGTGATGGATGGTGTACTCTACTCATCTCTGGCAGTCAGTTGTCAGTTGTTTGATGGATACTTTTAGTGTACATTTGGCTCAGAAACTGGTCCTTCTTGTTTGGGAGTGTGTATCCTGTTACGGTGAGACACACATCCGTCTACTTCAAGGATCCTTTAGTAGCTTTGTCGCTGTGTACACGTGTGTGTGTGTGTGTGTGTTCCTTGTTCTGCATGAGTATGTGTTAATTGCACCCCAGCGGCTGGGGGAGGGAGCCTTTTAAAGAGTTCCCGTGGTCCTGTGTTTGGTGGAGGGGGAGAAGGCAGACATTCACCCAGACAATCTGCATTGTGTGAGCCTGGGCCTGAGGTCCTGCTCCTCCTGCTTATCAATGTGGCTTTGGAGCTGGACCTTTAAAGGGAGAATCCTGCAGGCCCAACAAAGGCCAGACGATGGCTATGGGTGTTTGCTCTCAGCATTGCTCCGCCAGCTCCATTGTGCCTCTTAGGATAACAGACAGTCTAAGGCAGCTGAAAGGCCAGCGAACAGATGAGCGTGAGGGAGACGGAGAGAAAGAGGCAGGACGGAGCGTCTGTGCCCTGGACCCCGCGCTCAGGAGCAGGAGCGCGCCAAACAGCCACTCTCTCCTAGCCTTCCCCCTGGCCTGCTCCCAGAGGTTAAGAACAGCACGGAGGCGCCTCCACCCAGCCACTCTCTTGTCGACGGGGGTTGTGCTGCGGAGGTCAGACTGTGTGTGAGTGTAAGGTGTTTGCCTCAGTTCAGGCCAGCAGCAGGCTGAGTGTGAGCTGGATAAGACATGGATTACCACCCGAGGCCCGGTTGCTGGCCACTCCCCTGGGAGCAGTGGTTACCACGGAGAGAAGAGCCTGCCTGTCAGCACCTCACCTCTGCTCTCCACAGTTTGGTCAGGCAGCGATGCTCACGCTTCCCGACACGAGCAGGAATGAAGCTGCCGCAGGGTCCGTGGCAGCCTCTCCACTCTCCTCCGCTCACACGCACCTCTTATTGTGCGCGCTGGTTATTTAAACCTGCCGTCTCTTCCTTTTCATTCAAAGCACTGAATTTGGAAGTAATCAGTTTTAAGAAAGTTTCTGATACCTATTACATAGGGCTAGTAATCACAAATCACCTTGGAAAGGCCAGACCATCTTCGGTGGTTAGTTTTTCCTGCAGGACGGTTTATGTTGTGATCGGTTTGGATTTGAAACAAAGCAGGCTGTCCCCTCAGTGTGCTTCTGCCTCACGATCACCTCCTGGTTTGCTTTTCTCCGTATTTGTGGTTGTCTGGAGCACCTCTCCGCGAGCGCGCACCCCGCCCCGCCCTTCTCCGCGCCGGAGCTCTGGGGCCGCGGGCTGTGTGGGGAGGCGGAACACGGTTAGCGGCGGCGCGCACCAATCTGTGTTTGCACTGCGAATGTGCGAATGAGGAACCACTGCGGCTTTTATCAAAGACCTGTCAACATGTCGGAGCGTGGTTCCACGTTGGTTTCTGTCCTGTGCGGGTTTCCGTGGATACCCGTAAAAGTGATGTTTCCCCCTGGTTTCTGCTTGCTTCTCTGTGTTTGATGAGGGTTGCAGCAGGTCTGCCTCTGCTGAAAGAGGCATTTTACATACCCTCTCTGATAGCGCGCTGTGGTAATGTTAATGTTTAACTGCTCTCTACAGTTAGAGAGGCAGGTTTGTGGGGATTGGGCGCTTCTGATTAGCTTATCTTATGATTATGGTTAAAGTTTTACAGAGTGCTCAGACCCGACGACTCCTCTGTACTGAGGAAACTGGAACAGCGTACACATACAGATATTAAACGTTTGAGTGGCATACACCAGCATACAGTCCGGCTGTCAAAGATAAGAACAAAACAGGTGCTTTATAAATTGGGTGGGCGGTATTTCCTCACTGTTCTTGTTGCGTGTCATGTTAGAGTCCCTGTTTATTGGGTGCCTGAAAATTTCCCAGAAGTGACCAACGAAAGGACTGTAATACGGGTCAGGCCAATGTGTTATAACCCTCCTACTGACTGTGTTTATACCCCTCCTGCTGACTGTATGTATACCCCTGACTGTGTTTATACCCCTCCTCCTGACTGTGTATATACCCCTCCTCCTGACTGTATGTATACCCCTGACTGTGTTTATACCCCTCCTGCTGACTGTATGTATACCCCTGACTGTGTTTATACCCCTCCTCCTGACTGTGTATATACCCCTCCTCCTGACTGTATGTATACCCCTGACTGTGTTTATACCCCTCCTGCTGACTGTATGTATACCCCTGACTGTGTGTATACCCCTCCTCCTGACTGTGTGTATACCCCTCCTCCTGACTGTGTGTATACCCCTCCTCCTGACTGTATGTATACCCCTGACTGTGTTTATACGCCTCCTCCTGACTGTGTTTATACCCCTGACTGTGTTTATACCCCTCCTCCTGACTGTGTGTGTACCCCTGATACTGATTGTATCAGGGGTATCTGTATCTGTAGACTGCTGGCAGTCTGCACACTGACAGGTTTCCCTCGTACTTCACCAAACCATCCTGGGACCGTTTCACCATTATTTATTTAATCACTTTTAATGGTTTCTCATAAAACACCCATAAAAACAGGGTTTAGATATAGAGGTAAATGAGATGTAGAGTGTATGTGTGTGTGTGTTATTGCGTGTGGGTGTGATTGCGTGTATGCGTGTGATTGTGTGTGTGTGCATGACAGTGCACAGCGTGGGAGGGGGGGGGGGGTGTAAAGATAAGATAATCCATAGTAAGGCATTGCTCCTCTGCCCTTGTTTGTCACTGTCATTGGACCTTTGTACCCAATATGTTTGCATTTAATTAAACAAAGCACACAACTTTACATCACTTCCTTGGCTATCAATATCACATCAGAATCGATTGCTTTAAAAAAAAAGAAGAAAGAAAAAAGGTGGAAGAGAAGCATGACATGGAAGCCTCACTGAAACTAATTAGTAGGACAACAAGACTGAATGAGTAATATGACATTAAGGCAGAAGCCCACACAGCGACTGGACTGAGACAAAGACCACGGGCAATCAATCCAGCTAAACCACAGCGGACCTGCTCTGCACCAGCAGCAGAAAGGAGGTTTAGTTCGTATTGTTGTTGAATTATGGCCCATTATTGTGTATTGTCTCCCGCACTATAAAATTAGGCTTTCTGTTTGTATGTGGTCTCACCAGGCCCAATCCAACCTGCCTGGGTTGTAAGTGACACATATCACATCATAAAAAAGCCCTTTTACAGATTGAATAAACAGGCAGAGCAGATGGTATCCATGATTTTACCATCCTTGACTGTCCTTCCTTAAATGTTGTATATCGCTTCCACAACTTGGTCCTAAAGACCTTTTCCTTTTGAGTGCTTCCTTATTTATTCTTTGGTCGTGGCTCTAAATAAGGATCAGTGCCGTACAATGTGTGGATTAGTCAACTGCTCCATGAGTCTTGCTGTTGGTCCCCGTCGAAGGACTGAGGATTCATGCCCCTCTTTGAAAGTGACATTTGGAATGATCTGTATTGTCATATCGGCTCGTTTTCCTTTTCGCTTTTTTTTCCCGTTTTTTTCCGTCCTCTCCTTGTGTTCTTCCGTCCCTTGCGTCTAACTGAAACCCAGTTGGGTGAAGCCGCCGGAGCTTCTTCCTCCGCCGTTCTCCCACTTTATTACCCCAGATATTGTCTCGTGTACCGTTCCTTCCGTTTCAATATTAGCCGTGTCTGTTGGCTCAGGCTGTTGATCCAGAGTTGCCGTTTGTCACCTGCAGGTAAACTGGGAGCGTACTCCCACTATATAGGTCAAGTAGTGTGTTTGTGTAAAGAACGTGGCCATTGGTATGTCTCCGCCTGCGCTGCGATGAAGAGGCAAGGCGACCCTGTAGGCAAGCAGACGGGCGAATAGAACGCTGCTCATGCCATCTCTCTCTTACTATCTTTTTTTTTCAAGGCACTCGATGTTTCATTCAGCGTGCTGATAAAATTACTGGAATGCCTAGATCGGCGGTTATTTACCTGTCTGTTTGCCTGTCAATTATCCCGCCATTGCTAAAAGAACAACAAGCAGTGTGCTTGTACTTACACTGTATTACAGCATCAATCTTAGCCATTTCTCATTACTCTATGTCTGACTTATGATTGCGAATGTTTGTATTATCGAGGGCAACTTGTCATGGTTTTTATGCCTTAAATCTCCTTCACAGCGCCCAGCAGAGCCAGGCGGAGGAGTGCGGTAGGAAGGAGGCCTTGCCCGCCCGGGGTGAGGAGGGCCCAGGGAGGCCAGCGCTGCTGGGTCACGTGTGGCAACTGACTGCGGAGCTCCAGGACACACAGAACCAGCTGCACCTGCTCCGGGAGGCAGAGAGAGCGGCCACAGAGAAAGTGCAGAAGTGAGTACGGCCATTGGAACCAGCCGCGCAGCATCATGGGAGAATGCTTTTGTCATCACCTCATCGTGCTCTAGTGGTAGGCTCAGAATGGCTTTTTACAGTCCCCTAATAGGTAGGTCTCTGTGTTGTCAATCAGTTCTATAAAGAGGTAACGGTCGGTTACACTTACGCAGCAAAATTATAACACAAAGGCAGATCTTTTTAATTTTTTTTATTATATTTTTATTTTTAAGGGTTACATTTAACCCAAGTAGCAGAGGAGTACCACATAAAGGTTTGTTGGCTTACCATGGAATAAAACTAATGTGGCAAACAGATTTGGATTGTAAACCTTATAGAGAGCTGTAATGGCATTCTTGCACATGTTTACTATTCTCTTACTTCTGGTCCTTAACACCTCTTCTCCCCCTAGATTTGAGCCATTACTCTGATTTCCATATTGACCATGGCTAGCTTCTGGGAGCTCATACCAGAGAGTGTGTGAGTGTATGTGTGTGTGTGTGTGTGTCTCTCATTCCCACCAACCCCCCCTCCCAAACTTCAGGGTTCCCCACGCAAAGTAAACACAGCTCGGCCTGCTGATCTATTTGCCCGATGAATTAACCAGCCAGGGGGTGGGGATACAAAGCTGAGGCTGCGCAAAACCCTGAGAGAATCACCCCCACCCCAACACCATCACCCCCACCCCAACGCTATCACCCCCACTACTACAATCACACACCATCACCCCCACTACTACAATCACACACCATCAGCTCCACCCCAACGCCATCACCCCCACCACTACAATCATACACCTTCACCCCCACCCCAATGCCATCACCCCACTACTACAATCACACACTCTCACCCCCAACCGTAATGCCATCACCCCCATTACTACAATCACACACCATCACCGAACACCAGACCATCATCCCCAACCGTAATGCCATCACCCCCCACCCCAACGTCATCACCCCCACATCATCACCCAACACCAGACCATCACCCCCTACCACCCTATCACCCTCACTACTGCAATCACACACCATCACCCCATCATGCCCTTCACCCCCATCAGCACAGGAAAGAGCAAACTTTACCGGAATGTTTAAAGGGGGGGTTGGGGGCGGGTTCCTCTTAAATGTCCCTCTGAAACTTCTCAGTGACATTACAGCTCACTCCTGCAGACTCTGCCCTGTGCACCCCTGAATGCCCTAAAAGTGTTTTCAGGACCTGACAAACATCCTAAAAAGAATTTTTTTTGTTTTGCTTGTGTTTTTGCCTTCCACATGTACTGATGACTCATGTGACTTGGCATGATATTGCATTGAGAAGAACAGTGACTTCTAATGTTGCCACACTAACAGTGTGGTAGTCTAGTCTGTCTGAGCTTTGGGCCTCATCACAGACGTGTGTTCTGTACATGGCGTGCTTCATTATGGTGTTCTTATCCAGTCTTTACGGACTGTTCTAACAGTCTTCTAACAGTCATATTTTCATATCTTTTCGTAGTTATGTGTGTGCGTCACTTGTGTGTTTGCATTAACACGACTGGCTTAGAGGCATGACCCAGTCGTGTCCACAGTACAAGGTTCATCTCTGTGTGAATCACGGTCACTGCTGAGCCGGGAACATCTATGTCACCACTGCACTCTCCTGTTTTACTGGAAGCAGAAGGCAGTGAGGTCCTTCCGTTCTGAGAAGAGTCCTGTTATTTATTTCCCTGGAGCCTGAATCAGTGCCAGTATCCAGCATTAAGCTTGCGCACTGCCAGACTCGCTGCATCGTGGTCACACTCAGGACCAGGCTCTTTATTTTTAATCGCAGTTTACTTGCCAGAGAAGAGGCCTGTGGATGGGGGGGATTTAGCCGTGGCAGTACTGGGAGGAGGGGTGTGGTGGTATTGCATGGTAGAGGTGAAGGATTGGGTGGGTGACGGGGGCAGCAGCAGGGGCAGAGAGAGCCAAGTCAGACAGACAGGGGCAGCAGCGTCAGTGAGAAGGGCAGACGCCGGGACAGGGTGGGGATTGTGAGCTGCTCACACCTGAATGCTAGCTGACAGTCAGAGAGACACCCCGTGCTCACTGGACTCTGGGAGGCTGTGGGAAGCGGCTCTGACGTGGGCTCCGTCGCACGGCAGTGAGAAGAATGCGGGACTGGGGGTGGACTGGGGGTGGACTGGGGGTGGGCCGGGGCCCCCTCAGGGTTTTCCACTGGGAGGAGGAAGCCCTGGGCGAGCCCAGAATGTGGCACCTGAGTGCTGCCCCCACAGCCGCCATTGATAGAGGCCTGAGCTGAACGTCTAATGACCCTCTGAATCAAACTTGGCCGTGAGGAGGACACAAAGGCACCATTTCATCGGCGGGCGGGCGTGCAAGGGGGCTGCGTCTGGGGCGTCCCGTCAGACCTGGGTCGTCCCGTCAGACCTGGGGCGTCCCGTCAGGCCTGTTGAGTGCCTTAGTGTGGGCCTGCCTCTGCCAGCCACTGCTGGGGCTGCAGCTCCATGCTGACCAGTCTGTCTTCACCGCTGTCTGTCTTCACCGCTGTCTGTCTTCACCGCTGTCTGTCTTCACCGCTCTCCGTTTTGCTCTAGTCGCGAGGTTTTCAGGACTCATTATTCAGTTAGGATTAGACGTAATAAGCACCCAAGGCGCAGGCAATGAGGAGGCTTGGACGAAACACTGGCGAATTTCCTGACGCCAATAGCGTTTTGAATTTATGCAAGGTCGCTGTTTACTATGTCTTATTCGAGCTGTAATTGTTGGTTTTGCGACTCCGTGAATTCTTAATCAGGAATTATGTTTTTTTTTTTTTTTTTGTTTCCCGCCGCCTCTTCCCTGGTGTGTGTGTTTGGGTTTAGTGGCCTCCCTCTGCAAACAGCGCTGTCCACATCCTCAGCAGCGCACAGGCGCACCTCATACGTCCCGCAGCAGGAACGCCTGCCTGCTAATTGTGAAAACGTGCTGGAGAGGCTAACAAATATATTTAAGGTGTTAAAAAAAAATTGCAAGCCAAAGGAAGCAGACGTTAGAGGGAGGAAGAAAGGAAGTTTGTAAATCGGTGTGTCTCTTTGGTGTTTGGCATGTGTGGAATATGTCACATACACAGAATGGCATGTTTGTAAATGTGTGTGTGTGTGTGTGTGTGTGTGTGTGTGCGTGATTATAATAGGTGACCTTTCTTGAATATCAGTGTTTTAGTCCTGTTGTATGTCCCTCTGCCTCAGTGTTTTGATCGTCTGTGTGCACATGCACGCACACACTCTCATGTGCACACATGGACCACAATACACACAGTGTGTAAGCGTCTGTGAATGTGTGTGAAATATATATGACCCAGTTGTAGTCAAATCTGCGTGTGCAGTGAAACAGGTGGGACCTGCTGAGGAAACAAGGCTTGGGTCTGACCACTCCCATCAGCCCTGTGATAACAGCATAAGAGCAAGAGCAACCTGGGTAGACAAAGGCGAGCTGCAGCAAGGCAGACTTTGCCACTCTTGGCCGGTGTTGATATTTATGTGTGTGTGTGTAGCTAGTTTATGTTATACAATGAATCATTTGTTAAAGAAGAACACACAAACAACAAATTTAACAAATGTCAAATTGATCATGTTAAAATGGAGCTTCACAGTACTGAGATTACTCATGCTTTAGTCTTGTTTTCAGTTACAAGGGCTCATTCATCTCGGACATTTCATATTTTAAAAATACTTACATTTTAAAAAGATGTATGTACATTTTTCACACTTGTGTTGTGTTAATGTAGGTGACTGTGTTATTCAATTTGAATACTGCTTGTTTTGGTTTTTTTTTTTTTTTTACTCCCCTGCTTCCACAAAAATCTCAAGCCAATATTGTTGCTTTATTAAATCTGCACCACCACCAACAATAATAATAATAAGTTGTTGTGGTTGTTATTAGTGAATATCTGGAGAAAAAGCTCACGTGTAGCAGCCCTGCAGCTCTTCCCCATTCCACTCTCACACTACGTAGGTCAACAGTCTGCTGCTCCATGATACATTACAGTCTCCTGTTCACCAAACATAAAAAGCTCTACTGTGGTGTATGTGTTAAGGGTTTTATTTTAGTATGAGTGATGTGGTTGCTTTGAAGAATGTCTGTACTGCATCTCTACAAGAGGATCTGGATGTCAGAGATGGAGAAACAAGCTAGCTCAAACTTTCTCCATCAATCCCCTCATCCTCTCTTCTTATTCTATCTATCTATCTATCTGTCTATCTCTCTCTCACTCTCTCTCTCTCTCTCTCTCTATCTAGACTGGAACGCTTGGTAGACGTCCTGAGGAAGAAGGTGGGAACAGGGAGTGTCCGTACTGTGATCTGACTGGACGGCGGGTGACTGGAGCAGACGGCCACATCTGGTGACCAGGCTGCTGTGTTTAACTCTGAGCAAACAGCCAAAGCCCAGCCTGGACAAACACGGGCTGGAGGTGAAGCCCACTCCCTCACCCAGCTCCACCATCACATCTTACAACCCCCACTCACATCTAACTGTTACAGCCACTGACTGATACTCCCACAGCCCAGCCATATCAAACTCCCTTCGACTCCTATTGTGAAGTATTTCAATTTTTTTATACATTGATTTGAGCAGTGCCGCATAAAGGCATAGCAGGATTGGTGAAAATGAGAAATATATGGCGACATTTAATGGCTGACGCAATGGTCTCCCTCTTTTTTAAGAAGCCCTGTACAGAGAAGTCGTGTATCAATCTGGCCTAGGATTATGTTTAGAGAAAAATGTTTACAGACTCATTTCAGCTGCATCTGGGGTGTATTAGATATGTTTTTAAATGTCAATAAAGGGACACTCATTTTAACATTGGCTGGTCATTAAAATATGTCATCATCAAGATGTGCATTTGTTTATATGTTTACATTGTTTTTTAAAAAGCTAAATGTTTTTTTTTAACAAAAAGGTCCTAAGATTTTTTTTAGCAGATTTCAGAGTCAAACACCCATTGGTTGCTTAGCCTAGAATAACAAGGAAGTTGTGATACAATGATTGCTACTCCTATTTATTTACTGTCACAGAAAATGTTTATTTGGATCAGGTGTAAAAGAAATACCCTGCCTCTGATGTAGGCTGTGGAAACCCTGATCACGTGATCATTTGGTTGATTTTCAACGGGACAGACTAATTGTTTTTGTTTTGTTATTGTTAAATATTGTTTCATATTGATTTGTATCTACCTAATTCAAGTCGGTTTAACAATATAACCCTCCCGTTTACATTGACACGATTTCATGCTTAATTTAGCAAATATTTTTCTTGTTAATTGTGGACACACAATTGATAATTTGATCACATCACTTGTACAATATATACCTGCCAGTACCTTGTGTGTAGTAAGCTTATTCATTTTTTATTTAATTGTAAATAATGCCTTGGATTTTCCAGACTTTGTGCTAGAAAGTTTCTGATGTCACGGGCGCTCATTTCCCGCTGTGGGGGACCTTTACACAGGCCTTCTGGTAATTTACAAACATGAATGGTCCGGAGAGATCACCCGACCTTTGCCAAACACTACATACCAAACAATTATATTCGCATCATTTACATTTCACTTTTCTGATATTGACGGGTTCACCCTCATGAGTCCTGTAAGGTTCCTTGGCCCGTCCCTCATCTGAGTTAAGCAGCGGTGTCTCGTGTTAGTGAGCGTGATCGATTATGTACTCAGAAACGTTGGATGATGCACCATTATCCTGGAGTCTGAATAAAGGAGGAGCTGTTTAGGGGGGACGTGGTGCTGACTTGTCTTGCCTTCAACTAATTCCCAGCGCTATGACAAGCTTGTAGATTTCTCCTTCACCGGTTACCGTGGAGATGGCACAACCTGGGTGTCCGCGCTCTATGTCCCAGACGCCCCCTCACGGAGTTTCGTTTTTGATTTGGCTATCCAACTTTCCAGCTTTTTTTCTTCTTCTTCAAACCAGTAAAAAAGAGAAAGTTGAAATGATTTAATTTTATCTCGCATCAAACGTGCGTCCTCGGCCCAGTGATTTCGGGGCAAACACAGTTTTGATGTCTAAGTCTATCCTTTGACAGGCTAGGTTATTCGTTCTCCGTGTGTAGGCTCGCGCCTGTGTTTATTGGGGCGTAACAAAAGGCAATCCCGATTATCCTCCCTAAAATCGGTAGCACGATGACCGGACTACAAAACAACTTTTTATACGCTTTAATTAAAACCGTGTTTCGACAGCCCATGTTGAATGACCCTCTGAGAAAAGCATGACTGATCCCGTTGCTATAACGACACCAAATATTTCAAGCCTTTCTCGTTTTTTAATCCCTCCTCCTCTTCTCAATCGGACACTGCAGGTTACTTATAGTCTACTATCAGCCATTAGCCTTCTTGAAATAAAACACTGTCCTAATTGCACTACAGTTACGGAAAACGAACTCATCAGTTTTTTCCCCCGCTTTTAACCCCGGTTTGTTATTTATTATTTTTAATGTGTCCGTTGCACTTTATGCAACTAATCTAACTCCTCTGTCTTTGTTGTTATACGGCTCGGTGACGTCCTGTCACAGTTCAACACAGTTTATTTTACACACCTGCATTAGATAATGTCCAGTGGCCAGTTGGATCTCTGAATTCGGCTACATTCGGTTTATTTCTTTATACAGTATTTAAAATGACATCTCGTACATAATCCTTTGGATAGATTTTCCATTTTTAAAGAATTACGCACTAAAAACCTCCCATTGGTGCGCCCATAAGACAACTCCAACTGGCAGTTTTCTCTGTAGTCTGCGAATTTCAGTAGGATAATGAAGACAGAAAACAGGGCTCGAGTAGGGGTGCGAGCGGACCACCAACCTGACACGGCCGATGCATATTAGGGGGGCACAAAGCCCTAATAAACTTCTCCCGTATAATTTTAATGGCAAACCAGCTGCTTCTAAAGCTGATTTCGGATAGAGATCTCTCCCTCTTCTCCCTCGGCCTTTGAAAGCTGCTTTCTTTCGTGTGTGATTCTGGAGGGGTACTGCTTTGCTCTTTTCGTTGGCCAAGCACAATTGTGTTATTGGAGATAATTAATTCAATCCCCATCAAAAGGTATTAGAAGCGCCTTGGCCCTGTAGTGGCTTTCTAAACTAAGAATGAAAAGACGGAGAAGAAGGGCCTACGGGTAGGCCCGCTGATGGCTGCTTTTGAAGTAAAGGGCCCTGCGCATTGTTGTCGAAATTTTTGTCCATAAGGCTAAAGAAAGCGCCAGAGCTTTTGATGGGGTAACGAGAAATACCACATAAGTTGGAAAACAAGGCTTTACTGAACCCTCCGGGTTGGACACTGCCCGCTGATAACATATGTTGCGCATTAATAAAGGCTGATCGGTTTCATTGAATTGATTTCTGCACGGAGGAAGTAAGATAAGGAACAATTGTATGTTATGACAATCATTAGAAATTAATAAGAACATCTAGTCCAGTTACATTTATTTAAGATATAGACATGCAGTCATCATCGTCATCGTTCTCGTTAATAGTAGCTACTAATAGGCTAGTAAAAATAACATAACTTAAATAATAATCTATTAGGCCTATGTCTAATGTAATTACAAATTATTGAAAGTAACCTAAGCTCTGTAAACTACTAAATGCCTTAAAGATTTGATAGCGCAAAGGGCAATTATGTTGGGTTATAGCGTAGCAAAGATCAATGAATCTTTGTTTCGAAATCAAATGTATGGTATGTTACGGTATGTACATTATCAGCTATTGCACATGATCATCTATTACAATAACAGTCTGGACTATTACCACGATAATGAAATCGTGATAAAAACCAAAATCCTTGAGCAATTTTAAGTGGCTTCCTGTCAACACCTAAAAATCTGAAAGTCCCTTCCGTGCTCCTTTGATAAACCAGTGAATAATTTCACAAACTGTCTGACAAATTGACATCTCATACGAACAGGCGCACGAAATACGAGGACTTCGGACTTCATTGTCTTTTTAGACTACACATTTATCTAGTATTAAGACTATTTTCATACAATAAAACGTATGCATTTTTGAAATCTACAGTTTCATGTATCCACATAGGCGTATTGCATAGGTATAAATATATAACCCACGATTTAAAGAACGCAAACTAAATACTTGACAGAAATAACTTCCGCGGAGTACGATATGCTCTGGTGTTTATAAAATACTGCCGATATGAGTGCGCCTAATATTGACTACTAACAAGACGTCTAAAAAGAAATGAGTTTCCAAATTTTACTACTGTATACTAAAATGTACTTTAAATCACAACATATAGCCTATGTATTGTCTTAATTTGTCTTAAATGTGGAGACTGGTAACCTATTTAAAATGCAATTTTAATTTCCTAAAACATGGACCTCACGGTGAATATAGCTAATAAAAAACAAACAACAACAAAACAAAGGCAACAAAAACTCTGAAAAGAAAACACACACACACAAAATACATTATTATTTCATTTCTTATATTAAATTATAAAAAAATAAAATAGTTAATTTAACATCGTGTATCATTTATTGCTCGATTCCTCATTTTATACATGGGGATTTTGAGCCACTCAAGACAGTTGTATATTTTTGTACCTATGATTATTTTGCACCACTGTTTTGGGTTTTATTTTTGCGTCTCTAAAATATTTTGTCCAATCTCTGTCTCCCAGGAGCTTATCAGCATTTGCCTGATATCTTCTCAAGCGTTTAGATAAGAGGAGTTTATCAACTAATCAAGTAGATCTGTTTTGAATTTAAAGAGTTATGGGCTTAATTTAGGCCGTTGAAGTTGAAAATATATATTCTTAAGTATCTAAATCGAATACATACATTTTATCTGTATGACTGTGATAAAATAACTATCGTAAGTACATTTGATATTGATTGCACTATCCTAAGCTCAATTCCCCATTTTATTTACGCATCGGGGGGCAATTACATGATAATTAAATGAATTTCACGGTTAGTCAGCCAAAATGTGTGTCTACAAAATACCATGATCAAAGTAAAATCTGTTCAGGTTCACGTGCCCGTCATGTAGGTTACGCTTGACAAAAAGATGATTTGGCCTCCCTATGATATTGTTAAAAATCCCATTTAAAAAGCAATCGGATCTTTTATGACGCAGGGCTTTGAGGCTGCGTTTGTGTTAGACATGGATTTTCTCTTGGTCTTTTACCAACACAAAGTCAAAACAGACAGGCTCAGCCAATGTGCGCCTCTGTGCGCAGACACCTTTTCAAAATAAAAAAAATATATTAATAGACTTAGTGGTTACTGTTTTCTTATTTATTTATTTGTTTAGATGTTTGCTTTGTTCGTTGGTTTATTTGAGAGGTCAGATTTTACTGATATGATTTTACCGATTTATTGATATGAAAGAGGTATGTATAACTGAAGACCAGACAATCCAATGAAGCAAGGATTCTCCAATGTTCGTAATTGTCATTTGCGTTAACTGGGCGCTAGAAAGTAAAGACTGTTCAACAGAAAACATTGCAATAAATATGTATAAGAACATAAATACGAAGTATCGGGAAAGTCTTTTTACTGGTATTTTAAAAGACTTGAGATTACCATGAAAATAAATAAAACCCATCTAACATCGCCGATTAAGTGGACAACACGCAGTCGGCACCTCTAGGTACTGTCTACACATAAAGATTCAGCGAAACACTAATTGCCGTGATTAAGAAATACGGGTTTTATTTTTCTGCATTTCCACCGTCGATTAACTTATCTCACTACAAGATCGGAATTGAAAGGTTTTTCGTCAAACGAGGTAAACAAAACCCAAAATAACGAGTAAAATGACAACATCCAAATATATCTGCAACAGACAGGTGCATTGCTTTTTACTTGTAGCACGCGTTCCACAAGACCGTGACTGACCTTCATTCGTGCACATTGTAACACATGGACATATCATAATAGGGGCTACAAGTTTTGGGATTACAACATTATTTTACAAGCTCAAAATCGTTTTTAAATACACTAGCAATGATTTATAGGTTGGATATACAATCATTCAGGGGAACACTTTACAATATTTTATTATACACATACACATTATACTTTAAAGTAACAGTCCTTTATGCACCGGGTGCATGCAAAAATAAAATAAAGTTTATCTGTCAGCAATTGTCGAGTTCAGTAAATAATAAGAACAAACTAAGAAGTGTTAAGAACCGGCCTCGAATACACACCTTGGTAGTAAGATGCCTCTAACGCTGAGGGATCCATACTCGCTCTGCCAGGCATGGAGGCAGTGCCCAGAGGCAAGCTGGAAGACATACCTGAGCCGTACGATGAATATTGCAACGCTTGTTCATATGCTTTCAAGTCCAGTTTGTGCTGCTGCTCTGAGGAGGACATTAAATTATTGATGGAAAATGGATGGTTGAAAGAGTAATGGGGGTCTCCCTTTAGATGCAGCTGAGACTCGTGGGTCATCGAGTGCGGGGGCAGAGGGATGGAGGACAGGGCCGTGGCTGAGCCCGCGGCGGGGTGCAGCTGTGGGCCGCTGCTCTTTAGTTCCGAGCTGGAGGTGCTGCTTCTGTGTTCCAAGCTCTGAGGGCTGGATGACTGGTTGGCGCTTCCTATTGAGCTGGTGTCCATGTGTCCGTTCTTCGTGTTGGCGCTGTCGCTGGACGGCGAGCCCGACCCGCTCGCCTCCTTCCTTCCGTCCGGCCCTTTACTCCCCGAAAGCTTTTTCTCACACTTGAAGCGCTTCTGTCTGCGGAGGTAACAGCCATTCTCAAACATATTTCCAGAATCAGGATGGAGGGTCCAGTAAGAGCCTTTTCCTGGCTTATCCGGTGACCTAGAGACTTTGACAAAACAATCATTGAAAGACAGCGAGTGCCTGATGGAGTTTTGCCACCTTTGTTGGTTTTGACGGTAGTATGGGAAAAGATCCATTATCCACTGGTAGATCTCACTAAGGGTAAGCATCTTGCTCGGTGACTGCTGGATAGCCATAGTTATGAGCGATATGTATGAGTACGGTGGCTTAGCGTGCGGGTAGCTTCTCCTGAAAGTCTTGTTGTCCCGCGGCCTGTTAAGGTTGCTCTGGGCGTATGTCATTGGGCTCATAGTGGGACTGATGCTTGAGTAAGGGTTCAGGGCGTTCATGGAGGTGTGCTGAGCTGAAATCGCATTCATGTTTGTGGGGCTAAGTGCGGTGCCCATGGACGCCACCCCACCACCCATCCCGTTCATCGCACCGCTCGCGCTGGACTGCATCCCTGCCATGGTGCCGGGGCTCAGTCCCGCACCGAGAGCAGGGTTCGCATAGGACATGTTGAAAGAACTAGTGGTCATATTCCCACCGGAGGACATACTCATGTAACTGTTCATACTGTTCATGGAGCTCAGTCCAGCATTCATGCCACTGTTTGTCATGGGGGAGTAGACCTGAAATAAAGAACATACATCAATACATCAGAAATGTTATATATTATATATATATATAAAATACAAACTCCAGTGTCCCCATTTAGTTCTGTTTGATAGTTCCTCTTACCTTTTATCCTCATAGAAGGATTATATATATATATGTGTGTGTGTGTGTGTGTGTGTGTGCGTGTGTGTGTATAAAAACGCAAAAACTGAAACAGAATTGAATAAGTGCTTCAGAATGTACTAATAGTATATACATTATGTGTCTAACTGTATTTACATCACCTTTAGCATTAGGAATAAAAAAAAACAATTACTCCATAAAATCTTCATTAAAATTGTAAACATTTTTTAAATATAATTGCTCATTATTCAACTGCAACCAATGATTACGTGTTAAAGTTTTTATAAGTTTTGTAATTACTCAGGGTAGTGCAAAAACAGGACCTATGAAACAATGAAATATAGTTAGCACGTAAATATTTGATCCAACATTTAAAACTCAAACATCGAGGCTAAACACATAACGCTCGAGCGTTGTTCCGTACATCTCTTCAATAGCCTTAATATGCATCCAACGGCCAGTTCACAGTGGGATCACTACTGCCACCAAGTGGGACGGCCAGTGGTAGGTACGTTCTGATTAAACTCCATCGAAAAAAAATCCTTTCTTCGTTTTTAGCCTACCACTTGAAGAAATAGCGAAGTGAAATTCTCGCATTCTTGCGACACCGCCAGTTTGTATTACAAACTGTTTGTATTAAAGTATAAAAATAAATAAATACCTATTACAGTTCATTACAATACACTCCACTTTATATTGTACATAACTGTTCGCACATACCTCTTGCGCATCAGTGTAATAGCTACTCCAGTCGGGAGTTTCGTGTCCTTCCATTTTCACGGCTCCCAACATTATGGTGGAAATCTACAGGTCGTCAACATGCAGTTCTCAGGCTTGAGTTTTACAGAGTGTCCCAGCAAATGGTGCGCAATCACTCGTGGGATGTTACACGACGGCTTAGGCAAAGTGAGGAAATGTTGGGAACACTGAGCGCAGTGTAGATCTTCCCCTAGTTGTTACGTAGGGATCGGTACTGCCCACTTCCAATGGCTCATTTGCCTAGGTCGCTCGCCTCACTCAAGTAACACCAAAATATTTCATCTGCATTTGCACATAAGACATTGCACTGCTTTTCACGTATGGGGCAAAAACAAACAAACAAAAACAGAACAATAGCAACAAGAAAAACACAACATTTAGTTAGTCAACGTAAACATGAAAATCCATAACGTAGTACAGACCAAAGTAGGGAATTACCAAAGAAGAAACACGCGAAGTAATCCAAAATTTCATAAACGAAAACTTTTTTCTATTGTCTTACATTATTATATAGAATTGACCTAAACAACAGAGTACAGTAAAGCAAATATTATAAATGTTAAACAGGTATAACGATGCAGGAAGCTTCTTCCAGACCGTATTGTTCTGGCTGGAGATACGCATAACTTAAATCAATTTGAAACAGCTCACCATTTCCCGCCTGCTTGCGGATAAACAAGGGGTTGCGCTACACGCCGCACACCTGCTAATGAGCGAAGAACAGCGTTGATCATCCACTTACATCGGATTTTCTTCTAGTGATCTCTAACACAATTAGAGCACAAATCGATTTTTTCACGGGTGGAATGAAACGGCACTCGAAGCAGAACATTAGGCGGTGCCACGGCCCCCCCGAGAGAGAGGGACTTTAAATTAGTAGGTTTATGCTGCACGGCGAATCACAAAATAAGTGAACAATTTATGGATGGATCTGTGAAGAAAAAATGTGAATTAACGCGAGCCTTCATAAATTCAGTCCAAGTCAGCATGTGTGCGAGTAGGCAGTGTCATATTAGAGGTCAATGATTTGCGAAAGTATGCATACTGCATTTTGTAGACAGTGTTTGTGCGTTGTTACCTCAGGTCGATAAGTTGCTGCACTGACTTTTCGTTTCACACGTTCGCGTCTTTGTACGTAGGCTATGTGTGTAAACGATTTGTGGCAACATCTGACATGCTTTGCCCTAATTCTTAGCCAACGCTACGTTTGTCAAATAGATTGGCGCTAATAAGCTCCTGGTTTACATCCAGACAAAATTTGCTTAATTGAGAAATTTATTTTCGGAGTTTTGATTACAGTAGCCGACAAAATACGACATTTAACAATTTAATTAATAGGTAGAAAAAAAGCGAGCCTAATTATTAGCAATGCGAGGATGCGCTGTTTCAAACTGGACACGTTCCTTTTTAGAGAGTAATGTCTCAGTTGCGAAACTGGTTTGTGTCCGGCGCGCGGAGTGCGGCGCAATCCCCGCGGCTCAGTTTACTGGTTGCTAGGAGATGACTTACACTCTTAAGTGGAAAGTGGAGAAACTTTCTAAAGATTGCTTCTATAATGCTATAATAAAATTTGTACTTTGAACACGTATCGAACCCATGAAACGTGTAGATTATTTTGAATAAGTGTCCAATCCTAGAGGAAGACATCTGAGAAAAGGTAAGAGCCGATATAAATTAATTAGCTACCCAAGTTAGAGCAGGCCTGTAACATGTAGCTAGCGTTATTTATTAGCATTGGCTAGCTAGCTATGTTAGCTAGATAGCTAACAATCTAAGCTAATATAATTGTAGCCAGTTTACAAAACAGTGTTCGTGAAGAACATTTACTGTTAGAATGTTCAGTAATTATCTACATTATTTCCTGATCTAGACACAGATATCCATATATGCCAGTGGGTCTGCAAATCAAAACAAGCCAATTAATATACAATCAAATAAAAATCCGCATACCTAGGTCAACCTTTTTGTTAATGTAGCTAGGTTAGCTAACATAGTTTAACATTGACAACAGAGATATAATTGTTATCGTAGGCTTTCAAATCCTTTTTAACCAATTGTTTATTTCTCTTTCCCTTATTTATTTCACAAATAAGACAATATCTCAACTTGACACGTTTAAAAGATCTCATTATAGGAATCGTTTCCTGTAATGCATGGCAGTAGTAGTATTTAGGATTACAGCTACACCACTTATATAGACATGAGTACAAAATCAGTACAATTAACTCTAATGCCCGCACTGATAAAAAAGAGCACATCTATATATATACAATACAAATGTCATACAAATATGCCTAGTATATTGGTATTTTGCTTCTGATAGAATATTTTTAACACAGTAACACTCATTAAACTACTCTTCTATATGCTGCTTGATGGTTACAGAGGAGGTGCATCGCAATGTCTTTCCCAAACCATGTTTTGTAATAGGTATTAATAAATAGATATAGGAAGATGGGAAGATGGCTTAGCTGATGTATTGTTTAAAATTCTCTTAGATGAGCTTTAATGCACCAATGACTTGATTGACGTCTTGATTGAGAATTCCTAATGTTTTTTGTGATTTTCAAGTGTTTTTTAAAGTATGTTTTTAATGTGGATTCTTCTTGTAAAATATCTATATGCAGGTTCTGAACTGTCCTTTCTCTGCTAATCATTCCCTCCACATCCCCATTCATCACTCATTGCCATGCGTAGCGTGATCTTAGACAGAAAAAACAACAACAGGGATGCTGGGAAAATCATACATTTGAAATGTAAATAAAAAAGGGCTTCTATAAAGTTGCTCCGCATAAGAATATCTTCCAAATGCGTCCTAATTCTACTTAAAGCAGACAGTTTGAGATATTTCTTAAATTGAACCCTGACTAACCACAGTGATTACTGTAGCATCAATCACGTAAGGGACCTTTCTATTTATTTGTTGATAGAAGAGAAGCAGATAGAGTTAATTTGAAGTGTAGATGACATTTTCTTAAAAAAATTAAAATACAGTATTTTTGTTCATAGTGCATGAACATTTTGCATGAAAGTAACACCCTCTAAATGAAAAAAAGAACAAAAAACACGATGTGGAGTCCTTAAAGGGGACATGTGCAGGGCAAAATAAATCTTAACGTACAGTCAGAGGTGTTTGAGATGATTAGAGATCAGCCTACGCAGGTGACTCTCCCCTTTAATATTCACATTGTTATGGAGTTAATTTTATGCCAGATGTATTGTGGTGACTGCACAGCACTGTGTATGAGCTAAAGAAGCAGGGGGTGTGACCAAAGGCTGGGTGAGCTCCTAGCAGCCCTTGTGGCCCCACAATGTCATTATTTTGTTAATTTACACCATTTATTGCTATTCCTCATGCTTATTGCCCAAATGATGTGCAAGTGTCATTGAGTAGTTTAAAAGTTATTTGATGTTGGCCCCTCCCTGTTGCCCATGTTTCCACGGTAACCTCGCTCATGTCTGTATGTTGGTTTTTATTCTCCATGTGTTCTCCTTGTTTTGTTTCTCCTCCTCGATTAGTCCTCTGCCATTCATTATTGTGAATTACCCGTGCCTAGTTCCCCCGTTAGTCAGTGTATAACCCAGTAACTTCTGTTCTACATGGCTGTTCATTGCCTTAACCCATGTTTCTTGCGCAAGCATCTTGTTGTTCTGTTGTGTTTTGTATACCCTCTGTTGTTCTAGTCTTCTGTCATGTTCATTGTTTCAGGTTTATAGCCTGATTCTTTTTTTGGTTTTTGTGTTTTGTTTTGATTTCTGATTGCAAAACATAACTGGTTCTATTTGTGTTGGTTCCCTGGTTCTGGACTGTCTTAACAACTCTCACTTTGGATTTGCCCATAATAAATCTTGCGCCTCTCAGTGTTTTCATCTAAATATGCTTCGTTCTGCGTTACACGTTATTTGACGATTTTGAAGGAAATTTGTTATCTATCATTATCGGGTGTTATATCACTGATAAATATCTTCCTCCCCCCATTCAGAGCCAGGCTGTATGGAGTGCAGGACTGTTCTCAAGTCTTGTTGAAGACAGTTTTGCTTTCTCTGTTCTTAGAGAGCAATACAAAGCCTAAAACACAGCATGTTTTCCTATTCTTTCACCTCACCAGTGCCACATTGGTGTCATAAATGGTAACCAGCCACAGAAATCAAAGAAATTCAGCAGCAGATTATACAACTTAGAGGTGGATGGCAGCAAAGAAGAGGCTGATTGACGTCCAATCAAGCATGGCGAGCTTTGTCTGAGCTCTAGCCCTGTTAGCAGTGAAGTGGCAGAGTGCTAAACTGGGAGCAGGGGCTGACCATGAACTAAGCACTATGGTGAGGCAGGTTTACCCTAGCTTTAGTAGCAAGGTCCACAATGAGCTTGTACTGCTAGCGTTCCTTAGCACAATGCTCCCAGAGAGTCGATGGGGGCATCTACTAACTGCCATGAAAACACTATAGGAAGTGGTCAAGGAGGTGGAGCGAACTGAAATCATCATGAGAAATGAGAGGGCCACCACAAATAGTTCCAAAGATGTGCTTATCAATTTTTATGGGAAGCCAGACTTCAGAAGACCCGGGTGCTAGGTGCTAGTCCTAGGAGGAGCTGGAAATGCAGTTCAAAGGTAACCTCGAGGACTGTGGACAGCACACCCCAGCAGAGTCAGTGTCGATAATGCCCTTGATCAGCTCAGTTCAGCATGCTGGACCACAGCAGTTGCTGGCAAGTGGTGTTAACTCCAGAAGTCAAACATGGCATTCATGCTACCTCCCTGAAAAAGGCTCGAAGTTATATTTTCACTAACAAAGTGCTCTGTACTCTCCTTGACAAGCTGTGCGATGTCCCTCTGTTAATATTCCCATGCGTGGAGTTGACGGTTTGTGGTGGACACCGACGCCAGCAATAGAGGGACTGGAACAGTACTGTGCCAAGACTAGCATGGAGTAGAGATGGTGATAGTGTAGTATAGCCAAGAACTCACCAAACCAGAGTGCAGTTGCTGTGTGATGTGGCATGAGCTGTTAACCATGGTCTCAGGGCTCTCACCCTTCAGGCCATGCCTGCCCAGAACTCTATTTACCTTGTGCTCAGGCCATGGCTTGATGACCTGGCTCTTGCAGTTGCAAGAGGGATTCCAGTTCTTCGAGATTACCAGTTTACTATTCAGTACTGAGCTGGACGACTGCACAACATCGCTGACCATGGGCTTTTCTGTAGGATGGCTGCCGGAAAAAAATCGGTTCTTGAAAGTTCTTGATATTTCTCCTTAGTTGATGTAAACATCTTTACTAAACAGTGTAGATAACACTTTGCTCCACTGAATACTGAGAAAAAATGGCCCACCAACAAAGAAAAATCCACCAATCAATTCCACTTCTATTTTGCCTCTCTTTGACTGCATTAAAGTTTGCCCAAAGTTTGCAAATGTGTTAAATAGACATCATAAAATCTACCACCAACAGAAATGGTTGAACGTTCATAGCCAGTTCATAGCCTAGCAACAAGACTTTTGTAATTAAATATGTCATGCTTAGTCCCATCTGTCATGTCTTTGTTTTGTTTTTCCATGTGCTCATGTTTTGGTTTTCCCATGTGTTCCCCTTTCACGCCCTTGTCATTTGTAACTCCGCCCTCTCATCATTGTGTTCACCTAGGGTTAGTGTCTAGTTTTGTTCCTTGGTTAGTTTGCCGTCATTGTTGCTGATCAATGTGTAGAGCCTTTGTTCAGTCTTTCCACAGAATATCCATAGGTTTAGTATTGTATGTTTAGTCTGTTGTCTCGTCTCATGCGTTGTTTAGCTTTGTCTTTTCTAGTTATATGTTTAGTCCAGTTATTGTATATCTGGAGTTTCCGTTAGCGTAGTCATGTCCCTTCGCATCGGTAATATTAAATAATATTAATATAACTATTGTTATACTCCTATTACTATTGTGTTGTTTTATGGTGTCTCATCATGTGATACACGTGCATAAAAATGATAAGCTCTGCCCTCCAGCTTGCATGCTAAGCCACTCCTTTGCCACTTTATGTAAAACTTGCTAAAATTGCCAGTGTTGCTGGTGCACTGTTGCACTGCTTTTTTCTGGAAGAGAGCTGGCTTTGGCGTCAATGGTTGGAGAAAAGGATGGAGCAGACTGAGGAAACCTCCACTGCTGATGTCACTACTGATGACAAGGTGGATCTTAGTGCTCCACAGATGCCAGAATGAGCAGCCTTACAGGCCAGCCACGAAGGCCTCCTGCTCACCTTTTATTAGCCAGGAGAAAAGCCACGGGCTACTGTACCAGCAGTGGCAGGAACCGATGTTGGGAAGGTGTGTGTGGCAGCTACTGGTTCCCTGGAGCCTACATAGTTTGGTATGACAAAGACTTTTCATAACTGGCAGTGATCCTATTGGTCCAGGCGTCAGTGGAACTCCAACTCCACCACGTCCATGGCTGCGTATGTATGTGAAGAAGTGTCCAGCAAGAATGTCTCTTCCGACACTTTGCTTTGTGTCACAGATGAAGAGAGTGGCTGGAGGCAGGAAATTGCTATGTGATTACTTCACTAAATGGTTTGAGGCATATGCAACCCTGACCAAAGTGCGGTCACCACCGCAGAGATTTTTTTGTCCATTCAACCTGCCCACAGAGCTACACAGTGAGCAGGGGGTAGAAGTTCACCCTAGAGAAATTCCCAGGTCATGTTAGAGATGTGTAAGCAGATTGGGGATTAACACCATCTGTTAATGGGCTGACCATCATAACAGACTGGCACCATCATCTACCTTTTGTGCTGTGGTGTGTTGGACAACAGCCCAGGAGACCAAGCCAGGGTTTCGTCCTGGAGATTTCAGTGTTGCAAAAGCAAGCTATGGACCCCTACAGACTTATTGTTCAGACAGTCCCCTGATTCTTAGAGAGGGAATGTTTCAGTGGTGGTCTATATTGCTAGACTGCAAGAGGGTGTACATCAGATCACCCATCAGAACCACAGCAGTCAGTATGCGTCAATAGCCAGTGTATGACACGAGGTCTCAAGGGAAGCCACTCGCTTCAGGTATGAGTGTTGACCCTCGAGGGACGGCCTGTGTGATGTCCGCAACAGTGTGTTTGTATGAGACTTAGAGAAGCAGAGACCATGGCTACAGGATGAATTTCCAGCTGAGCTTTCAGTGCCTTTCATTTACTGTGTTGTAACTCATATTTACTGTGCCAGTGTTGACGTTTATGCGTTGTTGAGGTGTGTTTGTGTGTGTTGTGCTGGTACAAGTAGATCAGACATAGCTGTGGAGCTGATAAAATGATGAACAGCAAACGACAAATCTTTGTGGAATAAAGTGTGATTACACAGCTAACGTACAGAGGTGCAAATTCGGTCAAAATCACGGTGGAGTGTATCAGAGCAGCTAAAGCTTTAAAGTGTGTATGGGCAGAGGACTACAGGATGATGGCTGAAACAGAAACAGAAGACTTGACATTTATATAGAGTTTACAATGGTTTTATGAAAGCAGTGCTTTGTTTCCATGTTGTGAATATTATGATGGAATGTAAACTTTAAAGTCATTATCTTTTTGTTCTTAACATTGTCTTAGCTAACTCAAGTCCACTTTCTAATTAACCATAAGATACAATACCTAAAATGTGCTGGAGTGGCATGTTCCAATGCCTGACCTCACTAAAGTTTTCCTGAATGCGATCAGACTTCACTGTAATATTCCAACAAATATGCTGCATATGGAAGCCTATTTCTCCCACAGTCCCTTAGTCCCTTAAGGGGAAAAAAGTCCATTGTCACGGTGAGGGAGGCTCCCCCTCCCGGTCACCTACGGTACAGCGGCAGTTGTCCTGTTGTTGTTGCGTTGTGTGCGTCCCTCAGGTGGGTGGGGCTTATTAGCTCCCTCACCTGATGGTCGTTTGTCTGTCTATATATGCCTTGTCTATGTACCAGTTGACTGCTGGTTATTATATCCTTAATCTGGGTCAAGTGCACAGGTTTTTGGTTTGCGCACGTTAACCCCCTCTTTTTCTCTGAGACTTGGCGTGATCGCTTCCTTTTCGTTCGCACCTCCTGCCCGTCACATCCATGCAGTATCTCATAATTATGACTTAGTATCTCATTATTACGAGATAGTCATAATTATGAGATAGTAAGTCTAGAGAGTAAGTCATAATTGAGATCAGAGAAAGAGTAAATTAAACTGCATTTTCAGTTGTATTTCATGTTGTCAGCTAGCACTATTTAAGTATCATTTGTCTAAATCAACAGGAAAATGTGTAGTATATGTCAGCATGAGTTATTAAATATGTATAATGCTAGCTAACATTACTTGGCTAGCAACCAACGTTTGTTAGATGAAAGAGACCTGGATTTGATAGATGTGCGTCTGCTAGTGGTTATTAAAAAAGATTTGAAAGGAAAACATATTTGTTTTTGTATTTGAAACGCAAAAATATTAATTTTACAAACTGTGCATGCATATTAACAGATTAATATATGGTTTCAGTGCTTATGTAAAGAAAATATATCAGTTTGAAGCATTGCACATTCACAGAGAAACCATGCCACGGAAACTAAGGACCCTGAAGTATAGCCAGGAGATGATGAAGAGGGAGGTTATGGAACTGCGTGAAAAGTCTCACCTAGAGTTTCAAGAAATGATGCACGTTTTAGGTAAGTCATGAGACCTCTCTAAACAGCTGAATTTACCTCTAAATTCTCTACCAGACTTACCTGATCAACTGAACACAGATGGTAATAATTTACTAACCGCACCTGATATCAAAGCAACATCTGTGCCTCTTATCTCTGTCGAACTCCAAGCAGGTTTCCCTTCATCTTCCTCCATTCCACAAAGTCCTCCACAACCCAACATCTCAAAAACCTCCAAAATAAGAAAAATCAAAAAAACAAATTTGCCCCATGAAGGTGCAAGTATGAGTTCAACAACTGTACCAAAGCATGGTGCTGGACATGAGACAGCCATGATGCCAGCCATAGCTTCTCTTGCAGGAACTGCTACATCAATATCCATGTCCAGAAGGCCACAGCCTCCTGCCAAGCCCAGATCAGATAGGTCTCCATCAGCAGGAGGCCCTTATAAGAGCCACACGTCTTCACAGCAGGTACCAGGTGACGAGAAGCAAGCTCCTAGTACTGAAATTCAGCACTCAGCTGTCCAGAGCAGAGGCCACTTGCTGAGCTCCTCTAGCTCTGATGAGAGTGTGGACCCTGGGGGGTCGACCTCTGATGAGTCCAAACAGAATGGACATAGAAGGGTAAGGAAGAAAAAGAGAAGGCAGCGCAGTTACACAAAACAGGATCAGCCCACATCCTCAAAGAAACACAGCTCAAAGAGTCCCACTGGCAGTTTGGCTACCAGCAGCATCTGCAGTTTGAAGTCTGTAACCGAGCTGCTAGAGGAAGCAAGGCACATCGTAGCGGAGGGAGCACAGGAGGCTGGTCAGCGGAGGGCGCCACAGGAGACGACAGGGAGTGAGAGTGGGAACACAGCCGATGAGATCAGGCAGCGCAGGCCTGGTGTGCTCTGCGTCTCTGAGAAGAGGATCAGCAAGCTGATGAACAGACAGTTTGTGGATGTTTGCATTTATAATAAGGAGGTGAGCATTTTTATAGGTGTATGGTTACACACTAGCTACACCTGTTAGCATGTCAGTCAGCCCCTGCCCAACTGCTGTTTGGTTTCTCAACACAGGGTTTTTGTTACCAGAAATGATCATCTCTGTGTTGTCACTGATATGGTAGTGGCATGGTAGAGGTCGTTGCACAGCTATGAGTATGTCAGGCATGTCACTGTTGCTGGAGTTCTTACACCTACCAGTGGGGTTCCTGGCATGAGCACAGTCTGCCACTCAGTGTTCCTGAGGACAAAACCCAGACATTGATTCAGGATATCTTAAACCAGTTGTTCATGGCAAAAAGGCGGATATAGTGTGGCTAGATATAGGGAGGGTGATGGACCACACTAAATCCACAGTAATAGCACTGACAGTGAGGGACATGCAAAATGGCAGCATACCTCCTGTGCCTGATCAGCTTGTTCCGAGTCATCCATATCCAGGCCACCACCACATTAGTGAAAATAGTGTATCACAAATGGCAAGAAATATCTGGGCAGCAGTGATCCTGTGATTGGAAACCAACCAATGACAAATGGATTAGGAGGTGCCTGATGAATTATGCATGCCAACAAATGGACTACTATGTTTGCTATGTAATTGCAAACTATGCACCTATCAGATAGGAGAATCTAATAAAAGCTGTAATGTTGGTGAAAAATAGGTGTTGTTTATTAAATAGCTAGTAAAATGCTTAATTCCATTATTTTAGAGTACATTTGTAATCAGGAAGAGCCAGTATCAAAAGAACACATCAGTAAAGTGGTTCTGTTCATCTGTTCAGACAACGGAGAGCTTGAGATTGCTGTACTAAACGTTACCCTGCCACTCCGTTACATCAGTACACATCATGCTTACTATACCAACACATGTTTACTCCTGTTGCATATCTTGATGAGAATAAAAGTAATTCAGAATCATTCTGTCTTATTCAAGGTTTTAAATCAGAAACGTCCCTCTGTAACACCGGCTGACAGGAGAGCTGCCTCTGGACCTATCAAGGTGCCGCTCCCACAGTCTGAGTGCGAGTCCGACTCTAAGGGAGTAGGTCCCATGGGATTATCCTCCTGGCCACATACATAATGCACTGTTGGAAGTTTATTTGTTGCATTTAAATAACTGAAAGCAGGCACTTGTTTAATCTTTGCCATGAAAATCACCTTCTTATGTGTAATTTCGCCCATTATACAAACCGAAACAAGACGCATGTTTCTTGGTGTCCTTTTATCTATGCAGGTGACCACTGCGGATGTACTGGAGGCTCGAGGTGGCAGTTTCACTCTTACACAGAGACCTCAAAGGGTGTCTCAGCAAGCCAGCGGCATCCATGGCCTGACCCTCCTTGCTACCTGGACACCTAACACAAAGTATACCTCAGCTGAAGGCTATGTTAGAGATATTCTAATCCATGTTTCCTCACATAATTGAGTAATCAATGTCTTGTTCTGCTTTCCTATGTGACTTTCATTGAGTAGCCCTGTTTTGGAAGGTAATTGGTTGGTAATTTTCCTGATTCCTTCTCACTCGTCTTGCTGCAAGTTCATATTCCGACCTCTTCACCTTTCTATCAGTGACTCCATCTCCTTGCATTTCTCTCCACCAACAGGTCTCACAGGGTGGCCTCTGACTCAGACAAAGACCAGGTTTTTCAGTTTCGGGGGTGTTTGAGTGAATGAGCAGGCTGTCATCAGTGCCCATTTAGACCTGTTTAAGAGGGTGGTGACACAATGGTAATTAACCCTCACCTCCACTCCTCCGCCATTGGCTCGGGTCAGCTCGGAGCCTGCCCCCCCCCCCCCCAGCTCCCCTCCTCTCCCACCCTCTCTGTTCACGCACACGATTTATTGCCTGTAAGTGTGGCGCTGGCTTCGTGCCACTCCCCCTGTCAAAAACACACGAGCAGAACAAGTGCCGTTTAATTACCAGCTCCTTCCAGTTTGTGGGGGGCCACTATGTTGCTTTTGGAGGTAGTTGAAAGGCAGATGACAGCAGCCTGCCTGTGGGATGAGTGGGTGGGTGGAGAGGGGTGTCCTTCACAGTGTAGGATTCCTGGCTCTCAGAGGAGGTGGGGCCACTGACTCTGGCATGACCTTCAAGGTCTGTCACTGAGGCGTGCGCATAAATCTGACCTGTGACAGGTCACAGAGAGCAGCTCTACCATGGTAAATGTGCTTCTGAGGGCGGAGCTGTGAGAAGGAGAGGCCATTGTGGGGTCTCTCCTGCCTACAGTAGAACTAGAGCGATCAGCCCATGCACACACTCACAGAGTTTGTCCTCCTCTGTCTTAGGGTGAAACAGTGGTGCAGTCATAGTGTAAACAGACGGAGAAGTCATAAGCCCATCTCATGGCACAGAGACTAAAAGCTCTCTCCACAGGATCAGTCACAGAGACTGTGAGGTTGAAGGGGTTCAAATAACCATGTTTTTGTTTCATGCGCATCTTGAAACATTCATGTAGTTGCATTGTTTTTTTTTCTCAGTTTTGAATGTCACATGCAGGTATGCCATCATGGTGCCTTTTAAACTGCACAATAATGACATTTGTATCATTTATTTTCTCATAGCTGTTTGTGTCATCAACAGTTCAGGGGAGTACAAAACTATTCACCATCTCTGTACCACTCCTGCATCTCAAGTCCTGCCTGTGGAACTGCAGCTGGCCTCTCAAGTGTACCATGCTCAAGACATGCTCATAGCAACTCCACAGTTTCACCAGCAGAGGGCAGCATTGAGACACCTGGCTACTCACTCCGACGTACACAGGTGCCAAGCAAAATCATCCTTTCCTGTCCTTAGTTATTACTAAAGCAGAGATCAGTTTGACCCTCTTATGACTGTGAACATTCCTCATGAAGGTATGAGAGATATGGTTCGAGCTGCTCTATGTTGGTTTTGTGTGTTGTAGGGTGGTGCGTCAAGGCATTCAGGTGGAGAATGTTGACGATACAGACCAGATGGGTGGGGTCAGGCACCTTCCTGCACAAACCACAGATGTTCTGGCAGACTGGCAGAGGATCGCAGAGTACTTTGTAGAAAAACCCAGGATGATGTTATGTGGACAGGCAGTACGACAAGCACTTCTTGTCCCCAACTAGAGTAGACCAGTTGAGATTAAACAAGCAGAAGGACGGGGCAAAGTAACAGGGCCTCATTTGTCACTAAACACCATATGTTTCAATCCAAGGCAAATTATAGCAACTATTCAAATAATTCAATAATGATCCATAGATCACGGGTGGTTTTTTGAGTCTTTGCTGTGGTGATGATATTAGGCCACCAGGAGGCATTAGACACACATGTAACTTCACACTGATTGACCATAAGCCTGAGGAATACCCTACAAAAAACCTACACAAACATCACAACATCGTCAGACTTATAATAAAATTATTTGATTAATTTATAGTGGAGATTATGCCAGACTGATTGAAAACCTTAATTTTAACAAAATGTATTTTTGCAATAGACTGCATGTATGTATGCATAAAAATGTACATGCAAGAACACATCATTACTATTATGCCGTAATCCGTAAACATGTAAGTCAACCAATTTTGTGACGTTGTATGTAATGTCATTTTTTATTTGATTTTATTATGAAGGAAAGAGAGTTTCAGTGGTAAGACCAAATTGTGTGCTATGATTGTCCATAACACAAAGGAATGAGCAAAAGAAGAAAGAACTGTAGTGTTGGGTGGTGCTTCACATAATTAGTGTTAATTTTATATTATAACAAGTCTCTGTAAACAGCTCTGGCTTTATTCCACATTATACAGAGGCTTCAGCCAACCCTTGTCTTTACAACATAACAGCATATTCAGAAGCTAGAACATTTATTGTTCAGTTATTTTTTATGGGTTTTTTAATAACTGCTTCATAGGGGGCAGTCTGTCTGTCTGTGTGTGAGTCCCAGCCCACACACTCTCTTCCTCTCCTGAGGCAGTTTTTCTTAGTTTGACATGTGCCGCCATAGTTTTTTGGCAGGGTTCCTCATGACATGTTAAAAGATGTTTGATGTTTCTGTTGCTGTCACTCTTGCAGTTGAAATCTCTCTCATTTAGTAACACTGACTTAGATAAATATGCCATATTATGTGTTGTAAGTATTTTTTACAGCAAAAATCTTAAAAATGAATAAGAAAAATGCTTGTGGATAATGTTTTTATGTGGTTTTGGTAAGGTAGGAACCACACTTTTTTTACAAAGAATTATAAATTATATATACAGTAATATGAATTTATACATTTCTACAGAATTATAAATTATTACCAGACTGACATCTCAATTTGGAAATATTTTTGGAAATATATCTCTCCTTATTTTTTTTTTTGTTCCTTAATTCCATAGGCCATACTGTATGATGATCAACTGAGAATGTTCTGGAATCCAGCTCCTCCCAAGTTCAGTTGTGCTCCATGTGTTATAAAAGACAAACTCTTTCCCAAATACCAGGTACTGTAGCATTGTGTCTTTAAAGTCAGCAGATGGACCTGTATTTCTGTGCCAGTCCACTGGGACTCTGAGCAGCAGTGCTTACTGCAGAGATTACAGAACGACCCCACCCCCATCTGCTCTCCGCTGTTAGTGCGTACTCTCTAAACTCCTGTTATTCCACAGGGAGTCACATATTGTACCCTGTTTTTGGTCTGTACTTTAAAACCAAAGCATTGCATATTTTTGTTTCACCCCGTGATTTCTTGGGAGACAGAGGGCTATACATGGTGGTAGGTTATTTGAGAATATCTATATAGTGTATAATTAGGCACTGCTTGGATTTCTGGCCATTTCTGGAATGTTCCCTGAAGTTAATCCCACTTCTGACACCATCATTCATGACATCTCTTTTGCTATAAGGTTGTGGATTTTAACTGAGACTAAGGCTGAAATGAATCTTGTTTGGTCCACTAAATGCTTCCTGCAACATTGCTCCTTTAGGCCAGCCCTGCAGATCCAGGGAGTGACAGTCTGCAGAGTGGCCAGCATGTCGTGATGCCGTCAGTCAGTGATCAGGTGGAGCTGAAGCCAAATCCCACGGTGGTCAGTGAAAGTCTGTGTTACACCTTGAAAACATAGATAGCTGCACTTTATGGTTCCTCATAATACATATACACCTCAGTGATTTTAATCACATGACCAATGCTGGTTGGACATTTACACACATGACCACTGCTGGTTGGATAACTGATAGCAGGGAAACTAACATGGGTAAAAATAAAAAGTCATTATCATGGCCCTACCATGTCAATATCACTGCTTAAATGAAAAATTGTCCACTCTTAAAATAATATGCCAGCAGTGTTGTTGTCAGAAACCATATGATCATTAACCGGGTCCAGAGTGGCAAAACATAGTGTGCAAAGCAACAAATGTGTTTCAGTCACAAACTGTACAGCAACGTGCTCTTGCGTGTCATGCCTCCCCCCTGTGGTGTTGTCGTTCCCATGGCACTGTGTGCCATGTGGTTTTGTTTGAGTGTGTCTCCTGTTTGGTTGATCTTAGTCTCTTATGAGTTTCACCTGCGTCTTCTTTCAGTTCATTCACCCATATACTGCGGCCCCACATTTCCCTGTTCAGTTTGGCAGTCTTTGTAACTTCCACTGTTTGTTGTTTCTACCACGTTGTGATTTGTAACTTCCTCTCTATGTCCTGATTTCCTTTGTTTTTCATATCATTCCTCATGTGTTTGCTATTGGGTTTATTGCCGTGTTGAAATTAGTTCTTGGCTGAAATTTGTATTCTGATTTTTGAGAATGAGAACAAGATATTCTACTGTATATTCGTCTGTAAGCTTTTAGGCTGAATGACACATATTCAGTGCTTGTCTTCTTCCCCAGGAGAAGGTTTTGTCCAGAAAGCACAAATCTCTGATGGATCTGAGAACTGCGGAGCTGGTGTCACAGTCGTCACTGGGAATCTGCCATGACCAGCAGGTCTTATTCCTGTTTCTCCTACTGAATGGGAATAGACTAAATGAATATATTTAAGAGTTGATACAGGCATAACTGTCTTACTCTGATTGCAGACTTCTGTATTATAGTACTAAGGAGGGAACTTCATTTTATATCAGTCATTTCTTGATAATGTCAGACTGCTAAGATATCTTTAATGATTAAGGAGTAATTATTTTAGATATTGTATTTTACTTTATATTCTGTATACTATATACACGTATAAATTACCTGATCTGTACAACACATCTTTAATGTGATAGACATTGCAGCTAACAGACTGAGTTATTTTTGCATACTTTTTAAGCATGTCTCAAATAATGTTGCTAAGTTTTCAGGGGTAGGTCTGCAGATTAACTGATGCCATATCATTAGCACAAGCGCAGGGCTGAACTCCTAATCCTTTGTGTATTTTCCCCTCAGCCTTGCGTGTGGTTCCCCCTGTCTGCACCACACACCACCTCAACCTCCGAGTCGTGTCTGAGGCTGCAGTCTGACTTCACAGCTGTCAGCAGGGAGCTGGAGCGTGCTGGTCTGCGGGGTCAGCAGCGGCTGTCTGTGTGCGCCCAGCTGGCCTCCCGGCCCCAGCCTGGCCAGAGCAGGCCCAGGGAGCAGCGTGACCCGCAGCCTGGCGGGAGTGGCGCAAGGCCCCGCAGAGCCCAGAGCAGGAGGGGCCCGGGGATGAAGTCTGCCAGGGGCAGCGTGCTCTCACCACCCAAACGCGGTCGGAGGCTCAGCTGCGCTAAGATGGCGTATGTGCGTAAGAAACTGAAGGAGCTGCCACGGACTCTCTCCAGGTTGGACTGAATGTCAGATTTTCATGTTCTAGCGAAACATCGAAAGCAAACTGAGCTGAATTTTGAGGTTTCATTGAATTTTCTTTTCTCAGGTTGTGCTGAATCTAAACAGGTATCATATAAGAGATTACAGTAGAGAAACAAAGCATTTGTATACACTATCATAAACACTAGACCACTGTTAGTCTTTGTAATAATAATAGTTTAAGTTGCCATATTTGTCAATTGTGATTTTTACCCCAATCGAAATTTGTCCTCCGCATTTACCCATCTGTGCAGTGAGAACAAACACACACACACTAGTGATCACTAGGGGCTGTGGTGCACACATGCCCAGTACAGTGGGCAGCCCTAGCCTGGTGCCCGGGGAGCATCTATAATAATAGATTTATGTTTGGTCTTGTAATTTGGTAGGTGTTTCTCCAGTAACAGGAAGTACATTTCTGTGTCCAATCAGAAGTGAGTCTCTGTGCCATTTGCCATGGACGTCCAGAGCTCGTGTGGAAGCTGCCACTCCCGTCCGCTGCTCCAGCCTGCCCATGCTGCTGGAGCAAGGTGCTAGTACAGACACACTCCCGCCACAGGAGTGTCTCCCAGACATCTGGAAGACCTGGACTGAGGACGTCTTTCTGCCACCGGAGGACATCAGCACCGGGACGGGCCAGGACGCCAGCAGATCCTGCCCGGTTTCCATTGAGAAGAAGGAGAACCAGCTTTCGAAGGTTGAGCTCCAGGTGGAGGATAAACTGGATCTCTCAGACACTCTGGATGCGGGTCTCACCACTGCAGACCTGGAGAGGGAGGTGGGCAGGCTGAGCCAGGCTATGGCGGAGTTGGGGCGGGACAGCGCCTTCCACCTGTGCCGCAGAGGAGCGCTGTACAAAAAACTCGGCCATCTCAGCCACGCCCTCCAGGATCTCAATGCTGTAAGCCCCGTCCCATCTACCATAATTAGTTTTTCCTCGAAAAGTTCTAATTTTCTGATATGACCTTCTGGTACATCCAGCTTGCCCTGTGTCAAGAGATCGATCTGTTATGCTTGTGTAAAAGGCCATCTCCCTGGAGCCTAATTTACTGGATGCCTACTGGCACAGACACAGCATCTACCTGCTGAGAAGCGTCCCCGATAGTGCTCTCCCTGATCTGAACTTCATCATCAGGCACAACCCCAAGCATGCAGGTAGACAGCAGAGCTCAGCTCTGCCCTGACCTTCCTTCTTCCCTCTACAGTAAAAAATCCAAACATTCACTTATCATCAGTTAAAACAAGCTCCACTTTTCTTACAATGAACTTGTGCGTCCAGATGCATTTAAATCAAGAGCAGAGATCTACAGAATGAGAGGAGAGACCACTCTGGCGATAATCGACTACACACAGGCTATCAAGAACAACCCAGATAATGCTGAAAACTACTTTAAAAGAGCTGAGATGTATAGCAAGAGCAATAAGATCATGTTGGCGATGGAGGATTATGCCAAGGTAAGCCTTGTTCAAAATAATATCAACAGATGTTATATGACCTGACTTTGATCCACTAAGAGCAACAGACACTCTGTACTCTACACTTTGATATTTGAACCTTTGCTGAACATAAAGGATTCTGGCTTGCCCATGCAGTGAGCAGGTATTAGGCATCATCACTTTGTAAATGTCAGTGTCTTATTTTGGTGTGTGCAGGTCACTGAATCTTATTGCTGTTCTTACCGATAATAGTTGCACATCATTTCACACGTGTCTGCATCTCTGACACGTTCGTATCTGACCTGCAGACATTTGCCATTGACCCGGCAAGGACAGATGCGTTAATGACCCATGGCCTACACCACTTCTACAACCAAGCCTGGAGGGTGGCCCTGGAAGACTTCTCCCTGTTGCTTACACAGGAGCCCACCAACAGCAGTGCCAGGTGTCCACTGTCCCCCTGCTTAGGAGTCTGTGTACTTGTGTGTTATCACAAGCACACCTTGAGCTGCTTTAAATATATTTAAACTAATGTAGAAAATAATGCAGAACCAAGATGAGTTTTACTTTTACTTTTAGCAATAATGTGACCATCTTGACTTCTTAAATATGAAGGATTTTATTTAATGAGTTCTTTGTTCTTTATATTGTTATTGAAATCTGATTATTATAGTAAGACTACCCTCTAAAGAGTGTAATGTAAAATGTAAATAGTGTTTATTCATTTCTTATTAATTAATGGTTATTATAAATCATTAGTTAGATTATAAACATTTTAATACCTTAAAATAATTAAGTTAGTAAGTAACCAGCATGATTTTAAGTTTAATAGTATAGATGCCACTGCTACTGTTTTTGTTTATTTAGTTCTTTTTGAAAGTGTTTATGACCTCATTCATTAATAAACTTACATTTTTTTAATGTTTTTAATTTTATTTATTTACTTTTTATTGTGAATTTTGCAGGACATACAGAGGAAGGGTGTTTGTCAAGCTGGGCCAGTTTCAGGATGCCATTGAGGACTTTTCCCTGGCTGTTCACTTGAATCCCAGGGACTGGCTGGCTTTTTACCACCGTGGCTGTGTGCTGAGGAAGATAAGGCCTGCTACAGCCCTAAGAGACCTCAGTATTTCTGGTACACACACACACACACACTCATACCACACTTAGATTTCAGGTGACTTTTTTAAACAATTTTTGTCTTTGTTGGTTTGTGTGTTTTTGTTATTACTTCTGTCACCAAAATGTCTTTTAGTAAGGGTCATGTAAGGACATATGAGGTCATAACCTTCAGTCTTCATATGACCACATAAAGGCCCCAAAGTCCCTATATGACATACGTTTGTAATCTGTAATATTTCATATGCAACACTGTGCCCTTTAACTCTGCATTCCTGATTATGTGTCTGTCATGTTTAATATATTGCTCGAGTAGGGACCTTATGAAGTGACTCTGCCATGTGCTATTCTGCTTAGCAGTGACAGTGAGAGTATCAGCTGTTAATCCTTAGGGACCATGTGTCTTGTGAAATGTGGCAGGACTGTGTAGAGTGTAATCTCAACATTTTATAACTATGTAATGAGTGCTATGTATTTGTGTCTGTGTGATGGCGCTGTGTGTGTTTGGGATGTGTTTGGGGGTGTGTGTGTGTGTGTGTGTGTGTGTGTGCGTATATGCATGTGTGTGTGCTTCAGTGCTTATTAACGATCGTCCAGAGAATGTGGGAGCGTTCCTTCACCGTGGCTTGCTCTACTCTCATCTCCAGCAGTGGCAGCAGGCCTTGGCAGACTTTGAAGCTGTGATTCATATGGACAGGTGATCTCTCCCCTCTGAGTGGAAGAACAGGATCTCATATCCTGAATAAATGTTCACTGATGCCGTGTCTTTTTCTTAAATGGTTTATTTCTTCCATTAAAATTTCAGATAGACGAGAGTTCTTTTGCGAAGTTGAGATGCTTTTAATGCAGACACTCTTAATCGTGCATTTCATTGTTTTGTTGCTATGACATTACAGAACTGTCACTGTGGCGCATATCAACCTGGGACTAATATATATGCTGAAGATGGGCCAGAATTATGATGCCATCAAAATGTTCAGCAACGCTTTAAAGGTGGAACCCACATACATAAGAGGATATATATGCCGGGCCAGCGCTTATCACAATGTAAGGAAATGTTCTGTTAAACACTTTGAGTTAATGGCTTCCTAACGAATCCCATGAGAACCATAGGAACCCAGTAGCACAGTATCTAGTACTATGAGATGACTATGATGTTTGGACAGTTTAACACATAATATGCCATTGAAGTGTCCGATGCCCTTTAAAAAATAGGTGAAAAATCTGGAGAAAGGACTGAAGGATCTGACTAGGGCCATACACATGAGGCCAGAGGACCACCAGCTGCATATCATGAGGTATGTTTGATAACCATTCTTGTGTCTTAGGTGCAAAAGAAGCAGAAATTAAGAATAAGTCTTTTGTTTCTTTATGCAGAGGGAAGTACTTGTGTGATATGGAGAAGTTTGATCTGGCGAAGTTCTGTATTCAGTATGCAGCAGAAATGAACAGAGGTATTGATTTTAACTGCCCCTTAAGGTCTGCCATTCTTAGTCAACACTAAAGAAATACAGTGTGACTCAAAACCAAGCAACCCAATGTAGCTATGATTACATGAAGGTTCAGGCCGCCTATCTGTGTTATATTTAGCCATCTTATGATGTGATGTGTTCTGCAAACCCCCTGCTACATGGCCAACTAAGCGCCGTGCTGTTGCGGCACTCGGGGTAGGCAGGACGGTCCGGGTGCAGACGTAATGTCCCTGCGTCTCGTCTCTCCTGTGCGTCTGCAGCTCTGGGCTCGTCCCCCCTGCAGCAGGCTGCCGTACACTGTTTCCTGGGAAACAATGCCAAGGCCATCGAGAGCCTGCAAGGCGCTGCCAGGGCCCAAGGCGGCCCTTCCGTGTTCAGCCTGTTAGGGAGGACCCAGATGAAAGCGCACAGGTTCACGGTACGGCTTCCCCCTCCCGGAAGTTTATGTTTATGTCCTGCTCATGTCAGCAAGCCAAAATTAGACAGTGCGCAAATCATGTCTGCATCCATAATTCTATTGTTACCGCTGCGTAAAGGCCTCTTGACTAACATTCTCAATTTTGTTTTTATTAATAAATGTATTTAACTTCTTCTAAATATTGTGTGATTTTGCTCTCAGTGTATGCCAAGAACAGCACAGTGCCAGTTTACATATAAATTAAAATCTAGAAAACAAGGGACACAGTGTGTAATATCTGGTCATGTCTACAGGAAGCAGTGGAGAGCTTCCGAGCAGCTCTCTCACTCCTCGCTGCCAGTGAAGTGCGTCTCTGTAATGCACCAGGGGCCTCTGACCTCTTCTACCTCACTGGTGTATGCTACATGGCTCAGGTGATGCAGCTACGAGGAACATACTCACACCTGGACAGTACAGCTCATTCTGAAACACTTTGAGTATATACACACACAGTGTACACATACACACAAATATAATCATTCACAGTGTACACATTCATATATAATATATAAACATGTGCCAGGGTGAAGACAGTGTGCTGCCTCAGGCCCTGGAGGCATTTAGCACTGCAGTGAGGATCAACCCTGACCATGCTGACGCCTTCCACCAGAGAGGTCTGTGCCGCGTGCGTTTGCAGCAGGCAAAGAGCATGCAGGACTTCAACAGAGCCCTCCACATCAACCCTGACTCCTACCAGGTCTCATTACCAGATTATTGGGATCAGGATACAGGATTCCTATTCTCTTAGGCAAAGCAATCATTCATATACTGTGTGCTCCACACTGTCACTTAAGAGACAATGTTTTTGACTTGTTTTTAATTAGTTGCATGACCTTCAAAAGGCTATAACATCCGTAACAGCAACTGGTGCCCATCAGGTGGTCAGTCAGTGGTAGTTCAGTGGTGTGAGGGACAGATGAAGTGTGCAGGGGACAGATGAAGTGTGCAGGGGACAGATGAAGTGTGCAGGGGACGGGTGAAGTGTGCAGGGGACGGGTGAAGTAAATATTCACACTATGTCTTATTTATCTTTTTCCCATTAAGTCTCCTTCCTCTGCAGTTTATTTATTTACCATACAGATATAATAAGCCCCCTTTTCAGTAAGCACTATTGACACAAATAGTCAATGATGTGTTGCATTAAATACTACAGTGAACATATTTTGTACTATGATTCCTTGAACAGCATAATGAGTATCATGACACTAGTGCTATAATCATCGGATTTGTCCTTGTATACAAACGTTTTGTGTTGGTACCTATTCATTTGTCATAATGATGATAAAAACATTTAACCATCACAATCTTATTTTACTTTAAAAAACTGGCATATTATGAAATCTTATGCACTATTGGTACAAACCAAGGCGTTTACCATGCTTTCCTGGTAATAGGTATACCTAAGCCGTGCTGCTCTATATGGGGCTAAAGGGCAATATTCAAAGGCAATTCTCAACTGTAATGAGGCTATCAGGATCGAGCCAAAGAGCGTCAGGGCCTACTTATACAGAGGAGCTCTCAAAATCTATTTAAAGGTAACAGCCATTTTTAAAGCTAAACTTTTATCTCAGCCTTTGAATAACTCCCCAACCTTTTCATCTTATGCATATCCAGTGTTGATACTCATTGATCATTTGGACAAATATTTTAGACTTTGTATTTACAGGTTCACCCTGTTTCAGGTGTACAAGGGAGCAGTGAAGGATTTGACCATGGCCATCAAAATTGATGCCACCTGTTCCTTAGCATTCTATAACCGAGGAGTGTGTTACCAGCGGCTGCGGGACTATGAGCTGGTGACATTCTTCTCCTCTGCACCAGTCTTTCACAACCATCATCCATTCAGGCTTGATTTCCCCCAGTGTTGCATTTGAAGCCGTTTGTATATTTAATGCACATTTGCTGTCTTCCCTACTGAGTTTAATCCTTTGCTGTTTCGAGGCTCTCCGAGACTACAGCATCGTTCTGCTTCTTCCCAGTCAGAAGGAGACTGACCTTAAAGTGCTAATAAACCGTGCCCTTGTCTACACAGAGCTTAATGACCATTACGGTGCCCTGCAGGTAGGCAGATCCCATCAGGTCAGACATGTTTGCAGTTTTAGTGTTCAGGCTTCTGAGTTTCTTCTCACTGTTATTACCACTTTTACCAGTAGCGCAGGTTTCTGTGTGGTGCCCTCTGTCAGTACTGGAGCAGTGCATGTGGGTGGTGTTTGGGTTAAAGATGAAAAGCTGAAAACTAGGCAAGGAGGCATAATATTTCTTTTGAGTGTTCTGACCGCATATCTCTAATCCTACTAGAATGTCAACATTTATTACAGAATAGATATATAGTTAGTAGTTTACTTTTAAACACCAAAAATTGCAGGGCACATGTAAAAGGAGTGTTGTATTTAGCTATATAACATTTGTATAGAAGTATTTACCTTTATAACATTAAAATTGAACAGTGATGAGAATGATGATTACATTTTTCCTGTGTTTAAATGAAGGACTTGAAAGTTGCTTCCATGAAACAGCCAGAGGATGCAGTTATATACCATGCTCTGGGAGTCTATTACCACAGGTCTGTACTCTCTTGCCCCTTCCATACTCTATTACTACAGGTCTGCACTCTCCTGCACCCTCTGTTGTCTAATATCATAGGTCTGCAATCTGTTACCCCCTACATGGTCTATTACCACATGTCTGCTCTCTCTTACCCTTTCCGTAGTCTGACACTGCAAAACTGCATTCACTTCCCCCTCCACAGTCTCTGAAATAGGTTAGGTACACAGTCCTTCTGTTGAATCATCAGTCTGACTGTACCATATTTAAATGTGGAGTACTGTAAAGAACATACACGTAGTTCAGCTCCTGAACAGCTTGACCATTAGATGATGCAGGGCTTTGTACGCTGCAGAGGGCCCTTCAGGGCTGGATTCAGGAAACAGCTCTAAGAACACAATGTAGTACAGCGCGAAGTGCTAATGAACATGCAGAAAGCATCTTTGAGAGCAGACATTGTAAGAGCAGAGGCGTGAGTGGACAGAAAACAAGGCTTTACTTAAGCAAACAAACAGAAATGAAAGACGCTAGCAGTGTGAGCGTCTCACCGTCATCTTAGCTCTTGGCTTTCAAGACTGTGGATGTGAAGCACTGGAGTCGAGCACCTGGAGAAACTAAATAAGGGGAAGTAAAAAGGGAGAGGTGAGGAGGAGGATACACCAGTGACTGAGACTGGGGAGGTGAGGAGGACGATACACCAGTGACTGAGACTGGGGAGGTGAGGAGGAGGATACACCAGTGACTGAGACTGGGGAGGTGAGGAGGACGATACACCAGTGACTGAGACTGGGGAGGTGAGGAGGACGATACACCAGTGACAGCCCGTTAAAAGCAATGGTAAAAGCAAGGTCATAGTAGCTGAGGGTGAGGAATAGGTTTTAAAAATAGTTTATTTCTTCCCACAATGAAGTGCCTGTGAGTGGTGTGTAAGGCTATTATGTATCTTGTCACATCTGTGCACTACAGCTGCAGTCCGCATGGCACTTGGCTGGTTAATCATATGATGTCTAAACTGTGAAACGTGTGATTATATGTGTAATCCAGCGCCTCCAGCTTCACAACAAGGTGACTCAGGCAGATGGACCAGTTGCCAAATAATGACCTCTTTGCCCAAAATAATGGCTGTTGGGTTTTTGTTTGTTTTTAATTTTGTTTTTATTTTTTTTTATTATTGTTTTTTGATGTTATGGTCACGAAGCCCTGAAGTACAGAGTCACAGTGTTTATTATTAGTCTGTCCATTGTTGGTCTCAGTGCACTGCAAGTGTGGTATGGTGTTCCTCAAAGGCTGGGGCAGCTGCCGGAGGCGGTGAACGCCCACACAGAGGCGTTGAGACTCAACCCTTTCCTGCTGGATGCCTACGTGGGACGTGGGAATGTCTTCATGGACTATGGCCACACCCAGGCTACAAAACAGGCCCAGAGGGACTTCCTGTCTGCTCTACACCTCAACCCTTGCTGCTCCAGCGCCCGCATCGCCATGGCCTACAGTTTCCAGGTGCTGGTTTGTGTTGGAGACATGGCTTTTCATCGCATAATACAAAATGGAGTTCCGAGGTGCCGTCATAATAATGCATGGGAGATGGTCAGGGATTGGTGTTGTAGTCAGAGTCCCTCGCCATGTTGTCTAATCAGCATTTAAAGGGCTTGTTCCACAGAAGTGGACATGTAATGTCATATCATCTCAGATTTCTAAAATTAACCTGTTCCATCATTCACAATGCTCACCATGTGTCGACATGCTAGTCTGAGTTACTGGACCTTAATATATACCTCAGGCAGCTTCTGGAGCAGTGAGAAATGTTTCTCTCATGGGAAGATTAATTAGAGTGCAGCAAGTTCATCTTGGTGGTCCAGACAAGGATGTGTCCCATCAGAATGAATTTGCCCTGCACACAGCTCACTACACTGCTGAACTGCTCTGACCGTTCGTGTACAGTGCTGATGAAACCGGCCAAACAGGTTTTATTTGCTTGAGCATTTTAGAGTGTAGTTCACATGTTTTTAGTCATGTAACACAAACATTGCTGGTCTCATTTGAGTTATTGTGGTTTGTTGTTACACATTCTGTAGGTAAGTCAAAATTATGGCATAGTATGACATTGTATAGGTAACTGCTAAGACATACCTGTATAGGAACCCTGAGTTCTGCATGTTCTACATGCATTGGTGTTGTAGTCAGAGTCCCCGCCATATTATCTAATCAACATCTTAAAGGCTTATTCATCAGAAATTAACACGTGACATAAAATATTATCTCGGATTTCTAAAATGAATATGCCTTGTTCTGACACTCTCACTTTTAGGTTATTTGTTAGTGGATAAAGGTCTGTTGAGCGCCAACAAAACATTAGCTAATAAATTTGTGAATATTTTTACACTATAGTGTAATGTTTTGGCATTGTAGTGGAGTGTATAGAAAGTTTACACTGAGAACTGTATTTTTTTGGCAACACACACATAGATGGATGATGTCTGTATAACTGGGGGAAAAAGAAACCAGGCATCATTAGTCAAACTGCCATGGCTTTAGGATATTTCTCCTTAATAACTATATTGTACTTGATAACATTGTGAGTCTCTCTCTTGTGCATTTGCAATTGTCCTTTGCACTTAAAGTAACTGCAATGCTCACTGGTCAGGCATTCAAAACTGTTACAAGTGAGATTCCACAGACACTGTCATAACTGTGACCTTAAACAAGTAGGAATTTCTCTACATATCATTTTTCACATACTGCAGTCGTAACATCTGTCGTCAGAAGCCTTGTAGACGCTTTGTCCCACCAGTAAACAGGCCTCCATTTCCTGTCATCGTTCGTGTTGACTTCTGCCCTGATGTCCATTAAGGCCTCTGGCTGGGTGTCAGAATAGTGACAAAACAGTCAAAAAGAGGACAAATATTTAAATTGGTTACAGAACATTCATTGTCATCTATGAATGGTTATAAATGATCTTGCCTTAGTCTTTTTAACACATCCAACCCAGTTATTCTATTCAGTTTAACACGTATACCTGACAGAGGTGCACACAAATGCAATGGTGGGTGATTGTCAGAGTACAGTCAGGGTAAGCAGCCGTCCACTCATCAACCAAGCAGACAGAGCCATATCTGATTCCTGTGCCCTTTTCACTGAATTCGTCCTCATTATCTGCTCACTCTTATACTGGTATTGATTTTAACAGTGCGCTTGATTCCCATGTACCAGGTGTTTGGATTCTTCCAGAGAGCCTGGAATCAGTTCACTGTGGCTATGGAGATGAACCCCAGGTGCTGGACAGCCTATGAGGGAAGAGCTGTTGTGAGTCTGCAGATGGGAAATGCAGACGCAGCCTTTCAGGACATAAACAATGCTCTGAAGGTATCGGCAACTGATCGACTTGGTTTTTTAAAAGCTTGTATGTGCAGAGTTGCTGTTGATATGAAAAGCTTCCCTGGATGTATATTTTGTTGATGTTTATATCATGAATCACTTGGGAGAACTACAAAATAATTTAGGCATCCATCTTTCAAATTAAAATGTAGATTGTTAAAAAGAATTTTAGTTCATCCATTATATGATACATTAAAAGATTAAACGGAGCACAGTCTAAGCAGACAGTAACGTTCTGCTTTCTGGAAAAGGTTGTCTTTTGCAGTTTTCTAAGAGACATCTGCTTTCCTCCATTTCAGTGCAATCCTGAGTCAGAGCAGCTTCTCACACACCGAGGTGTGATAACCCAGTTCATGGGGGACAAGCCTAGTGCCATGAGAGACTACCAGTCAGCCATTTCCCTCAATCCCACGTACGCTCTGGCCTTCTTCAATGCTGCTAACCTCTTTTTCTACAACAGGCAGTTTGAACAGGTAAAAGTTGGGGGCGCTGCATAATTTCCATATGTAGTTGAGGTGATTTGACACAGTTCACTTGCACACTAGCATAGCAGTGAATCGGCGTAAATGCTCTCTTGCTTTTCTTTTTGCTTTTGCATGAACGGCACTGGCTCAGGCTTGTGCATATTACAGCCGGGCCTTTGAGCTCGATCCCAGTGATGAGGCCACCGTGCTGAACCGAGCTATTGCCCGGGCTCTGCTGCGGGATGTTCCGGGATCCTTGCAGGACTTCAGCGAGGCGCTACGTCTCAGCCCTCAGTCGGCTCATGTGTACTTCAACCGGGCCAACCTGTATGTCTCGCTCAGGAGATACAAGGCTGCAGAGATGGACCTCACACACGGTGGGCCACAGCTGAATGCTGGTACACTTAGATGTAATGATATACGTATTTGTCTGATTATCTATATACATATTTACATATTTAAATAGATGTAACATGTTATCAAGCTATTCATTGAACCGTAGCGTACAGTATTGTTACTAAATAAAAGGTCTTGGTCTTGTATTCATTACTTCATTGGGAGTAAAGGGTTTGTTTCTGAGACATTATAAATCAGTATGTTCCAGCCCAGCCTCAGCACAGATGTTTCTGTATACTATGCCAGCCACTTGCTAATGGTGTTTCATGTATGCTCTGCCTGCTAGCATTTTGCTGTATGGTCTCAGAGGCATCTTTGCACAGCCTGCATCTCATCTAGGGTCCTGCCTGATGTGGTAGATCCCAGTTTCTATTGTTCTTGTATTGAGAGCTTGTTCCTGTGCTGCCATGATTAGTGCCTCTATGCTGTCACTATTTGCCGGTGGTACAAACCATGCCGGGGTTTATTCTGCCATGATGGTTTTCTGCTCCTCCTCATTTCCATCCTCCTTGGGTTTCTGCTGTCTGATGTACTCTCTAAGCACCTCATCACTTGGTGATGACCTTGGTGAACACCTCATCTTCCTGGTGTACTCCTGCTGTACTCCTGGTGTACTGCTGTACTCCTGCTGTACTCTTGGTTGTTTCATCCTGGATAGTGAATCTAATGCTCATTAGTCCTTGGCTCCCTCCTTCTGAATACAACACTAGTGCTCCGGCTAACGTGTCTGAGCGCACAACTTGACAGTTCAGGCTGGTGGATGTGGAGTAATGGTGTGGGAAACGTGTTCTTGATGCACCCTGAGTTCTTCTGATGTCTATGGATGGATGTTTGGAGACTAAGGCTTACCTAAGCACTGTGGCTGATTCATTCCTTTGTGGCAGCTGTTTACCTCTGACAGTCCCCAAATCTTAATTCTATAAAGCATCTTTGGTCCTTTATAAGTCCTTCATAGCTCAAGTAACCTAGACACTGTTGTCTAAAACAAGAGGCAGATGGTTACTATGGTTACAGTGTACACCAAGTGCTAGAGTTTGCCCAGCAGCAAAAGGACCTAAAGTTGTGATGTTAAATCTGATTTGAACTGTGTTTCAGATGTTTTTTCTAATATAAAGAATTTCCATTATTAGCATTGTTAGAACATGAGGAATATTGATGGCCCTCTATAGTCCATCTATTCTGTTGTCTATTAATAGAGATTTCACTTTTCATTTCAACATTTTTCAATACATTTATTTTACATGAAAGTAAAATAGTGTTCACATGCACAAACATTGATCCCAACTTCATACCCCATACCAGGTCTTTTTCAGGGTTCACTGAAACCAGCGGTTGCAAACGTGCTGACTGAATGATGGTAATTTATGGAAATGTACTAGGCAAATGGGCTTTAAATGCTCCCTCTTGTCTCCCCCTTTGGGTTGAAAAGCACCATGCCCTCCCCTACACCACTCTCATTTTATATTTGATAAATGGAGATGTATTTAGCAACAATTGTGTGATATACCCCTGCAGTCTGTGTGTAGAACAGTGACACAGGGTGTTAGTGAATAGGAGTATTATGTTGGTGATACTAATTAAGTCCCATCATTCAATTCTAACAATTTGTATGGGAGCTCCACTGATGACTGACAGGTGATGGTCCATTCTTCTCTGTGGACATGTAATTACACACATAATACTTTTCAGCAGAATGGGGTATGTCATGCAAATAACACAGTGTTGTGTGTGTGTATGTGTGTGTGTGTGTGTGTTGTAGCTCTAGAACTTCAGCCTGATGATGCTCTGCTGTACAAGCTCAGGGCAGATGTCCGTGGTCATCTGGGAATGATAGTACAGGCAGTGGAAGACTATAGAACTGCAGTGGAACTCCAGGACAGCATGCTGCCTTCTCACCCAGACCTCTTTGACAGGTGATGCCAGTCCCTTAGGAGTGGGCACTCACTGGGCACTACTAGAGTAACTAAGTTGTAACTCTCAATTTGTGTGCACATTTGTGTGCATAATTTTCTCATTGTAGATCTATTATTAAAGTGAACTGTGGTGAAGGTTGTCTTCCTTGAATAGTTGTGTACTAATGCCATTATGTAGAATTTCTTCATATTTCAATGAAGGGCAGAATCAAACTCTGCCCATCCCAGGTGTTTCACATTTCAGTGTCAGGGAGGAGTTCGCGAGCCAGTTCCAGGCTGGGCTCCCGTAATCAGCAGTGATGGTCTACAGCTGTCTTTTCCCTAACTTAAGGAAGGGAGCTGTAGCACCTCACTGCTGAATCGTGACGCCGTTATGCTGTGCGTTTATCAGCCGGTCCTGCTGGTCTCAAGCTACGTTTGTATGGCGTTTCGTCACCAATCTGTCGCTCTTACTTATCTCCTGCGCCGCTCCCTGGCCTCTCAAGTTTTCTCTGTCTGGTTTGGTTTTTGTTTGGGAAGGGTTTTTAGTTTGTTGCGGCGGCGGCCTGCTAGCCAGTTGCTTCCCCTGGCGTCTTTCGTTCGTTTTGCCTCACGTTTATGAATTTTTTTTTTTCGTTGAGTTTTCCGCGTCTTTTGAGTTTTCATTTCTCCTTTATTCTCCCGTATTGCCACGATCGCGTTTATTTATTCTGCGTCGTTAGTTTGCCTGTTTCCCCGTTCATTACGTTGGTTTGTTTTGCGTTTTGCACTGCTTTTAGTTCCTTTATTTCTGCGCGATCTGGCACTTGGGTTCACCCTTGTTTCTATTAATCACGCGTTGGATACAGTTCGCGTATCTCAACGCGTCACAGGAACTGTGCCATTTATACCCCTGCTTAACAGTGCCTGTCCTATGTTTGGAATAGACGTTGTAGTACTTTATAGTGACGCTGAGTTGGAGGTGTAAAATATCAGACACAAGTGAGACGTTGAGGATCAAGGGAAATGACAAGCATAATACTGGTGACCTGAGACCTGCAGAAGACTGGCTCTCCTCAATCACGTTCCCTTCTGAGGGAGAGAGAGTGTGAATGAGTGTTAACATGGCCATCTGCTCCTTTTACTCACTGTGCTCAATACATCTCAAGGGCATCTTAAGCCCTTCTCTGAACAAAAACACAGAGGGATATTATTAGACCTCAGACTAACTTTACCATTGTAATAGGAGAATTCTCCAATTGTTTCCAAAATGGGTAATGGTGCAGTAGTTGGCGATTCAGGATCTTGTGGTATGTCTTCTTTTAATTAACTCTTTACCTTGTTCCTGGATTGACATTTCTGTTCTGAAGCTTTTTCTACTGTACCTTCCCTGAGCATTAGAATGCAGTGAACACTGAACCCTGCAGTGATGCCCAGGTTGGTGCACAGCTAACCACCCACACCTGCAGCTGAGCTGATCACCAATCTGCACCCACCAAACACTTCCGCTATATCACTGTTTAGTCTGTTGCATCCCCTGGTCTCCTGCAGGTCCTCCTTCTCACCGCTTCCCCTTAGCCTCTGTGCCATTCGGAGTTTCTCACATGCTTCCAAGCCTGCATCATGCCACTAGCCTCCCCTAGGTTCTAGTTAGGTTTATCCTAGTTCAGACTTATTTTGCAGCATGCTTGAAAAGCCTGCTGTTTTTCCTGTTTAAAAAAAGTTTTGCCTGCGTTTCCCCTTGTGCCTCATTCCTGCTCAGTCACACTAGGCCTCTGATATGGGCTCTATTAATAGATGGTCCCATAAATTAGAATGGGTTTTAAATATAGAGCTAGGTGACTGCTAGTCTACTGATAGACTTTGTATTTTGAGTCTTTTGTGCAATCCTTAAACATTAACATACCAAATAGTGTTACCCCTTTGTGTTGCAGAGACACTGCAAATAAATGACTAATCTTAGGAAAATATATACAAGATGTACATTAAAGTAGACAAACATTAGTTTGTCATGCCCTATGCATGACAACAGTAATGCAGCAGTCCTGCTATTGTGGGATCTTATTGTTAGAAAGCACATACAAGAAAGGAAACTGCACCAAGCATAATCTTAGGACATTTATTACCACCAATCAATGCCAGAAGTTGCAGGTTGCTTTAAAGTGCGTTTCAAAAAAATGTAGGCTCGTTGGCTATACTCAAAGTCCTTTGATAAAAGACATGAGATTTTTCCTGTTCCAGTGTGACAAGTCTGGAGAATAGATGCTTCCTGGTTGGCAGTGGAACTGGTTTATGACACAAGTGACTTGACCTCCACAGGATGGTGAATTCTCAAGGTTCCAGAGAGTTAAATGATCAAATGCCCCAGAATACACTGGATTCTGAAAGATACAACTAAAGCAACTGGATAGTTTTTCAAAGAGGAAATATCATGAAACCCACTACAGCCCTCACTTGGAGCACAAGTCGAAGGAGAAAAAGTTCTGAAACCAACAAGAACAGAAAAGATGGGTCACCAGAAAGCAGGGGACATTCCCAGCATCAGTATTTGCAACCAACTGTATCAAAATGACAGTCTAATACATTTTACATGACATCACATTTTCTGCAAATCCCTGAACTGGATTTTATAGGGAGCGTAATCTTCCATGTGAATTGTAATGCCTGTCCAGCTGAAACGGTTTTTGGTCCAACTTACCAGGGAAACAGTGCATCTGGTTGTGCACCAGCTGTTCAAATAGACCCCTGGCTCTTGATTTTCTCATGTGACGGGATCTGAGCTGGTTGACAGTATCCTGGTTCTTCAAGACATTCTTCTAATTTCTCCTTACACATTTTCTGATTTTGCAATGAATTATTTTAAACTAATGGAATTATGCTGTAAATACTTCAGAGATGTTTGATTGTCCTGCTGCTTCTGATCTCAGGTAATGTCCAACCCAATCCAGGTCCAGATTCTGACATTGTGATGCTGTAGGCGTTGAGCAGTAATGAGGCGGATGCAAACGCTGAGAAAAACTAGATCTATTACAGGCAAATCCTATAATAGATTCATAAGAACGGTCCAGGGTTAGAACAGGCAAGCAATCCAACAGACAGATAAACACGAAGGGACATGACTAAACTTAGGGACAATCCAGATACATGATGGATAACTAAACCAAACACATAACCAGCAAAGAGAAAACTAAGTAATGCACGAGACTAGACAACAAGCTAAACATACATTACCGAATGCAGGGTGGATTTCTGAGAACAGACCAAACAGACGCTTCAAACAATGATCAGCAACAAGGAAGACCAAACACAGGGTTTAAATACACAACTAACCAAGGAAGAAAATTGGAAAAACAAAACAAAGACATGACAGACAGGAGGAGGTGGGGCTAAGCGTGACAGCCATGAGTTTTAGTACAACAGATTTTAAATCATGAGCTGGTCTTGGTTTGGTTCACTTGAATGCTCGCAATTTGATTGGGGAAATGGATATGGTTCGCATTTAGCTGCAGACCAAGCATGGAAGAGACACACATTATATGCTAAATGCATAACATAGTATAACATAGATTTTTAGGATTTTGCATATATCTCCTAAAAACCATCCAATCCATACTATTTTGAGATCTGTCTTAACTTTCCTGATTGCAACAGTACACATATTATAATATATGTATTGTTGCAATCAGGAAAGCTAAGACAGATCATTATATTAAACAAACCAGATAAATCTAAATAATCCAATGAAAGTTTGGAAAACCATCAGATCTATAGCTAACAACAAAAAACACAAAGATATGGAGCTTCCGACATACATTATGAAGGTCTGCAGACAAGTCTTTGAAGCTGAAATGCTTCATCTTTTTAATGAGCACTTCACTGCCTCTAGTAAAAGAGTTGGTCACCTCTATTCATATGAGTCCCTCTAGGGTTCGCTCTGTTGAGCACCCTTTTGATTCTCAGTGCTTCAGTTTTACTCCTTTAACCGTTTCCGGGGGTGTAAAAGCCCTTAGGCTTTTAGACACTAAGAATCAGCTGGTCTAGATAACTTGAAACCATGTTTTCTCTTATGCAGCTTTTTAACCTTTCTGTAGCTACAAAATGAAATCTGCTATTGTTGCTCTGCTGTTCAAAGCTGGAGACCCTACTGTACTTAATAACTACCGGCCAATTTCTAAACTGTGTGCTGGCCAAAGTACTGGAATCTCTTGTCAGTAAACAATTAAAGGATTTCCTCTCTAGTCAGAACATCTTATCTGATTTTCGATCTGGCTTTAGAAAAAAACAACAGCAGCCCTAAAAGTAATAAATGATTTTATTGAATCTTTGGACAACAAACAACACATTGCAGATATTTCCATTGACTTATCAAAGACATTCAACATTGTGGATCAATTATTACTACAACAGACACTATAGCACTGGACTATCAGTGCAAACTTTAAGATGGTTCACCAATTCTTTCAAATAGGACTCGGTGTGTTCAGGTAGATAGTTTCAGTTCTTGCTCGTTTTCTATTACAATATGTGTCTCAGGGCTCGGTTTTAGGACCACTATTATTCATTTTGTATTTTTATAATGTTGATAAAAATGTCCCAGGTGCAAATGTTCACTTCTATGCAGATGATAGTCCAATAATGTTCAGCACTACTTTACAACAGGCTCTTTCTTAGCTTCAGTTAGCTTTTAATGTCATTCAAGCAAACTTCCAGGATTTAAAATTGCATCTTAAGGCAGGCAAAACTAAAGTGATGGTGCTATCATTAACTCTTCCAAAAATCACTACTTTTCAAGGTTTGCAGATTGAGTTTGTATTCCAATATAAATATTTAGGGATTTTACTCGATTTACTTTACTTACTCCCTCTTTTACAGCTGACATTCAAGAGTAGAATTAAGTCCTGTCATTCTTTTGAGCACAAAAAGAGGCTGGATACTGTCTATCGTGGAACTTTGAGGTTCATCACAAATTTGAGAACATTGACTCATAATTGAGTATTGTGTGCTTGTGTTGGCTGATCGGCTTTGTCTGTTCATAGACTCAAATATTGGCATGTCCTCATTTATAAATCCGTTTTAGGCCTGCTTCCTCCATATCTTCGAGCCTACACCAGACAAAGAGATATGGCCACCTATAGCCTTCGGTCAAAGGATTTGTTTTTGTTGTCTGTACCAAAGATCCATACAGAATTGGGGGGTCTCTTTAGGGCTTATTGTTTTTAATGGCATATTGGTGATTTATTTGATTTTGGGTGTGTGGTTGATATTATTTGTTTGTGTGCTGCTGTTGTCTTGACCAGGACACAATTGTAAAAGAGATTTTTAATCTCAGTGTGATATTTCCTGGTTAAAAAAAATAAATAGATAAAAAAATAAAATTTTTCTAAGCAAGTCATAGATGTTGTTTTTACTAGTGTTTTACCTGCTTGGAGAATGGATCTACTGACCTATAAAGAATCAGCTGTTAAGACAATAAGAATTCTTTTGATGCTGACTTATCATCCTGCAAATAAAACTGGCTAATATAATACTGAAATACTTCAGAATCTATCAGGATGATGCAGAGACTGCATCTGTTTTTATGGATCATCCATGTATCTCCTACGTAAGTAAAAAAAAATCAAAGACATGCATCAAGAGTGAGATCAATGTGCATTCAGATATTAACTGTGAGATTACAGCCTGCAGCCATTCTAGGTGTGATACATGTACATTTATTAACACAAATATTAACTGTGAGACTACAGTCTGTAGCCACTCTAGATGTGATACTGTAATAAATGTACATTTATTGAAACATGCACTAAAATGACAGGCACAATTGTTATCACCAGTTTCTCCTCATGCATTACTGCGGATGTTGTCAGCTGTATTGCTTGCAAGAGAAGTAATATACACTAAAAGGAGACTTGCCAATTGCTTTGTTGAACACCTTTGAACCATTAGAATTCGTCATTTCCACTGTCAAGGCAATTTTTGCTTATGGCCATTAATGACATCTGTTTGCATTGCCAGTTGTTGCTATGGCAGCAATAAAATTAGGAAACTCAAAGATAAAGAACTGATGTACACTCTTGGATCTTTAGGACCCCAAAGGATGAATGTTATGGTAACACAGAGAGAGCTGTTCAGAATTTTATTTCAAAAGAGCAAAATAGATTTTTATTGAATGTTGTAAGGGGAAAAATTGTATTATAGATAGTATTTTTCTTGTGCATAGCAATAAAAATGCCTCTATTTTAAAATGTCGAACATGGGCTATGTTATATAGCTCAAAAATGTTATATATTTGAAAATTGGAATTGCTAGGGTGTGAGTCACAGGTAGATTTCTGACCGTGAATTTGTGTATATTTTGATGCACTTGTAAAATAGATAATCTATTTTTCGTTATATTATTTATACAGAATGAAGGACGAAATTGTTGTCGTGTGACGTTTAAGTACTTTTTAAAAGATATATGTCCTTATTAAGACACAAAGAAACGTCATTTTGCACCGTCTGACGTTGGATCTCTCAATTTAAGGCAAGGGGATGTTTATTGGAGTAACTCTCCATGGTGCTGAAGCACATCCCACGCTGCAGCGAGAGGATTTGAGGGAGAGGATGCGCCTTATGGACTTAAAAAGAACACAAACGGAGATCATCTGAGGTCACACACTCCCTTCTCTACCTTTTTACCTGGAAAGTGCAGTCATTGTCAATATGCTGACCAACAGCACGTACAGGAACCTGGAGGATGGCTTCTTCCTGAATTCATCTGGCAACGAAACACACAGCGATTCTCAAGGCAGCGCGATCCTTATCTCCTTTATCTATTCCGTGGTGTGTTTGGTCGGACTCTGCGGGAACTCCATGGTCATTTATGTCATTTTTAGGTATGCCAAAATGAAAACTGCAACAAACATTTACATTTTGAACTTGGCGATCGCGGACGAGTTACTTATGCTGAGTGTGCCGTTTTTGGTGACATCCTCGATACTACATCACTGGCCGTTTGGTTCTTTTTTATGCCGTCTCGTTTTAAGCGTTGATGCTGTTAACATGTTTACCAGCATTTATTGCTTAACTGTATTAAGTATTGACCGATACATCGCTGTGGTGCACCCAATCAAAGCAGCCCGATATAGGAGACCTACAGTTGCTAAAATGGTCAACTTCGGTGTGTGGATGTTCTCTATTTTGGTCATCTTGCCCATCATTATATTCTCCACTACTACACCTAACTCAGATGGCTCGGTCGCCTGTAACATGCAAATGCCTGAGCCACAAAGTCGGTGGATGGCTGTGTTTGTTGTTTATGCCTTTCTTATGGGCTTTCTTTTCCCAGTCATTGCTATATGCATGTGCTACATCCTGATCATAGTAAAATTGAGAGTAGTTGCTCTGAAAGCAGGCTGGCAACAGCGCAAAAAGTCAGAGAGAAAGATCACGCTCATGGTTATGATGGTGGTGACTGTGTTCGTGATGTGCTGGGTGCCTTTCCACATAGTGCAGCTCGTTAACGTGTTTGTAGAGCAGCATAACGCAACTCTCAGTCAGCTGGCGGTGATTCTAGGTTACGCCAACAGTTGTGCAAATCCCATTTTATACGGATTCCTATCAGACAATTTCAAACGCTCGTTCCAAAGAATTTTGTGCCTTCGGTGGATGGACAATGCAACCGAGGAGCCCATTGACTACTACGCTACGGCACTGAAAAGTCGTGGATACAGTGTAGACGAATTTCAACCGGACAATTTGGAATCAGACAGCACATACAGAAATGGGACGTGCACCTCAAGAACTACAACACTGTAGTGGCTGCAGTATAGCGGTGTTTTGATGACTTGAACAAACAACGACATAATGACATCACAAATGTGCTGTTGTCGTGATCAATGCAAGTGTGTTTTTTATGTATTTATTATTTATATGTATTTATTCGTAATGTGTGAAGGCGACTTCTACTCACGTTATTAAGTTCCCACGCACATAATTTATCCACTTTGGATTTTCCAAAATACGTTCAGTAGACTTATTAATATGCACTGCGCAAAGTTTATTTTCTTCTTAGTCCTGCAAATGTATTATACGGTTTGGTTGGCATGAGAATACCGGGCCTATATTTCAGCTGTCGCAGTTGATTCTGTGTATGAATAATTTCGTAGTCTTTCGTAGACATATATGCAGTGTTTTTATATTGGAAGACCAACGAGGAAAGTAAATCTAAATTACTTAATCAAATTTTTGGCACTTTTTAAAAATAGCTAAATTATTTTTAAATGATGTTTTGAAAGTATTAGGCCGTCTTTTGTCCGTTTCATAAAATTGCTACCAAAACAAAAACAAAGCAGCCTTTTTTGTTACAGTAAGATATATATGTGGGGGCCTACTCCTACGTCTTCAATCTTCAAAGTGAAGTGAGGGAGTGTAGACAAGCTATAAAATAATAAGAAAGTCTAAGTAATGGTGTAGCCTGTGAACTGTGATCATCTGTTTAGTGCTGTGTTGTTCATTATCTCACCCACTCTGCATTAAAGGAAGATGTGCAGGAGAACGAGTGTCTCCCTAACCTAGCCTCTCTTATCAAGTCCTCCTATCTGTAGCCTTCCTTCCTCACTCTTATGTGCCACAGATTTTTAAAGACACTTCTTAAATTTGACTGCACATTTATAGATTTTATTTCAGACATCCAATCACAGGCATTTTACTCTTTGAAAGACAGTAGCACTTCATATTGTTCTTCTTTATAAAAGAGCATGGCACAAATGCAAGGCATGCACTTGACATCCTTTGTCTGTGACAGTTTTGCATTTCTGCAGTCTCTCACTCCTCTTTTAAACCAATTTTACTGCAAATTTGTCATCCAAGTTTTCATAGTCCCTGGCAAAGACCTGAGAGCTTCCAAATAAACTTAAAAAATCATGTTGATATAAAATACATAAATCAATTATTTTGCAGATTTGCAAGTCATTAGAAACTCAAGCATTTTTTTAAATCATATTGAACCCCTGGATATACTCTTTGTATCATGCATAAGTTATTGTCAGCACCTTGATTTAGATTTCGAAGATTTAGACCAGAGCAGAATTCAAAAGACAAATGGTACACAGTAATGTAAAGCTTATATACATACAATCGCCAGCAACTCCCACTGTCACTGAGCCAATCAGTTATTTTAGAATAGTCTATGTCTGTAACTCTCCTTCCTCAGAGAGATACTCTTTAAGTTGCCTACTTTTCATTCACCTTCTCCACAGAGTCTGATCCGTTCAGGGCCACTCCTTCTTTAGAGGACTCCGCCCGTCTCTTTGCCAGATTCTTCGAGCGTTTCATGTAGCAGCATCTTGCCATGGCTGCCACGAGCACCATAAGCACCACAAGGATCAGCAGAGACACTATCACGTGGACGAGGATCTTGGACATGCTTTCGATGCTGTCCTCTGTGTGAGTGGCATCTCCAGCGGTGCTGTTGCTGGTCGGATTGGTTGTTGGGGGATGTTGGCGCTCCACAGCATTGGAGGTTGGAATCCATTCCATGTCATCAACAGGCGAAGGAAAAGAGGGCATTATTTTTGCTGTTCCGCACTTTTTCGAGTCCTCTTTATGAAAGTTGCCAATATCATCCAGACACCCACATTCATATGAACCCTGTGTATTTATGCAGCTATAGTTACACATATGGGATTGTTGACATTCATCAATATCCTCACAAGTTCCATTCACATTCTTTTTGTAACCCTTTTGACATTCTAGGCAGATTTCTGATATGTCAGTCTCTGTTCCGCCTACCAGCTTCCACTTATGAGAGCTCTTCGAACAAGTTAGAGTGAAAGTTTTCCCATTACAAGTTAACTGAATAGTGTACGGATCCTTATTTTTTTTTATGATGTCATGAGTTGTTTGTATCTGCAGATCAGGGCACGGTTTGATGTCACTCTGTCTATCATGCTTGCAAATAAAGGCATATTTCTGCTTGCACTGGCTAGCAGCTAACCCCCAGCTGACTATGACTGTGCCTCTGTACTCCACTGAGAGTTGTCCACATAGACCATTTGTGCAAGTAGATTTAGGTTTTTCCTTCCACTTATTAACTACAAAATTATCTGTGTTGTCTACTGTCCAGTGGAAACCCTTTAGAGGAATGTCGTCTTCAACACATACTCCCTTGTCTTTCTTCAGGCCGATCCAGAAAGTAGTAGAATTTTGGTCTCCTTTATTATGGATGGCTTTCAAAATCTCTGCAATTTCTTCGTCGTTTGGCATGTTAGTCAAAAAACCAGCATCTTCCTTACAGGATATCTGAGCCTCTTCAAATGAAGTTTTATCCAGATGTATGGCATAAAAGTTATAGTTTATGCTAAAACAAACAGTCATAAAGTTGAGAAAATATAATCCAGTCTGATAATCCATGTTTCTGTCCCCTGTGTTGTATCTGTCAGCTCTTTGTTGGTCTCCGAGCTCTCACTGTCTGGGAGAAAACCACCATAAACCTAATTTCTTAGCTAGGACCCTGGGAGGTCCTTCCAAGACAACAAGAAGAGGAAGTGTGTGCAGCCTTGATACAGACCTCTACTTCCTCTAGGGTGGTGGTGGTGTTGCTGAAGCCAAACAATGGCTACTCTAAAAGAAATATGCTGCTCATGTAAACAGAGCTTTTGCAAACCATTCCCTCAGTGGAGCAAAAGATGAACCCAAATCACAGAGAGAACAATAAAGTTTGCACTGCCAAGGTCAGTGTAGCCCTGACCTCAGCAATTGACACCAACAATTTATTTGAAGTGTCATTTTTCGAGAGTTAAATTTTTAAAGGTGCATTTTGATAGGATGAAGAAAATTAGATGCTATCCATCATTTAGCGTATATTAATAAGATATTGCTGACAAAAGATCTCAGCAAACCATTCATGATAGTGTAAAACAGGGGAGAAAACCTGGTTTACTGCACTGACAAAAGCTTTTCTCAGTAGCACTGCACCTCATATTGCTTCGCAACTCAACACTAACAGATTCAAAGGAATGATGTTTCACTGCAGGATGCATATAAAATACTTCTTTTTGGACATATAGCAGGATTACATATCCAATAGCTCCTGTTGATTTTTTCCTCACTGATGGGCATCATTGTGAAAGAGCACCAGATGCTTCCTGGAGGAAATACCCATGAATGGCAGGAAGTGATGTAACAATCCAAGTGCTTGATTCTGTGGTTTTAGTTGAGTGGAGTCAGGGGGTGGGTACAAGCATAGGAAATGGAATTCTGAGTAATAGGAAAAAGAGTAATTAAAACGCCTAGAGCAAAAACAAAAGGTTGAAATCATGGCGTCTAAGTTTGTGTACTCCTTCCTGTTGACGAAGAACAATAATCAAAATGTACGGTAGCTAATAACATGCTGCTTACTACGAATAATCATTTTTCTTTGCTGTGGCGTGTTTTTTTCCTTTCCTTCTCACTTCACCCCTACACTACATTATCGCTCAGTCATGAACACGTGGGCTTAGCTGAACACAGTAGCTGAACTGGTGTGATGTTAGAATCAGATTGCTTTAATGTCTCATCAAGTCCATTACCTCCAGCCTGTCCTGAACATTTGTCTTGCTTTTTTCATATAAATGCAGCCTTCTCTTGCAAAGCTAAAACAGCCAAAGAATTTCCATTGAGGTTGGGGTCAGACTTAGCCGTGGACACAGTGGCATTTACTTACAGTATTACATCATTCACTGGAAAATCCTCATTATTAGTGTGTGGGAAAGGACTGTTTTATGAGTCATTATTGGATTTTAGGTATAATATAAAATATAGAACTTTTAGTGTTCGTTTGTGTTGTTTGTTTTGGACATCTTAGATTATGTGCTAAACCTGTTATGCAATCTTAACACACTGGCCAGAAACAATTGAAATAACTCTAAAAGGTGGGACTAACCATTGATACTATAGCAGCTCCACAGGAGGTAGGCTTTTGGCTTCACAGGTGTACCGTTACACTGTATTAGTTTTTCTGACTCCTAGTGGAGCTGGTCCCAGTACTGGAACAGCACGCATGCAGGACAGGAGTGGAGACTGCTGTGGGACTTATAATGAATGATGTCATTATGTCCAACGTGCTCAGATGTGTGGGTGGAGGTTCTTGGCCAGCTTAGTCATTGCACATGCATGGACAGACCCGTCTGTGGGCCGTGGGCATGCACAGTCAGAGAGATCCTCTCCACAAACCATAGCTTCATTTTTTCGTTTAAATGCAGTTTCATCTGTTTTTAGGGGATTGATGTTTTATGTGGAAGCCTCTTTAATTACTATTTGATATAGTAGAAGATGTAAACATCTTCATCTGCCATTTATACATTTGTTTAAATGTTGATTTCAACATACTCATATCACTATTTTAAACAGACTCACATAACTCACACACAGATTTTATATTAAAACTATATATTTTTTTATCACAAGCAACCTCAGTGCTTCAACTTTATCAACTTTGTATTCAAAATACTCTATTATTGGTATATTTCCAAGATTATAAGCAATGTTAACAAATGAAAACATTCATTAAATTACTGTCTAATAAATATGTAAATGGTTGATTTAACAGTGTGATATTATACTAAGCTATATGTTTAGCCTGCTGTGGCTTTAGTGAGTATCATTAAATGTTGCAGTAGGAGTCTTATAAACATCATAATTGTAAATGTAGTTTGAATGTGGCAGTCAGACTGGATGGTCATTTTTACCATGTGGATTAGACCTTGGAGCCTCCACGTCCTATTAGTCAGTCTGTGGGACCAGAGCTGCCCAGGTGCATTAGAACAGTAACACAGGCAATTAGAGTCCGTTCTGTCAGTACAGATTTTCACAACACATGAATAAAATATGGTGACATTTAATGAACTGAACACACAAGGATAACCTTGAATAAACAGACCTTAGGATGTCTCCAGCTTGCTCCTATGTAATTATTTATGCATTATTTATGCATTAGGACCCAAACTTTGAAAACAAGTGGATGCTTTGCCCCAAAAAAACAAAAAAAGAAAGTATGTTGACCATCAGATGAGTTGTAAACATTAAAAAAGAACATCTCAGCGATTCTGTCTATGGGCTTTTGTCTGACTCGTTATTTTGTAATTGTATAGACTGAATCTTTTTTTTCTATCATTACCAATAGCGGGGGCTAAAAAATTGAGGAAATCTACAACAGACATACTTAATGCACTAAATTTCAGGCAGGAGTGTGTTTCTTACGTATTCTGGAACATTGTGGTTATTTTAACAGGGATTCGGGTTTCATGTTTTATGTTAAAAGAGTTTCTATCTACCTCAGCAGCAGCCCACAGCCAGTGAGTCCCTATGAAACATGGATAATGTCAAAGTGACAGTGACATAGTGCAACATTCTGGGGCCCCACTGCAGAAGACAGGGGTGAGGCCCCTTCTTTCTTTTTTAATAATTTTTTTATTTACTCTCCCATCCTGGAGGTGTCCCCTTTTTTTTAAATATCATTTTAGATCATTTAGAGATCTCAATTTGGTAGTTTGACATGAGCAACAAGTGGTTTACATTGTCATGGCTGATATGGAGTCATTTTCTGCAGGTAATTTGTCCAATTTATCTGCTTTTCTGTTTTGTCGCATGCATGTGTGGCTAAAAGACTCATATTAAGGTTCAAATTCATTAATGGATCTGGACCTTATTATATTTGATATAGGCTGCATATGTAATGAGCTCAGTTAGCTGTTAGGTATATATTATAAATCAGTGCAACACAGCTGTATTGGTGGAGGAACAGATAAGAGTCCCATGTCTCAGTAAAAGCACCTCCTATCATTCTTGGGCCAGGAGTAAATGCTTTTAGACTCTAGAGATTTGCCCTTTTTGCTGTAATGATACCACCACATTCATCTTTTAACCCACGGGAGTGATTACACTAGTGCTTATCCATAGCTCACATCAGTCCTATGATTATTAGGACTGGATATTTCATTACAGCTCAGAGTGTTCCTGTTTTTGTCTGACTGTGTTTGCTGTGTGAGCAGCTGGCCAGAAGAGGTGATAAGGTAGGACCATAAACCATTATCAGCACACATAATTGTGATATTTGCATTGATTAAAATTCCCTCTAAAAATGTTGGCAGGAAGCGATTTCTGAAAACTAAAAATAGCACAAATCTCATATAAAGAGGCCACAGAAAGTGGAGGTGAATATAAAACTAAGAAAATTAGGAAGATAGAAATGACACTAAAGTATTGGTTTCCTGTTTCTGTTATGACTTTAGAGAAAGTCGAGGCTTTTAAGAATTCCTAATGCAGTACAAGCTGTGGGAGGAGAGAAATTCATTTATGAAACTGATTAACCTTCTGCCTTTTTATTGAACAGACAATGATGTGGTTATTGGTCTAGCCTTGTAATCAGTTTTGGATTGATTCAGCCATTTTGCATATGTGTTTGAGCAGGTCTGTAAGAACATTAAGACATTAAAAACACTACAGAACGCTACCACGCAACAATGTATTAAATATATTTTTGATGTTACTTGGAAGATGCATAATTTTATCTAATACTGTTCTTTCTAACAATAATCAGCCCCAAAAAGCACTTTCAGTAGATCAGATACAAGAGCAAAGGGAAAAAACTGCTGTAACTTGACAAACATCCACACTCAATAAGTAAATGACTTACATTGTCTTCAGATGACAGATATTTAACCACAAATATCTGATGTTTTTGAACAAAACAAAATATACAGATTTTATTTGTAGAAAAATTAGCTTTGTAAATCCTTACACTAATTTTTATCATGGGGACGTTCAAAATGACTGTCAGGGCAAAGAACATGCAGGAAAAAACAAAGGAAGTAAATGCAGGTTTCCAACTCAAATGTTTAATGAAACGAACGAAAACGAAACCGATCATAATAGTGCACTAAGGACAACAAAAGAAGCCATTGTAACGTCATACTAAGAAGCCAACGAAACATCACTAAGAAGTCAACGTAACGCCATACCACGTACAACGTAACACTAAGCTTTTATAAGGCAGAAAATAGGGACATAACAAGACCCAGGTGGTGTGGTCAACGAGGCAGACACACACCACCCTGGATGGGCCTGGGAAATAATCAGTACAACAAAAATAAACATAAACATAAGCCATGTGCTTGTCGCTGATGGATATATGAGGCAGTCGGCAGGGGCGCATCGTAGACAACATCGTGCAGTACGAAATATATTCTTCTGTAGAAAAAAAACTGAACTTATACAAGTTACTAAATGCTAAAATTTTAGAACTACTACTGATGCTACGTCTAGTATTACTGTAATTATATTTACTTCTACTATACCATTCCTACTACTACTATTACTGCTACTGCTACAAACACTACTACTGATAATAAAAATGAACTAAATATCATGACCTAGTCATGCAGACTAAATCAGTGGTCACCAGGCCTTTGTCTGGAGAGCATCTATCCTGCAAGAGTTTATCTGGTGTTATAGGCAGCGACTGAACTCTGCAGGAGTAGACCTACATAAGGAGGTCTGGTGACCACAACCACAGGTGTAGACCTACAGAAGGAGGTCTGGTGACCACAACCACAGGTGTAGACCTACAGAAGGAGGTCTGGTGACCACAACCACAGGAGTAGACCTACAGAAGGAGGTCTGGTGACCACAACCACAGGAGTAGATCTACAGAATTAGGTCTGGTGAACACAACCACAGGAGTAGACCTACAGGAGGTCTTGTGACCACAACCACAGGAGTAGACCTACAGGAGGTCTTGTGACCACAACCACAGGAGTAGACCTACAGAAGAAGGTCTGGTGAACACAACCACAGGAGTAGATCTACAGAAGGAGGTCTGGTGACCACAACCACAGGTGTAGACCTACAGAAGGAGGTCTGGTGACCACAACCACAGGAGTAGACCTACAGAAGGAGGTCTGGTGACCACAACCACAGGAGTAGATCTACAGAATTAGGTCTGGTGAACACAACCACAGGAGTAGACCTACAGGAGGTCTTGTGACCACAACCACAGGAGTAGACCTACAGAAGAAGGTCTGGTGAACACAACCACAGGAGTAGATCTACAGAAGGAGGTCTGGTGACCACAACCACAGGTGTAGACCTACAGAAGGAGGTCTGGTGACCACAACCACAGGAGTAGATCTACAGAATTAGGTCTGGTGAACACAACCACAGGAGTAGACCTACAGGAGGTCTTGTGACCACAACCACAGGAGTAGACCTACAGAAGAAGGTCTGGTGAACACAACCACAGGAGTAGATCTACAGAAGGAGGTCTGGTGACCACAACCACAGGAGTAGACCTACAGGAGGTCTTGTGACCACAACCACAGGAGTAGATCTACAGAAGGAGGTCTGGTGACCACAACCACAGGAGTAGATCTACAGAAGGAGGTCTGGTGACCACAGGTGACCTTGTTCTGGTTAGGTTCTCAGCAGTTAAGAATGTTTGTCTGATTCTGAGGATATTCAGTGAAGTCTGTTTTAATCCACTATATTTCAAAATGTCTGACATATGTTTCTGCCTACTGCTGTTCCTCTCTAGGGGCAACAGGCTAATAGAAGCAAGTCATTTTTTATAAAACACCTGCTTTCAGATTGATAGTGTGGGTGTAAATCAGCATAAGGGAGGATATATACAGTCCAATGAACCTGTAATGAATGGACTTTCGTTATGTAGCCGAATTACTTTTCTGTTGTATGATTAGTTATGAAGTATGTGTATTTCTTTGTATATATCTCTATACTTGCTTGTTGTGATTTCACAGAGCCGATTCAGTTTAGGTGGCCTATTAATCCAGCTGTGCAGTACTTTTCTCATCTTTCTGAATGTGTTCAGCTATGAGCAACTCCCACACAATGTTCATATTCACCGGCAGTCCATTTTTACATTTCTCAGTCCTTCAGTGCGGAACTCTTATGTTTTGATTGTCACAAATAACAAATGTACATTTACTAGGTCTTCCTGTATGTTCTGTTCCTGTTATTTGCAGAACTCTAAAAACTTTCAAGAATGCATAAGACTTAATTAAGACATGAACAATGCTGATGTACCTGGCAAGCTCATGGTTACCACCTTGTTTTTCACTGCCTTCTTTATGAGTATCGATCAGCCCTTTTGGTTGTATGTGTGCTTGTTAATGGCATATTTGCCTGTTAAGCCCATCTAACGGAACTCTTCTGCTCTCAGTTAAGCCCTCTGTTTTGTCAGCTGTGCTGTGTAGAGATGGAGCAGACGTTCCTTTATTCAAAATGCTAATGCTGGAGTAGTCCAGAGCTGTTGTGCAGTAGTGCTAATGCTGGAGTAGTCCAGAGCTGTTGTGCAGTAGTGCTAATGCTGGAGTAGTCCAGAGCTGTTGTGCAGTAGTGCTAATGCTGGAGTAGTCCAGAGCTGTTGTGCAGTAGTGCTAATGCTGGAGTAGTCCAGAGCTGTTGTGCAGTAGTGCTAATGCTGGAGTAGTCCAGAGCAGTTGTGCTGTAGTGCTAATGCTGGAGTAGTCCAGAGCTGTTGTGCAGTAGTGCTAATGCTGGAGTAGTCCAGAGCTGTTGTGCAGTAGTGCTAATGCTGGAGTAGTCCAGAGCTGTTGTGCAGTAGTGCTAATGCTGGAGTAGTCCAGAGCTGTTGTGCAGTAGTGCTAATGCTGGAGTAGTCCAGAGCTGTTGTGCAGTAGTGCTAATGCTGGAGTAGTCCAGAGCAGTTGTGCTGTAGTGCTAATGCTGGAGTAGTCCATACTTGTTTTGCTGTAGTGCTAATGCTGGAGTAGTCCAGAGCTGTTGTGCAGTAGTGCTAATGCTGGAGTAGTCCAGAGCTGTTGTGCAGTAGTGCTAATGCTAGAGTAGTCCAGAGCTGTTGTGCAGTAGTGCTAATGCTGGAGTAGTCCAGAGCTGTTGTGCAGTAGTGCTAATGCTGGAGTAGTCCAGAGCTGTTGTGCTGAAGTGGTTTGCTATGGGTTCAGTTCCTCTTCTCTAGAAGAGAAAGCTCGTCTGGCAGCTTTGGTGCAAGAGATCATAGGGATTAGTATTAAGCCTCAGGTGAGCGAAATAGGCGAGACTGCAGAGGAGCTGCATAGAAAGATCTTAATGTGACCATAATTGAAAGGGTTGTCCTTAAATTCTGACAAATACTGTATTAACTGTACCAATTCTCAAGTTTCTCTTTCACATACGCACACGTGCACACACACACACACACACACACACACACTGCTAAATTACTATATTGCCTGTTCCAACTCAGAAGTTGCTCTTTAAAACACACTAACACACAGACACACACAGTGCTGGCCAATCAATCTTCAAGGTGACCCCCCCGGCTTCTGAGAAGCTAGTGTCAGTGAATGGTCCACAGCACGGTAAATAAACCCGTAATTCCAAATGATCCCGCGAGGTCGTGTCAGGGCGTTCGTTGGCTAGGAGTCGGCCACGGTGCTTTCAGTGCCCAACAAATGTCTTGGGGATCTGAAGAGCAGCCCTGCCGAACTCTCCTGCAGTTCCTCCGCAGCAGTCCCACGTCTTTACTGCATAAACATTATTAACCGTGTCCTGCTGATTCTCAGCTAAGCGTCTAATTCCACTAAGTGCTTTCTCTGCTAGCATGTTTATGTTTGTGTGGATTGTGGTCAACATATTACATCAATTATGCCAATTTATTACGTTTCGTGCACCTGCAAGGTTATGACTTTTTTGTAGGAGCAAAAGGGGAAAAGTGAAATGAGTGTGAAAAACAAGGATGATAAAATACTAGATGATCTATTGCCTGTGGCCACTTCCTGTTCACAGTGAGCGGAGAGGCCAGACTCACCCTGCACCATTCATCACCTTCTATTTTAATCCCCTGCCTGAATTGCACTTTATCAATTACAAGACGTCACCTGTGTTTCTTGCGGCAGGCACGGAATACAGATGGTGGCCATATTACGACAGCTGGCTTAAGATATACTTTAGCAGTACAGTCCTGCCTTTGGTCATTAGCTAAAGCAGTGTAAGTGCTATGGGTTGTAATGAGCTTCTAGGACCCACTTCAGTTTGACCTACTGACATAACCTTATTACAATTTGATTCTGTCAGAGGAGTTTAATGTCTGGTACCTTGCACCCTGAACCATTGTAGCTACATATCAGAAGGCTGATATGTTTGTATAATGTATAGAATATGTAATATCTATTTCTTGTTTCAGACTATTAGGAGAAAGCAGTGTCACAGTGTAATGTCCTGCTGGTTAAATAACAGTTCATGGTACATTTATCCACTTAATAAGACATGGGCTACTTTACCATCATATATATTATAATTCCGTTAGTATAATTAAGAGTAATGGATAATAATGAACAGCTGCTTCTTAATATTGCATTACAGTCTTTGTAAATCTGTATCACAGAATAGCAGGAAAGTGCATTGGTAGTTTACATCTGATCTTCTGTGCGTGTGGCATGAGCACATGCCAGGCTTTGTGCCATGCTGCCTGAGTGGTTTTCTACATTAAAGGGGGTAATTAAGGAAAGACTGCGTTTAGTGCCATCATTCCATTAAACTGTCTCTGTTTTGAGAAAGGTTCAGATGTGAGGAAAGCTTACAATTAGTACTGGTACCTTAGCGACATTTCCAGCAGTGTCTAATTACATGCCTATGTTATAAGGAAGCTCTGTACAAACATATAAGGTGTTGTTATGAGGCTAGTTTCTACTTCAGCCCCTTTCTTGCTTTGTTTATTTAACTAACTACACATCTATTTAAACCAAACAGCTTCATTAGCAGATGAACTGGCTTTCAGCAGCTGTTGTGAAAGCATCATTGGCCAATGTGGACTGCATACAGACTGACAGTCACTGAGGGGGAGGATGCTGCAGAGATGTTCAGAGCTTCTGGCAAACACACGGCCAGGTTTCCTCTTCATGTGCTAAAGGGAGTACTCAGCACACTGAGTCCCCATCTGTAGGACACCATAGATTGTGCCCTCTGGGACCTTGGCTTTGATTGGTCAGTGGCATAAACACAGAGTCTTGGGTGAACTCTGTGTGAGTGCATGTGGCCGGCGCTCCAAGCGCAGTGTCTGCTGGATGAACAGGGCAGTGCACACAGATTCCTACGCGCCAGTGCTAGCAGCTCACTACTGATCGAAATAAAACATGGCATGTGTGAAATTTCAGTAGCTTGGTCAACCACCCACATAATCTCTCTCCAAATGAGGAGGCTACACACGAACGCAAATTAAAGACAGGAGGAGAATAAACATAATCTAAAGGCCAACATACAGGACGAATGCCTTATGCTATTAGTCTTGATTTCACCATTCAAATAATAATCTCCATTTAATGATCTTAATTTACATTGTATTCAGATACATGTATTAATGAAATATTTGTCTTTTACATTTTTATTACTGCAAGCATACTGCAGTCTAATCCACAACACAAGTTGTAGCCCACATTGCCTAATAATAACACTATCATCTATACATACACGAAAAGAGCACTGAGATTTTATCCCTCTCTCTCTCTCTCTCTCAAACACACACACACACACTTTGTGTGCTACAGTGATACCCCCCACCCCAATCTATGGGTCATTAGGCAGTGAGAGGTGTCCTGATTGAGTGTCATCATTACGGTTGACATTTTAGCAGTGGGGCCCCATTCTCTATTTATGACCCACTGGACAGTTGCACTGCAACAATAACAGTCACTGACAGTTTAAGCATTTTGCTCTCATAACCGCCCTTCAGGGATCACCAGTTCCTTCCTACAGTTGTGCATATCAATCCATTTACACAGAAATGAGAATATGGGGATGCTGGAGAAGGTGGTGATCCTATGCACTCATCAGACCAGCTCCCTCAACCGTGCCTTATTTACCTGAAGCAATTTTTCATTTCTTTTAGTCTTTTGGTAAATTTCCTAATTAAGTAACATATTTGATGATTCCTTTTGCTGTTACTGAATGCCTTACAGTAACCCCAATAACTCTAGTCCATCCATTGGTAGCCTACTGTCACTATTACAGGTATTTTTTTCTTCTTCTTTAGCCAGAGTTTGCAGTCGCTTAAAGCTCCATTTGGTAAACCCTGCAACAGCATGGGAAATGTCCATATCATGTATTGTTGTAGGGCTGTTGGTATTAATTGCAGTGCAAAAGTCACTATAGATTTCAGTAGATTCCTCACGGGTGTTCCATGCTGAACTGGCCCCCTCAAGCATGCAATACAGGTCTCAGTGCAATGTGGAACTTCAAGTGCATGACACTTGGTTGGTTGGACGGCATAATCTGGTCTAATCCTTCTGCGTCTGCTTCAGTAGCCATTGTTTCTTGTCTGTTGACTGCTGGGGGGCAATCGGTCACCTTTCACATTCTCTTAAAGAGCTGATCTTAGCCCCGCACACTTCAATCCCAACTGCCCCTCAAATTCCCAGTTACCAGGAGACTCTGAGTGACACTTGGCAGCTATGTCAAGCTTTGCTGACGTGTTTGGGTACCATGGAGAGTGTCTTCTGTGCAGGTGATGCTGTGTGAACGCCAGAAACAGCAAGTGTCCCAGCGGGTGGGCGAGGAGGTTCACTGAGGAGTCGTTCGCCTTCACACTTTCACCAGGGCACTAAGGTGTCAGTATGCTAAATCAAGAATTCATGCTCCGGTGTTTAAATAGCCTTTGTGTTTACAAAAGATATGAGTCTTGCCTTTGTGCATGCCCTGCTCTCTGTGTTCACTGGTCTGGACATCAAACAGCATTGTCCATTTGTGGTGTTAGTGCACATAAGTCAGAGTATCAAAGGTCCCTCATAACAGCCATCGCCATAGAGACAGCATGATCACGTGATAACAGTAGATTCTGCATTGCATATATTTTGTCTGGCGGAACAATGATTTCACTATGGCAACAGTCTCCATACAGTGGTGGTGGTGGTATCGTATTTGAGAAAAAGTTTGTGAGCACTTGCAAATAATCTAAATCATGAATCATACACCATAATCATTATTAGTAATCATACATCATAAATCATTATTATTAATCATATATCCTAAATCGTTACTATTAATCATACATCATAACTCATTATTATTGATCATAACTCATTGTTATTAATCATACCTCATTATTATTAATCATGACCCATTATTAATTATCATACACCATAACTTGTTATTAATCATACATAAATCATTGCTGTGGCTTGTGATCTTCTGTTCATTATTGCACAAACATTGCTGGATAAACATGGGTATGTTATTTTACAACTTAAACAGGATTTTATTATTGTTTTATTATAATTTCAAACTGAACCCAGAGGTTAGTGTTACTGCAGCAGCAGTGCTCACCACCACACCACCAATACGCCACCCCTTGTTTTATTAGAATTATCTTAAAATCATTGATAAAAATCATTGCCATTGATGGAGGTATTTGAACCTCCAGGATGATGACCTATTGCAGTCAGGATTGTGCAGGCAGGTGTTTGATTGGCCAGGTCATGTGCAGTAAAACTCTGAGTGATTAGCAGGCTCTCTCGGGGACAGTGGAACTCACACGGGTGAAAGTCCCAACCAAAGGTTGAAGAGCAGGGTGTCAGGATGACGGGTTCTGACCATGACTGTGCTGAAACGCTGCATCGTAAACACTGCAAAGCACGCTGTTCAAGCAAGATCTTACAAACAGCGTTGCATTGAGAAACTGGCCAAAATACCCCCACCTACTCCAGTACTAGTCAACAACAACAAAAGGTTAGTGTTTGTGGTTGAGGTGATCCGAGTGTCCGAGGATAGTGTTACTTGAGTGAGGTTGAAGTTAATTTAGTATTTGAAGCTGAGGTATTCATATTCTGTGTATGTTGGGTATGTGTTACTCATGAACACTTTCTAACCTAGATTGGACACTGGCAGATTTCTTTGTGTTATGGCACATCCGTGTCCAGCCTTCTGCAAGCCATGTGCTTCAGCTGTGTCATCTGGCTTGAGGCATCAAGGCAGGAAGCTCACAAGCCGCCTGAAGTTGTAGGATGTGGGTTGGGCCTCTCACAGAAACACCCTGCTGGTACCGTTATGCCCAGATCATGGAAGCTTCTCCAGGCCACATTAACATGTCTAATTTTGTGTGTTTAGTATATATGAATCAATTTGAATGTACCTGAGTAAAAACTATATATAAATCGCATGATGGTGAGATATTACATCTTTGCCCTGAAATAATAAGCATCCTTATTATGGTGCAAAAGTATATCATGGATTTAGTAATGAATAACCTTGGATATAAATAGTTATCATTCTTAAAATTCTTGCAACTGATGTGAAGTGAACTTAAGCAGAAATGTATCCTTCATTGAATCTGGAACTCTGGGCATTTCCCTGAACGTAAGAGAGACTGGTGTGCGTTAATATTTAGAGATGAATTTGCTTTCTCAGTCCGTTAGCGAGAGCACAGAGATTACAAGAATGATGGCACTCGGTTAGAATGGCAGCTTCTTCATCCCATCTGTAACACCAGGCAAACTACTCCTAATCTGATCAGTTTTAAAGCCAGGATTATGGAGACTTGGTGCCAAAATTGCTAAATTCAGTCCACAAGCTCATGCACAAAGTTCCCTCATGCTCCATATTGAGGATTTATTTTCTGAACGGAACAATGTAATTGTTATCAAGAAATACAGCAGTAAGTCTGGAATAGGACACATTTCACAGTTGGGCCGTCTGCCAAGAGGAAAGCAATCCCTCATCATTAGGTGGCTGCTCCAGTGCTGTTGTGCTCCCGCGAGAATGGATTATGTTGTGATGATTAATCTGTGGCTTGAGGGAGAGCCAATACAACTGTACTGGTTTGTGATGCCCCCAGTCCACTGCTCTGCTAAGTCATACAGTATATAAGAAATGCTTAGTGTGACTGTTCTCAGTTATTCTCTTTGTTTTTATAAAGAACCAGCCTTATGTTGACTGATAATGGGAACCATATGATACCATGAGTTTTTTCTGGCATAATAGACGTAGCCTGTAGTAGACATTGTAACAGACATACTGTAGGCTGTAGTAGATGTTGTCTGTAACAGACATACCCTGTAGTAGACACTGTCTGTAAGAGACTTAGCCTGTAGTAGATGTTGTCTGTAACAGACTTAGCCTGTAGTAGATGTTGTCTGTAACAGACTTAGCCTGTAGTAGATGTTGTCTGTAACAGACTTAGCCTGTAGTAGATGTTGTCTGTAACAGACTTAGCCTGTAGTAGATGTTGTCTGTAATAGACTTAGCCTGTAGTAGATGTTGTCTGTAACAGACTTAGCCTGTAGTAAACTGTTAGGGTTTTGAAATCGTCTCTAGACGTAGATCAGAGCCTTCAGGGTTCCTGAGCAGCATTATAAATTTGTTCAGCCCTGTTCTGTAGCTGGTACAAGGAGAACAGATTCACAGCACACTGGTGTCAGGAAACAGATCCAAAGTTTAATAACATCTAGTTAAATACATAAGAAATAAAAATAGAATAGAATAGATAATTTATTGATCTTAAATTAGGTTAAGATAAATAAATAAGATGTGTCTTAAAACCATTGTCACAGAATAATAAATCATATGTATGATTAGTGTTCTCCTTACCAGGAGATGAGGTACAGTGGACAGTCTGTAGGGGTAAAGGAAAAGTACAAGAGAGACAGGGAGAGAGAGAGAGGAAGAGAAGTTCTAACTGAGGGGCAGACACACATATGAGGGAATGAACAGAATGTCAGAGTGTTCTGATTGAGGGTCACAGACAGTGAATCACAAATTCCCTTGACTAGACCTGTAACACACATAGCCTGTGGTAGACACTGTCTGTAAAAGCCTGCAACTGTTTTTATTGATATCATGAACCTTATGATATTCTGTGCCATTGCAGTTTGGGTTTAGGCACAATAAACCACTATGCTGTGTCCTGACCAGATGAGATGAAATTTCACCATTAGTTTGTTAAAAACTGCTGTTTAAATGAGATGTACATTTGTAACAACATAGGCTGTAACAATGTGCGCTGTCTGCCTCATTAGCCAGATGTTTACCTATACAAGGTTGTGTATACATAGATAAGTTGTGTTTTATTCCTGCTGACTGCCCATGGTAGTGAAATGGAAGGTATCACAGGTGCTTCCCTGGGGCAGGTCTGCTAACTGGAGTGCCCAGCTAATACACTGACCTTTAATGAAATTGGAGTCCTCTCCTGTACCCCCCCTCCCCCCTCCTCCATCCCTGACCACAAGGTTTTCCAGCAGTGATACAGGGTTACGCATTGTAGTACCGCTGTACAAGGGTTTAAAGACTTGATTGATTAAAGAGTCCTCTGTGCTGTTGCCTCAAATTAGTGATCTATGATCACAGATTTAAGCAACATCTACTATTGTGTGTCTATGGCAACCTGGTGAACCAGTTTAAAGCTCTACCCTTGAACTTCATCAAGGGAGAGAATTCACCTGGTGTGTTGTCAGCTAAAATGTCTGACAAAACACTGAGGTCACGTGTACTGTATTTGAGTTGAGTGGAGTGATACAGACTGTGAGCACATTATATTTGAGGTGAGTGGAGTGATACAGACTGTGAGCACATTGTATTTGAGGTGAAAGTATAAATAAAGGCTTAGAGTTCACATTCACTGTCCAAGACAGAGATGGTGTCCCAACTCACTTTGTTTGGCTTGTTTCAAGGTTCTATCTCTATCTTTATAACCTCGTTGACATTAGTTGTCCACTGTGTCACAGTTACATATACAGTATAACTAGAGGTTTATGTAGTAGAACTATGCCCTTGTTCTGTTTGCTGGGGTAACGTTTGTGAATGTTATGGGATTTCTGCATGAATAGCTCATAGAAAAAATAATAAATATAAACAACAAACAATATACAGTTAATTGTTCGTTATTTTTATACAAACAATATGCATATCATTTTATAGCCCTATCATTATTTGAGGATATGGTATAAACAACACTGCAGTTGGGGGTGGGGCGGGGTGTATGTGAACCTGTAGTAAAATGATTGCTTTAAAAGAGAGTACTTGGAGCCATGTGCTACAATCAGTACAGCTTAGCTGTTATCAATTTCATTATCTGCTCTTTACAACAAAGTTTGATCAGGTTTACATTTATGACATTTAGCAGACACTCTTATGTGGAGCGACTTACAAAGTGCTTTGCGTCTGTTCACAGAATGCATTCTGGATAGTAGCGTAGATACGGCAGAATTCCAGATTTCCAGATACCCTTGAATCAGATTACTATTAAACTACAGGAATCAATGCCATTACCTAGTATTGCAAATAACCACAGGCTCAAACTTAAACAACAGGAATTAAAAACTGATACCTACAAGCATAAATAACCATAGACAGAGAAACATACAAGTTAAAGAACAAGGACAACAAATGTTAGTGCTTATTTAAGTACCCAACAAACAAGTGAGTTTTCAGTCTACGTTTGAAGATGGCAAGAGACTCAGCAGTCTGAACAGCTAATGGAAGATTGTTCCACCATCATAGAGCCAGGACAGAGAGTAAATTGAGGTTTGTCTTCCGTGAGACTTTAAGCATGGCGTTTCAAGTTGAGCCATAGTTGAGATTCAGAGTGCCTGTGGTACGGATCAGGCTTTGACTATGGACATCATGTAGGGAGGAGCTGGTCCATTTTTGGTTTTGTAGGCAAGCATCAAGGTTTTATATCTGATGCGTACAGCTACTGGAAGGCAGTGAAAACAGTGTAGCAGTGGAGTGACATGTGTGAACTTGATTCTGCTTGGTTCTGCTCTGCTTCCTGGAGTGGGTGTCCTACAAAGATTAGAATACACTGATATGGGTGTCCTATAGAGATTAGAATACACTGATATGGGTGTCCTAAAAAGATTAGAGTACACTGATATGGGTGTCCTACAGAGATTAGAATACACTGATGTGGGTGTCCTGCAGAGATTAGAATACACTGATATGGGTGTCCTACAAAGATTAGAGTACACTGATGTGGGTGTCCTTCAAAGATTAGAGTACACTGATGTGGGTGTCCTACAGAGATTAGAATAGACTGATATGGGTGTCCTACAAAGATTACATTACACTGATGTGGTTGTCCTACAGAGATTAGAATACACTGATATGGGTGTCCTAAAAAGATTAGAGTACACTGATGTGGGTGTCCTACTAATATTAGAGTACACTGGTGCTGAATGAACCTCAAAAAGCTGTCTGGGTTGACAGCTAACAATCTTCAGGCATCTGAGATGATCTGAAGGCATCTGAGTCATTCACAATCTTTACTTGAGTAAAGTTCTAAGGATGAGACAAAGGTTGCCCTTCTAGGAAGAAATATACATAACATCTGTATATAATATAAATAACAACTGTATAATATACATAACAACTGTATATAAAACACTGCATACATCAAAACTCCAGCTGAGCTCTGGAGCATGATGGATGGAGAATGATGGATGAAGCATGATGGATGGAGAATGATGGATGAAGCATGATGGATGGAGAATGACGGTGTGGGGCTGCTCTGTTGCCCCAGGTGCTGGACAGCTTGCAGTCTCTGAGAGATCAAAGAACTCCAATCTATATGAAAAACTTCTGCAGCAAAATGGCAATGAGTGTATTGGTGATCTAAAACTCAAGAGGTCGAAGAACAACAGCTATTCCAAACATGGGAGTCAGCCAGAAAGTAGAAGAAAATGCGCATTTTATAATGGCCTGATATGAACTACGTAATTTAAGCAAGAAATCACAAAATTATTCATAGTTTTGTTTAAAGAAATACCACCTAACTGCTGTATAGGATTGATCACCCACTAATGAAACTGTTTGGTATGTATTATTGCCAATAATACACTTAACAGTAATTACTAACTCTGCATAAGTGCTACATTTTATATTAATTGACTATTTAAATTAATTCTGGTCAAAGAAATAGCACAGTAACATGCTATGTGGGATAATAACACTTTGAGCTTGTGTATGTTTATGTGTTCGCCATACAAAAAGAGATAGATATGAACTGGGCTTATTTGCAGGCAGTGCCTGGTGTGGCCTGTAAGCTGGTCTGGAGAAGGGAGAAATTTTGAGTTTTGTTGGCATGGGAAATGGAAGCACTGGAGGAAATTATTAAAAGGTGTAGCCTAGTCCCAATGTTTACATACTTTCTTATCAAAGTTGTTTTACCACTCCAATTACATTAGCTCAGATTAAGGTTTCAGCAGGAACAGTGGTTTTAAAAATATTTTTAAAAATGTTTGTATCACTTTTAAAGAAAATCTGTACTGATACCTTATGATCCTGTACTGATACTAGCCTTAATAAGGATCCTGTACTGATACTAGACTTAATAAGGATCCGGTACTGATACTAGCCTTAATAAGGATCCTGTACTGATACTAGCCTTAATAAGGATCCTGTGGTGTCCACAGACAGTAGCAGTTAGGGCTCCAGGTCTGGTAATTACTATGACTGACTACTGTTAGAAGGAGGGAGAGCAGCAGGATGGATTGCTGGACACAAACAGTGGTGGCTTACACATCATTATCACAGCCTAAGCTCAGGATACCATGTGGAGAGCAAACGTTGTGAAAACAGCTTCTGACCCTACTTGTTTCATGAAGTTTTCAGTTTGATTCTTAAGGGCAGAACTGTGACTAACCTTTGCCTGCTTGTTACATGTTTGCTACAGTTTGGAGTGTGAAGGAATCACATGTTTAGCGCAGGATTCTTCTCTTTGGCCTTATCAGAGAAGGTGACAGTGACAAGGATGGCCCATATGTGCTGTTGTGTTTTGCACCACTGTGTAAAGCTCACAGTCACTACGACAACAGCAGGGCTCCAACCTGTAACTCATGCACTGCCAGTGACGAAACCACAGAACACAAACATGTATGTGGTTGTAATCAGAACGGGTCAGCAAGATTCTGGGTTTTTAAGCCTCTTAGCCAGTAGGGGGTTAACTGGCACATTTACATCCCCACTAGGCAAGACAGCAAGTAATAAGTAAAGAGAAAAGAGAAACAAACCTGGGTTGATTTTTGTTTTAAAACATTGGTTGAAGTAATCGTGACAGTTTAATTAGAAATTGTCAGGAGCCCTTTTTGTGTAGCTCCTTTGCCCGGTAGCACAAGGTCATCACCTCATTTGCCAGGGAGCACACAGTCATACTGATAAATACATGCAAGTCATTCTGGATAGGAGCATCTGCCAAATGCTATAAATATTTTCTCACAATCCCCCTACTGTGTCTGAAATCCCTGCCTGGTTCCTACATTCACTCTCACTTGTTTCCAAAGCATTTGCCATTGTGCTAATGAGTAAACCTTGGTGTCTGGCATGTGATTGCCAGTCTTAACATGTTAATGATGACAGAATTTACAACAGAATGTCCTGCTCCAAACCAGCCTGTGCTTGTGTCATGCAGTCATCAGCTGCATGTGGTTGTACCTGGTCTGGTGGCACAAGCAATGATCAAATATCCATGATTTGCTGTGCAACAGCAACTTCCATCATATAATATCATCCATCATATAATATAATTCGCTCTGGATAAGGGCGTCTGCTAAATGCCGTAAATGTAAATATAATATGGTGAAATGCCATAAATGTGGTTTAGGAAACATTCCATCAAGTTAATCTGAAAAGCACAGGTGACATACACAATGAATAAATATAACTGTCTCGTACGAATACTGCACCATAAGCTGGTGGAGGCAAACGTAGTGGGTATTGAATGTGTTCTTCAAGCAGGGCTGGGTGGGCCAGAGATGGGATGGGAGGAGTTGGGCTGCCCTCCTGCTCAGACATGGTGTGTTTTCATCCATTTCCTTTCGGCCTTTGTGCCCAGCACGAGCCTACTATGACCATTCACGTTAGTGAGAGTCAGTGAACCATTATTGGCATTGACAGTCACAGATCTCCACTCTGGAAGATGTCGTACCATCCAGCTTCCTTGGCATGGTTCCCAGTGATCATTAGATCAATATTAAACTGTTTTAACTCGTGTGGCCTGCATTTTCATGACTTTGGCTCTCACCTCACACAAAGAGGGGCCGGGGCCACATTTGTCTATAATTTGTCATGTCCAAGCTTCTGCCCACAGTCCTCATGGGCCACTACACTGCACCACCGCCTGGTTGCTGAAGATCCACTGTCCCACTCTCAGGGAAGCCCGCACTGCTGCTCCTGCTGTGTCCGCCCCATCACCCACACCATCAGGCGGTCTGGCGCCTGCGTCCGGTGTCCTGCCATGAGCTGGTGATGCCTGAATCCCACTGCACAACGGTCCACAGCTCTCAGTACCAGGACAAAAGAAGGAAGACGCTTGACCCAGCTGACGCCTTTTTACAGAGCCATGTTTTTGCAGACAAGACTTAATGATTCTGTCCAATTTTTCCACACTCTGAGTAGGTTGTAAGCCAAGAATTTACCTCACACAGAATCGATTTGTATCTTCTATGTTTTAAACTTGCATTCAAATAAACATTTATTTGCAGGCTATCTCCAAAAACACTTCTTTATTAAAAGTTGTATATAGTAAAATTTGTGAAGCATAGGTTTATGCATGTTGGAGCTTTTTATAGAGAAATCCATGAATAATATAAAAGGCAAAAACAGCATAATATAAGCAAACCATATGTACTGACATGATTTGTACTATGGGAAGATGGGTAAACATTAAACTGACATCAAATACACTCTATATGTTTTCCAAAGTGGATTTACCACAGTGTGCAATAAATATGTAAATGGCTCCATTCTTGGCTTCATTTGGCCTTTCAGTGTGAGCTATTCTACATTAATTTAAAAATGCTGTAGAAAAAGAAAGCAGTTCCTGATTAATCTTGCTTCTTGGCCCAGTGACAGCTCTGTGCCTGAAGTGCAGGATTCACAGTGACAAGCAGTCCCCACACAGTTCTCTCTCCCTTTGTGAGTGTGTGTGGTGCCAGGAGGAAGGAGGCAGACACATCGGCACATTACTGGCACTGTCTTAGCTTTTGTGAGGCTGGTATAAAGTCACGGTGTCCCTCTCCTGCAGTTAGTTCCCAGCCCCTGGATCTGTTCTATTGGCCAACAGATTCAGTGGTTCACCCAGACCCAGCGCCCACAGTCCCAGATAGATACACAGACTAGGGAGATGAAACCATGTTTCATCGGAGTGCTCCCAGCACAATTCAATTAATCATTCTCACACACACACACTCTCAAAAACCACTTACAGGTTAATATTCTGTACTGAGGATATTGGGTTTCATGGATGGTTTTGGCTATGGGTAATGCTATAAGAATCAGAGTTGTGCTTCCAACATTTATCATTGGTCTAAGAATGAGTAATTGCTCAAATTAGAAGGAGGAACGTATTTTGAACATACTTTGAAAAAAAATAATTGAATGGACATACTGTTGGTCATGGCTGTTATCCATGCCACTGACTCTCCTAACACAGCTTCTCTCCCAGGCCTGTCACTGCATGTACACTGTATGTACATTCAAAGGACAGCTTAGTGCAGCTTTGGCATAGCTTAACCTTGGGTAAAATGGGTTGCTAAATGTTTAGCATTCATGCTCAAAAAAACTCTTAAGCTGGTGATCCGTTAGGCAGGTCCAGCCAGGAGACAGGCAAGAGAAGCCAGTTAATGGGACCCAAATGGGGATTAGGGGATGGTTGGTAGCTGTTCTGTTTCAGTGAGTATTTATATCATCATTTTCTGCATGCTAGGTGACAGGAGATGGCTGAGGTTGAAGAAGGCTAACAGTCCTCAGCTATAGGTCCCTCTGTGACTGCATTTGTTATGGCTTAGTTTTCCTATACAGTATATTGTCTTCCAAAGAGAGTAATATGAAACCACAGCCAAACTTCCTGGTTAAAGTTTTTCCTCTCTTTTAATTTAAAGTTTGAGTCAATTAAGTTTTTTGCACATCTGGTCAGTCAAAAATTAAGTACACTATTTACTGCTCGTGTGCATAATGCAAAGCTGAACCTTACTCGAGTTCCACTTACTGTGACGTCGCGTTCGCTACATAGTCAGGGGACAGACACACTTGTGCAGGAGAACCGCTTTTATCGAGAGGGATCTCACAATTAAACAGACAACTTCACGTAACTTAAGAGAAGTAGATATACGGACAACACGGGAATGTATGATGTAGAATGAACCAACGGAAGAAACGAGAGAAATAATAAACAAGACAGAGCGATGAACTAACAGACTTGACTAAACCACAATGAATGTATAAACGTAGACTAGCACGAACGAACATACATCAATGGGTATAAACTAACAAATGAGACAAACTCAGAACCAAGGAGAAACATAAGTGCATTCAGCAGAAAACCCAACAGCCAAACTAAAACTCACACAAAGGTACAAATAATCCAAGCATAACCACGATTTATATATATATATTCAGAATCACAAGAGACACACCAACCACATGCAATGAACCCCAACGCCAGACTGAACACAAACGACATAAGCTAGCGACAAACCAAAATGAGACACATCTTAAATTAATTACGTATTAACTTCGTTAAACCACAGACGACAATACAAACAACAACTCGTGAACATGACTGACAGGAGGGGCGGATCCAATCGTGACACTTACAGCGTCAAAGCTACATTCCTCAAGTAACATAGTTTGAAGGACTTCCACTGAAGATTTATGGGTCACAGTCTCAACTTATTATCTTGGGTTCCCATTTTTCTAAAACCTGTTCAGCTATTTTTATTACTGTCTGGACTGCTCATTTCCCTTTTCCAGTGTAATCTTCTCACACAGGTAACTGTACTTTATCTGCTTCTGTGTTTTCACCTCACTCAACATGTAAACGATCCAATTCATACCAAAGGGCGCTTGATATTATGAGCACTTCGCTTGGTACTCCTCTCTCTCCTACATTGATCTTCTTATTTCTGATCATATAGTTGCTCTTTTTGACCTGTCCAGTATGTCATGCACAAAGGCATTGGTACACGGTGTAGCAGCATTTTTGGACACCAGCCGACACACCAGCTGTCCTGTTTTAATGAACAAGCTTGATCAGTTTTCCATCCCTCAGGGTATAGTGTCATCCCCTAAGGCCCTGGTCACTCACTGTGACGATATTGCCTCAGCTGCCTTAAACCGGTATGCTCCTCCCAGATCACGAGCTGTTACATTCTCTCATCCTTCCTCTCGGTACAGCAGAGAGCCACAGCACATGACACCTGCTGGACACCAGCTAGAGCATCTTAGAAGGAAAACAGCCCTTTAGAAAAGACCATCTTAATTTAACACCCCTGCTGTTACATGTGCTATTTGTCCCCTCAATCTTTTTCCCACTTGTCATTTTCTGTCCTTCTTTTCTCTTTTCTTCTAACAAGGGTAATCAGTAATTTTATTGGCTGCAATCACTCCAGCTCCTAAGAAGTAAGGACCATATACTTGGCATATTATGTGAGTGTGCAGTAGCCATCCAGCTGAAAGATCGTCTAACTTGCGATAATGTATTTGAATAGATTCAGTCTGGGCTTAGAATTAACCATAGTACTAAAACAGCTCTGGATACCACCAGAGATGTTCAAAAGTCACAAAATGCAGTCTAGGCTAGAGTCTAAGTCAAATCTCAAGTCAATACCAGGATAATCTTAGGAACAGGAGATGGAAAATAACTTTTTATATATATTATGTTTTATATATTATCTGTATTGACAGCTAAGTGGCTAGCATAAACTAAACAAACCTATCCAGTTGTGTATTCAGGTGCCTTTGGAAGTTTGACGTGGTTGTTCCAGTGTCTTTAATTTGTCCAGTGTCCACATTCTTTACACGTTGCCGTCCTTCGGTTATGTCCAAGGGTAACAGACTGACTCTCATTGTTCACAAGTTATTTTGGATGAGTCTGAGTCGACATTAATATTATATCATCAAAATAATATCTCATACCTACTTGTTTTTTTATGTTTTTTACTTCTGAAGTTGGCTTTACACTTCTTTATGTTTGAAGTCCAATGTTTTGTATAGTCTTCACATTTTGTTACGTCTGGAGTCCTGTGTTTAGTCTTATCTTCGCACTTTGTCTGGAGTCCTGTGTTTAGTCCTGTGTTTAGTCTATGTCTGGAGTCCTGTGTTTAGTCTAGTCTTCGCACTTTGTTATGTCTGGAGTCCTGTGTTTAGTCTAGTCTTCACATTTTGTTACGTCTGGAGTCCTGTGTTTAGTCTAGTCTTCACACTTTGTTATGTCTGGAGTCCTGTGTTTAGTCTAGTCTTCACATTTTGTTACGTCTGGAGTCCTGTGTTTAGTCTAGTCTTCACACTTTGTTATGTCTGGAGTCCTGTGTTTAGTCTTATCTTCGCACTTTGTTACGTCTGGAGTCCTGTGTTTAGTCTAGTCTTCGCACTTTGTTATGTCTGGAGTCCTGTGTTTAGTCTAGTCTTCGCACTTTGTTATGAAGTCCAATGTTTTAGTCTAGTCTTCACATTTTGTTTTCTAGTCTTCTGAGTCCTGTGTTTAGTCTAGTCTTCACACTTTGTTATGTCTGGAGTCCTGTGTTTAGTCTAGTCTTCGCACTTTGTTATGTCTGAAGTCCTGTGTTTAGTCTTATCTTGGCTATGCTCTTGTTGCTTATGTTTAGGCATATATGGTTCTTAATAGTTTCAAGCATCAGTAACTTGACATCATTTAAAGCCGGTCCCTCATTTTTGCTGGTATACTAACATTTGATGGCTAGTCTGTTTTTCTGGTTGCTCAGTACAGCTAAAGCTGTTTTCACTTTTTAATTCATTCAATTCATACAATTCATTCAACACCCATGGGTTGGCCAGAGGTTTTAGTGATAGTAACTGCTTGCCAAATAAGATATTCCTCTGAACATTTACCCTGTTATATTCAAGATCCACAAGAACCGTGTTCTTTGTCTATGAGTACACGTAGTTTCTGGATATGTCATTAGATTTTATAAATTCAGGAAGAACAGTCAAGTGTTTTTTTCAGTTTTTCAGTTTTATTCTATTCATAAATGGAGTGTTTCCAATAGAAATCTAAAGGGAAGACTTCACACATTTCCCTGTGCTCAGACCAAGGTTATACTGCAAGCTGCTTCCTATAGCAGGAGAGTTTTTGTCTATTCCAGAGTGCTCATGCAGGAGACAAGCACTGAACATCAGCATAGCCAGAGACAACGGTTCTGCTCCTCCGTCAGTGCCCATTGATGAGTGTCACTGAACCTTCCATCATGGTTCCCTTCTGAATACTCTTTGATGCAGAGCTAATAGACAGGGCTTCTTCATCAGAAAGTCATGACTTTCTTTAGAAGAAGAAGGGGAAGAGCACTTTGCCCTTTGCATGACGATGAGGGTCTTCCAATCCCAAACCTTCAGTATGAAGATGCAGGTATTCTGATCCTCATCTTACTGGAGCAGGTGTTCTTTTGATAAACCATCATGCAGGTATTCTTGGGCATTATGAGACATATTGCATTTATTCAGACAATGCAAAACACATTTGTTTTTAACAAGATGCTTGTGTAGAAGTACATTTTCATACACCAGCTGTTTCATGTCCTCCAGCCTGATTCATGCACAAAACACTATGATGAACTATGAACATGAATGATATCAAAGACTTTTGTATTGTTATTATGCTGGACCTGCATTAGAGTGTAAAAAAAAAAAAACTAAGATGCAGAGTTGCCATGGGAACCTTAACTGCAGTTTATCACTGTCCCAGTTTATGGAAATTGTTCAGTGTAGTTAAATTGCAGAAGACTACACAATTTATAGCAGTATTTCCTTCTGGATTGCCAGTGTTGCTAAATACCAATTAAAGCTATAGTGAGCGCATTCAGTCTGAAGTTAACTGGTCCACCCAAGCTTTTATTAATAGTTTATTTATAGCTGTTATCTATAAATTATTATTTGTAGCTGTTATGATTACATAGTGCAGTCATAATGTTAATGGGGACCACCATGTGCTGAATAATTTGCAATTATTATCAAAAAGACCCTTGAAGCTCTCCTGTGCAGTGATGCTGCTAAATGTGAAACTCAATTTGATTCTTATCTGATTCCCAGTAAATTGGATTGATTTAGATTACTCAAGAATGCCAAGATAACCTTTCTGAGGTTAACCTGACACTCTTTAGCCTGTATCGACCGAACTCAAGATAGAAACTATTGATGAATTTGTACTGGAGAGTTAAAAATGATTTCTTTTGCAAAGATTGACAGGTAGCTAACATTTAAATTTGGAGATTTGCGTAATGCCGCCATTGCCTCTATCACAAGAGCTCACCTTTCTCTTTCCTGTCACCTGTACAATAACACCATGAACATTTCAAATGTCCTCTGAATTGTCTCCTTATATACTGGGTTCACTGTGTGCTTGTGCCTTACTGATGTGTCACAAGAGCCAGAGTTCAGACAGATGAAGAACCAGTGCAGTCATTTCACGTTTCCTCCCTCTTAGACACAAATGACAGGAGAATCTCCATAAAATACAACAGCACAGAGAGTGTCTTTATTACCAGCAGCTTCTCTCAAACATCTGATTACATCCGAAAGATTTTTCATACCTTTCCTTCCATATATATATGTGTGTGAGTGTGTACATACATTCACCGGCCATTTTAATAGGTACACCTGTCCAACTGCTCATTAACGCATAAAATGTCGAATCAGCCAATCACATGCCAGCAACTCAATGCATTTAGGCATGTTGACATGGCCAAAACGATCTGCAGCATTTCAAACTGACCATCAGAATGGGGAAGAAAGGTGATTTAAGTCACTTTGAACGTGGCATTGTTGTTGGTGCCAGACGGGCTGGTCTGAGTACTTCAGAAACTGCTGATCTACTGGGATTTTCACGCACAACCATCTCTAATGTTTACAGAGAAAAAGAGAAAATATCCAGTGGGCACAAATGCCTTGTTGATGCCAGAGGTCAGAGGTGAATGGCCAGACTGGTTCGAGCTGATAGAACGGCAACAGTAACTCAAATAACCAGTCGTTACAACAAAGGTCTGCAGAAGAGCATCTCTGAACGCACAACACGTTGAACCTTGAGGCGGATTGGCTACAGCAGCAGAAGACCACACTTCTTCTTCTACTTCTTCTGACGGCTACTTCCATCAGGATAACACACCATGTCATAAAGCATGAATCATCTCAGTCTGGTTTCTTGAACATGACAATGAGTTCACTGTACTCAAATGGCCTCCACAGCCACCAGATCTCTATCCAATAGAGCACCTTTGGGATGTGGTGGAACGGGAGATTTGCATCATGGATGTGCAGCAACTGCATGATGCCATCATGTCCATATGGACCAGACTCTGAGGAATGTTTCCAGTACCTTGTTGAATCTATGCCATGAAGGATTAAGGCAGATCTGAAGGCAAAAGGGGGTCCAACCCAGTGCTAAAGTGGTCGGTGAGTGTGTGTATATTATATGTGTAATTGATAGTGGATTAGTGAAGAATGTGCTATATTCCATGATTCCAAGTAAGAGGTAGATTCCTAGATTCTGGACAATGGACAGTTGGTCAATAAATAAGAAATACCTATGCACACTTAAAATCATAGAATAAATATTAACACCTGAATCATGCATACAGATATTACAATGAAGCAGATATAACATCAGTGCTCGGAATTATCTCAAGAACATATGGACAGTGCAGTTCATAAATTCATGAGGTGGAATAGCTTTTTCTTGAGCAGGAATTATGGGTAACATTCAGGGTAAACATGACAGCTGTTTTACAGAAATCTCTACAAATGATTCACAAAGAGAGATGAAAGTCCAAACTCTATAGCCTGATAAAATACTGTTACACATTTTTTTTTTTTTTTTTTTTTTACAAATTCAACATTTTAGCCAAGCATGCATAAATAAACCTTTCAATGTAGTGTTTCTACAGTCTGGCAGTCTTTACAGTATGATCAGCCAGAGAACGTATAGGACCGATGGTAGTCAGGCATGCCCCTGTAGCCAGGAAACACTGCCTCCATGCTCCTTGTGAGCAGATGTCTATTTTCTGCGCTGTAGTCATAGCCCTTGTAGATGTGATGTCATGGCAGAGCATTGCAGTACTGCAGCTATTCAATTGACGCTTCATCCTTCATAACCAGGTTAGGGCAGCATCTCACCAACGCCGTTACTCCCTTCACTGCAGGCAGTGTTGCACTTTAGGTGTGCGTTACTCACTTTCATCTGAGGAGTTGAACTCAATGCCCATAACGATACTCACAATGTATGCATGTTCGGCTTCTTCACGCCATCAATACGCTCATCTGCGCTTGACGCTGCCGTCTCCACGGCAACACTGCTGCAGTGACTGATCTTTCTGCCACTGCTCCGCTCAAGCAGACAGAATGACATCTCTACTGCTGGGAGAGGAGAGACTTGAAAAGACTTACCAAGGCCAGGCGGATTAAATGATGTAATTTCCCAGGTATCTAGGCAAACATTTGGATATTAACGTAGGTAGCCAAGGTCAAATAACATCTTAACGCATTGACTATAAGGTGATAGATATAAATAGTTTCAGTCCCTGTGGCAAAAAAAAAAAAGTGTCACATTTTTTTTTTTTTTTTTTTTTTTAGACAAATCTTGGACTAATTTTTTAGTGTGAATGTACATTTTGTGTCTGTTCAGAGGTATGCTGCGTGATGTGTCTGCTCGACAGCGAACACAGCTGGGAAGCGTAGGCATACGGCTCCGTAGCGCACACACTGTGCCATTTAGGGAGGTTTTCTCAGTGTGGATCTGCAGTGATGGGCACTGGAGGAACAATGCGTGTCCACGAGACACAAACACTCATGATTTCAAAACATCCTAACGAATAAATTAGCAAAATCTGATTTTACACCAGGTTTATAAGGCTGACATATGTTAAGACGCGTTTTACTGCTTTAGATGAATAGGCACATTAGGTCCTTACTGCTCCCATGTGGTCATGTTTAAAAAGAGAACCACGGTTTGCATTAAATCCCTTATATAATGAAGACCTGTGATATGTGGGGCTGTTGGTCTCACTACTACGAATGCAGTGTCACTATTTCTGCAACCACCCCCATGGAAAATGTCCTTCGCGCTGAATAAGATTTGATGTGGTTCAAGGAGCTACTTAGAGATCTGTGCTCCTGTTTAATCATCTCTAATACAGGTCCTCAGGTCCTCCGGAGAAAAGGCACGAATCAATCCAATCAGAGGATGAGACAGGAAGGAGATCGCTGGGGGCCACAGCCTCACTATATCCAGCTAGTGAAGATAAACTCTCCCGTGTACTGAACTATATCCCACAAAGGACTCTGCATTTCAGGGGTTCTCCCACTGAGAGAAGTGTAAAAAATGGAAGACTCCGTCACCATTGGGTCACTGCGAGTCCAGGACTGCACCATGCGCTTCCTTACTTGAAAGTGAAATGTACAGACTGGTAACCAGGCAGGATTCGGATAAGCTTATTTTTAATGCCAAGGTGTCTGACTAAATAAATAAATAACTAAACCCACTGAACCTTTTTAAAATATCAGACGCAGAGGCAAAAGGAAGAGAAAATGTGAATAGTCTGGCAATTCGCGAGCATACGGACGGACGTAATTAGAAAACTCTTCTTCAGGCTCGTGTTCAAGTTCATAAATACACAAAAGAGTAGATGTGTTGATGAGGCAGTTTTATTAGAAATATGGGGTGAATTATTCTATAATACTGTTAGAAATGAGACATAAATAGCAGAACATCAGAGACAATAAGGCAGCTTTAATACTCGGCAGGTCTGCACGTTCACAGCCAGAACTTTCATTCCTGCATCATGTGGAGACCATGCTATGGACCAGAATGGAAGACTACACAAACTCAGAGGGAGCTTGGGGGAGAGGGGGGCCCCGAGGCAGCCATGAAGCTCCTGAAAGCGTCGCTATTTTTAGCTAAACAAGTGAGCTCAGTTGGAGGGAAGTTTTAATGCTGAACCCCCCGCACTGTTTAAAGATGGATCTCATCACTGATGTCTAATGACACTCGCCAGAAAAAAAAAAATATATCAAACCTACCTCTACTGCCATTAGTGTCTTACTAAATACCTGCAGGGTAATTCACACAGTGTTATGAAAAGGAAACGCACCCTTTATATTTAATCCACTGACTAGAAGTTCTCATGATTGTTCTCATGAGAACTGATTCAGTGTCTGGGCAGAGACATTCTTATATTGGTCTTTCTGCACAGAAGCGGCATTGTACGATGGACCTGGGTGCAGCAGAAGTGCCGTATAAAAGTGAAGAGGCTAGACGCCAGTCCTGCTCTGGTTCTGTGGGACGCCTGACATTACTCGGCTGATGTAGGAGGGGTGAGAGATGGGTGGAGAAAGGTGGAGGGGGCTGAGGCAGTAGCTAGGCAGCACTGGACACAGCTAACTTCTTCAGATGATCCATGAACACCTGCAGACTCACATCATCTGTCAGAATGGGCGCTCCCGACTCCTGCACACAGACCATCCCAATGCAAGAAGCATAAGAAGACATAAGACACGGATCCACGTCCTCCTAAACATCTAGTGATGAAATGGGACTTTGGACAAAACATTCTACACAGGGTGAGGATCAGGGGAAAGATGCAGCGGCCGATGCGCTCACCTGGCCCCAGGCATACATGTTGTTGTGGGTCTGAGAGGGGTTGACTTTGGAGAGCAGGAAACGAGCCTGGTCAGACAAAAAGATCAATAAATCATCAGCACATTGCAGGATGATGAGGGGTTTCAACATAGAGTAGAGCGAACAGATGCAGGATGCAGAACAGCTCAGTCCAGAGCCATTACCCTCCGGACCGATTAACCACAATCTCTCCGATGCCCTGTGCTCTGTGAATTACAGCCTGCTTGTCAACTCCCACAGAAGCAGTTACTCCAAACTGCTCACGGTTCAGGTTAGTCCATCTGCTTCTTTCACAGGGCGAGGCGGGGGGGGCGGGGGGGTCTGACCTGGCTGCCGCCGTGCTCCGTGTCGATGTAGCGTGGCATGGGGAAGCGCGTGTGCAGGATCTCCTGGGCATCATCCACTGGAGCCTGCAGCAGGTGCCGGAAGTTCTCGTACTCGGGCATGTCCTGGTAGCCAGCCTTCCGCCACTGGGCCACCGTCTGGGAAAGACAGCATGAGGAAATCGATCGGAATAGTGCAAACAGGAACTTTTATAATAAGATCACGCCAACTAGCATCGACAGGCAGTTTGGCGATTGCTTGCGAGACGATTCCCCTCCAGTTCATCCTGCGTGCGGGGGAGGGGAGTCACGCTCACCTCTCCGTGGTAGATGAGGATCTGGAAGAAGGTGTCCATCAGCAGGATGCGGTCAGGCAGGATGCTGCTGCTGTCCAGCAGGACGGGCTGTGCGGGGGAGGAGAGCACAGTGGCGTGACTCGGGGAGTTCCCTTCCACACGCCAACGCGCTGGCTGTGGTGGACGTTCACACGTTCCTACCGCAATCTCGGGAGAGAGCCAGAGACTAAGCGCTCCATTAAAAGCACTTTAGGCTCAAACACCTGCAGTTCCGATCCTTCACACAACAACAGTATCGACGCGTCAGATTCACACCAGCACTACTGCACGGCTGATTGTGCAGGGCTCTCCCAGCTCATCACACGTCCTATAGACGCGGGTTTATAAGCCATCAAACCAGTCGCCGACCTGTGACCAGTTTTGAAAGCGTTTGTTTGCCCTGCTGCAGTGTCACCCCCGTGTCCCACTTGCCCCCATGTGTGCGGGGCCACCCCTCCTGGGCTGCATGATTACATTATTGTGTCCTGCCACACGCTGTCTCTCTCTCCCTCCCACGGCAAACACACCGCGCAGGGCACAGAGGGGAAGATGGCGGCCACAGGACACACATCTACCTCACGGCCACGCGGGACACCTCAATACGGCATTAGGAGGTCCTGCTGCCAGTCTCAACTGTGAAAATTACACACTTCAGCAGGAGCAGGACATGGGGATGGCAATTATGACTGCACACACACACACACACACTCCCAGCTAATTAAATACAAGTACAGATCACTATCATTTGTTAAGAGAGACATAGGTCAATAATCTGTTATGGGACATAGGGCAGGGGATTTAAGACCCATTATCACCATGACACTGCATTTCACATGCACTATTCTGCATCAGAACACAGCACATGACTTTTGGAACAGACTGCAGTATCACAACAGGGATAATGACGAACTTCTACTGTACTCAGGGCTGCCATAAACAAAAATTGCTTTATTAGGCCCATGAGTGGGGCACCTGTGACGGTGACTCTCGGTTATTCGTTACATGCAGATAATCAGATAATGATTCATCAGCTACTGGCCGATACCGGCACCAGGACGTCCAGCTCACATAAAGACTCGTAAGGAGGGCAATTACTGCAGCGAGCCAGTGAAAAATAAAACAATATTTTAAATATTTTAAAGCTTCCCACTGCGCAAAGGGACAGACAGACGGAAAAAATAACTTTTAATATTACAAGACATTAGGGACAGGTTCCTAAAATGCGTTTGGTATCGATAGTTCGCCAGCAGCGTAGGGCAAGGGCGGGAGTACCTCGGGCGGCCCGCTGAAGGAGTAGGCGTACAGGATGGGCTGGATCATGATGAGGGACTGAGTCAGGTCCTGTCTCATGAAGTGGTGCCTGTAGTAGGAGCTCTCATCTGGACTGTTGTTGAATACTTGGAGGAATGGTGATCTCCTCAGATGGAACATGAACTATCATAAAAAAAAAGAAAAGAAATACATTTTAAATCCACAAACGTAAGCAAATTGCACCATATGCAGGCTCAGAGGTGATGTGTTGGGCAGGTATCGCTCCTGGAGCGATAGTATGCGTTGTGTCTGAGAATGGTGCTATGCTGGTGTTGCTGGCTCCTTACTAGAACCACACAAAGGTCATACCTGTGGATACAGGGAGAACGTCTCGGAGAAGCGGAATGAGTTGGGGTCATCTTTGTGATAATCTCCAAATTTCTGGCACTGAAAAACAAACAAGAAACTCAATGCTGTGTGCAACTCCTGTACGCAGGGCTCCAGACTGCAACCAAAATGGTCGCAATTGCAACCATAAACATTTATTTGAGTCATATAATTAATTTTCTCGCCAGTGCCGAGAGGTGATAAAAACTGCATTATTATTTTTATGGCTGATGATTGTCATTGGAATTTTTTTTTTTACATTTTCTTTTCAGTTAACCGATAGGCCTCATTAGCACCCGATCGCATGGACGTCTGGCCATCAAAAAACAAATGCATGCTCACGGGAATTCGACCCACATGATTCGCAAAGCAGCGTAGCCGAGCTGAGCCTTTAGCAGTAAGTGTTAACTTGTTGAAAATGGCAAAGCAAAAAAAATTATCAGATTTTATCACACAATCTACACCTCTGTAGGACTTTATGAGGCCATCTGCTCAATCACAGACAGACTCTGTTAGCGCTGGTGGACTATTGGAACACCAAGACCAGGATGTGGATGAACAACCGTCCACTTCAAGCAGACGTACAACCACACAGACATTTCTTACACATTAGTTTGTATATTATTATTATATGGCGCCTGTTTTTCCCCCCATTTAGGAGCCACTGGCTCCTATTTTGTCTGCAGTCCTGGTACAATAGACCGTTAAGTTAGTGGAGGGCACCCGGGTCTTAAGAACAACTCGCTATGCTGCACGCCATCACCAGCGCGAGCAGCCGGTTCTCACCAGGCGGATGAGCTGCCTGTCCAGCCAGCGCAGGACGTCAGGACCCTCCTCCGACTCGGCTCGGTGCACGGCCAGGCGGGCCATGAGAATGGCGGCCGCCTCCTGGTCGAAGGACGCGGCGATGTTCTGGATCTGCGTCTGAGCATCAGCCCAGCTGAGGAAGAGGAGAACCGGCGTCACAGCTAGCTGACCTTCACACACAAACTCGCACGTGGACATACACACACACACATGCGCACACACACACTTGCGCACATACTTGATGCATCATGGGTTCAAGTCTATCGATTCATATCTACCTCTATCTGCATGCTGAGCGCATATATCACAACAAAGGGGACTAAAGTCCACGAAACTACCGTTGTTACGGGAACTACTGCTTAAGGAGGATTCATGATTTAATTACAAGCTAAAAGTTTAGGAAAAGCTTCGCAAAGTAAAACAAATGCCACACGCCAACAGAAAAAATGTCCACTGGTGAGACGGTCAGAAGACATCCAAACATTCTCTCTGTTCATCTCTCACGCTTAACGCAGCATCTCAAGGTTTTAGAGGATTTTTTTCTGGAATCCACTAAAAGGTAATTAAATTAAAAGTTCATTAAAATCTTGTTTTTATACAGCCTAAAATCTACAATTAAAGAATAAAAATGAAAATGCATTTAGATGGTGAGTCAGAAAGACCCAGGCTGGTTCGTGTCATCTCTGCATGCAGGAAGAGGAACTGACTTCCGGGCGACGGTGGTGACCCTGATGCGCCTCTGTCCGCTGGAGTGCTGGTACTGGCTCACGAACTGCACCGCCCCTCGTCCGCCCTGCGGGATGGGAGCGTTGTGCTGCGGGGGGGAAGCGCACGCTTCATTAGCGCTCCATTCTGCACAGTCACCTCAACCGTCCAGCTAACCTCTGGAACACCGACAACACTGCAGCGGTGTGTGGACACACACACACACACACACACACACACGGAGCGGAGCAGCGCGCTCCCCGCGGCTCAGAGCCGCTCGGTCGGCTTTGCGAAGCCGCTGGAGGTGATGACGGCAACGCCGGCTCTCTCTTACACAGTGCGGATTCAGATAATGGAAAAGCTACTTCAGCGCCGCATCAGCCGTCAACGAGGTTCTGCAAACGTCGCCAAAATGTCAAAGAAACAACGCTAATCCACTTCATGCTTAAAAGAAAGACATCACAGGGTACACGAAGGGGGAAAAAAAAACAGAATATAATTGGAAAGGAGGCTTAAGCTTAGTCAAGGCAGCACAGCCATAATTAACGATTAAGGCTTAAGGTGCCTTAGGAGTCATGGTTCTTGCCAATTACCCCAACAGCACTGCAGTTCAGAATGGCTCATTAACTCAGCAGCCAGCGGCAACTGCAAGAGAGGATATTAAATCTTGAGGTTCTTGTTTACAGACCTGCCCAGTTACAGGTGTTATCCACGGGCTGTGTGCACAGCATCTGTCCTCTATAAAAGGTTGGGCACTTTATTTACTCCACTAAAAAGTGACTACTGCTGGTCACATAGTTTTGTTACTTAACGTGACTTTATTTGTGTTTGGGAGGGCAGGTAAGGGGGAGGAGTCCCAAGCTGCTCTCCCAGGAGAGATTACATGGAGTAAAGGAGAGCGACTGCACTGAAGCACTCTGAAGGCACCGCGGGAGGTGCACACCTGAAGACCAGCCTGCAGCTCTCTGGAGCCGCGGCTCGCGCTCCCCTGCCACGGGACACTGGGATCGCTGAAGCTCAGCTGCTTCCACGCCCGCGCGCCCCGGCTGCGAGCGCAGGGTTCCCGCCGCCGTGAATGCCGCGTGCGCCACGTGGCGGCGGCGAGCCCGGGAACAGGCAGCCCCCCACGCCAGGCGCGCAGGATGCAGGGGGGCGGCGGCGTACGCCGCGCTGATGATCGCCTCCAGCCTCTGCCCGTGTGCGGGAACGTCCTGCTGCTCCTCGCGCTGCTGCTCGACCGCGGCCTGCAGACGGAGACGTGGCCGCTGACGGCCAGCTTCTGCGCGTGCGACCTCGCCCTGGCCCTCTCCGCCCTGCCCTTCGCCGCCCACACCAGCCTGTTCCGGCCGACGGGCTACGCCAGCGCCGGCGCACTGTGCCAGGGCAGCGCCTTCCTCTTCCTCCTGCTGCGGCTGGCGTCCGTGCACTCGCTCACCTGGGCCGCCGTCGACAAGTTCGCCGAGATCTGCTTCGCTCTCAGCTACGCCAGCACCTTCACGGCCCGCAGGACCAGGGGGATCCTGGCGGCCGTGTGGCTCTACGCGCTGCTCAACGCCGCGCTGCCTCTGCTGGGCTTCGGGAGCTACAGCTACAGCAGCAGCAGCTTCCTGTGTGCACCCAGCTTCCAGCCCGCCAGCACCGCATTCAACATGCTCTTCATGGTGGTGGGCATCATCGTGCCCATCCTGATCATGTGCTCCATGTACGGATATATAGTACACGTGGCCAGGAAGCAGATGCGGCGCGGAACGTTCGTTTGCAACGAGAACCACTGTTTTTACGTTCCTGCCAGTAACTACTTCAGGAGCTCCATCGTCATGGTGACGACCATAGGTAAGCCGGGTGGGATCGTCTGGTTTAGTGGGCAAAGCTGCTTTTTTGGAGCGTTTCGGTCGTTGCCGTAGCACTTTGCATCGCTGCTTCGTATCGATTACCTCAGTGACATCACCTCTTAGCCTACAAGAACATGTACATTCCCATTTGGCAGGACTGAATGTGCATGTCGCTTTGAAAATTGACATTAGCGATTCAATAGTAAATATAATGTTCCCCCTAACTCGCTGTTGCCTGTCAAAGCTGATAAGACTCTAGAAATAATTAAATGAGAAAGTTAAATACATTCTCCAAAAATTGATTGGTCGTTCTATTCTTCTCCTATTCTGGAAGCTTGAAAACACATTTATAAGCCAGCAACCTGTGAACACGTCTCAGAGTCTAAGAGAGGGAAGCTAACAAAGGCAGAGCTAGATCACATGGCAACCAACCAAACCAAGTCAGCACACAGACCCCGTTTGGGAAGGACAGTAACATAATACCTCCCCCCCGCATCTAATCAAATATGCCCCGCCTTTAATCATTAAACAAATCAGACGATTGTATGTGTGTGTGTGTGTTTCTACAGTGTGTCTTCTGATCTGCTGGCTACCATACATCACCATCTGCTTCTACGAGACCTTGACCGGGAGGGAGAGTCCTCAGGCTGCCGGAGCCCTGGCCACCTGGCTGGTGCTGTTCACCACAGCACTCAACCCGTGGATCACCTCCATGACCCAGACGTAAGCGCCCAGGGCCGGTCACAGCCAAACGCAACCACAGCAAGGGAAGCAGGGAGGGAGATGCCATAGCTAAGCAGACACCAGTGCACACAGGAAACCCTGCTGTTGCTAAGCAGTCGAGGGACGAGAAAACAGGCCGAGTGTGTGTGTGTGTGTGTGTGTGTGTGTGGGTAGGTGTTTAATCATAACCTTGTTGGATTCCGGCAGGAGGTACAGGGCCGCCCTGCGCAGGGGCGTGAGCAAACTCCGGCAGACGTTTGAGCGCATGTGCCGGAGCCCCCCGCCCAAGCAGCGGGCTGCCCCGGGCCGCCCCTCCTCACAGGCCTGCACCGCCCCGCCACCCCACACGCACGCAGAGCCCCTGCAGGTGGCGCCGACGGGCTGAGCGCCGTCCCACTCTCGCCTCCACCGGTGCGGGAACGGCACGGAGAGCACGGGAAAACGCCACGGCAACAGCTGCCCGTGGCAACCACGGGAAGCAGCGGGACTGCGGGGGGGCAGACGAGAGCAAGCGCGCCTCCTCGGGAAGGAGAAGCAGGAGAGGCACCCGACTGCACCTCCACCAACATGGTGCAGCTGTGTCCTTCACAAACACGTGGACATGTGGTAAAGCACTGCAGGATGAACTCTTCCTCCAATCTCTTTTTTTTTTTTTTTAAATAAGAATGAATCAAATGCATTTTAGGAGTTTTACATCATACTAATTGGTGCCTTGCTGACGAACATTTTCAAATCCATTACTGAATGGATTTTTTTTCCCCAGGATGACACATTTCTGACATCTTAACTTCTGTGAGCAAATGTAGTCGCACAATGAATGTTTCCAAGAATAAAGCAAATCATTACAGCATTGCTGATGACCCAACCAGAACGAACCGGTTAGAATGATTGCAAAGAATAGATTGTGTGTTTGTGTGCGCTATTTTCAATAATGAAGAGTATAACTCTTACAGAATAAAATCCACGCAGCTTGAGACAAGGATCACCAGACACAGAAAAATCCTCAAAACTAAAACATCTACTGATTCCATATCCAAGTTAAGCTTTAAACAAATGCCCATTTCATCAGTGCCCTCTAGTGGATATGCTGGTTAATAGCACAACTGACATTAGAAATACCACCACGGTCTTTGATTTTTTTACCCTGAGCATTCTGTTTAAAGTCTTACTTAGGCGAGCCCAACTGGCAAACATGATCATGGCAGTAATCTGTGGGCGGTTCCTCGGAATTCCCAGTGACGACAGCAATCACAATGATGGAAACACATTGTGTAGTAAGATATCTCGGAGTGAGACGTCTCGCCCACTCATACATACCTGATTAACAACCTCAAAGTAAATAGCCAGTGTGGTGTTGGGGTCCAGGCCACAGATCTTCCACTGACTGGTACCTCCCGTTCCTATTTCCTGAAATAAGTGTCCACAGGGGAGTTCAAGGGTGATTCTGCATGTTTTAGCAAAGAACTATTATCCAAAACCATCTTAGAGGGTGCAAAAATGACAAACAACAGGCATGTCAAATGCATGACTGACGGGTAACTCACATTTTCTGATACACAAGGTCCCTTGGCATTCAGGGAGACACATGGGCCAATGGCTCCAGATATCTTAATCTCTCTAGATGTCTGAAACAAACAAAAACAACAACAACAGTTTTGGTTGTAGAGCAGCAGAGCGGTGACCTGGGAAGGGCATGGACAGGATGCAGTGAGAGAGGACAGCTCTACCTTAATCTCCAGAGTCCCAGCAAAAGCCATCTTGAAAGCACCCTGCACATCCTTAGTGAAAACCCTCTGAAACGTCTGTTTGAACAGGGACGTGTTGAAGGAGTCTGCCATCACCATGTAACCCCTTGTAGTGTCCAGTCAGAAAAACAAAGAGCCGTTTTTACATTCAGATAAACACCGGGACTGCAGAGTTGACATTTGCAGTCCTAGTCAAGAGGATGGAGCCTGACAACAATGACAACGCATTCACCGTTACATCTGATATTACCGAGCACATCATAAGCCTTCCGAACAGTTATAACCGCGACAAAGGGAACAAACGCGTGCAAATTTGTGTATGTGGAGCTTCTGACCTCCCAGTCTGCTAGCCACACGGCAGCATGCAGGTGGTGCAGACAGATATAGACACTGTGGTGCTCACCCTGTGTGGTTGGTGCAGCACTTCATCTCTGCTAGTCCCGTCTGGTCCAGGGCGCATGCGTAGATGTCAATGATGTGTCCGTTGGTTGCAGCTCGGCTGGCCAAAGCCTCGTAATGCTAAAAAAGCAACAATGGCATTTCCTTAAGCTCACAGGCTTCAACACTTGTAGGCGAAATTCTACGCTTACAGGCCAGAGGTGGACAGCTCAGGCTCAGAGTCTAGAAGCTCTCCAACACTTCAGGCTCAGAGTCTAGAAGCTCTCCAAGACTTTTGGCTAAGTGCCCTGACTTGTTCACTGTCTCAAACTATCAGTAAAATGTATTAGTGACATTATCATGGTGGTACAAAAACATGGTGGCTTTTCATTATCAAACCTGAACTTTATAAATGTCAGAGAACAATTTCAAGGAACAAAAAAATCAATGAACCAAACTACCCAATAAGAATAATAAAAATCAATCAACGCTGGCCACAACGTCAGTAAAGTCAAGGTACATATGGACACGCTCATCGATTCCTTAAAATTGCTCTCAACATGGTACTTCGAGCACTGTTAAACCTCCTTAAGGAACACTGACTCTAAAAAGCGCTGAGTGAAATAGCACCTAACCCAGAACGGTGAGCCATTCAAAAGGTTAGAGCCATTAAAACTCACTTTTGTTGGTCAGATTTTCTTACTTGTTTGAAAAACTATCCACTAAATTATACAGCCTGCAACATCAACAAACTTGGATCTGTCATGCATTTGGGAATAAAAGATTTTCCAAGTATGGCAAGATATAAAGTACATTCTATTTAGGTTTAAACATTGCAGAAAACCAGACACATGTATAACATTAAAAGCCTGCTCAGTTAAGTAATCCAGTTGAACAAATTAATTAAATGAGTAATGAGTTGCAAGTCCTTTTTCAAAAACCACTGTAATGCATTAGTTAGCAAACTTTCCTAATGATGAGTCCGTTTTTTGTATGTGTTTATACTAGGGTCATATATAACCATAACCAAATAAATTTTAATACCAAAAATGTACTAAGTGAACTTCTGAAGCTCTTTTTAATAATCCTAAATGCTGCTAAACTGAGTGCTGTTAATCCATTTGCCATCAGTGCTTTAATACTACAAACAACATGGATAAATAAATGCACCGATGGGCACCGTTGACCTACTTTGGTGGCTTTCTTCATGAACTTTGCGTTGTCCTTCTCTATGTCGTGCCAGGAACGGATAGGGATTTTCAGCTCGTCCCCCACCACCATGCCAGGGCCCTGGGTGGCCGGACCACCGATGAAGGTCATGATCCGGGCCCCTGTGTTAGGGAAAGTGCACTATGAAGAGAGGGGGAGATATGCATGTATTAATGAAAGAACAACACAAATGCAGGTGTGAATCACCACTTGTAAAAGCTACTTAAAGTCCAGGTGATTGTCATATGTTGACTGCTTTATCACTACTGTACCTCCAGCAGTCCAACAGCTATGGACATAGCGACTCCCAGTGATCGGAGTGAACGTTTGCCCTGGGTGACAGGCCAGGGGTCCCTCTGCAGCTCTCCCAAGAGATCAGTCAGGTTCATATCAATCTTCTGCACAGGCTGCAGAAACCTGGGAACATGTAAGAAAATCACCATACTGTAAGCCAACAGACATCTGACTGAAACACACAGCTAAAATAACAGGAAACCATTGCAAGTGAACTGCTATAACTTTAGTCTGCACCAAATTAACTGTTATAACTTTAGCATGCAGCAAATGCAGAACTGGTTGTTATCCAATGCCTGGGCTTTCAGAAAACTTCAGATCTGTAAACCCGAAGTCAACTTTAAGAGAGAATGTAGATATTCATGCTCTTGGACTGCATAGCAAGGACCAGAACAAATATGTTATTAATGAATGGTCATAGATCCAGTTTTGAAGATTGTTAATGATGTCTTACATAATGGTCACCATTACTACTCACATATCACCATTACCCTTGTAATCACTTAACTGCACAACAGGTTTTGACTGCACAAGTATTCCCCTCATCTTTAGGTTACACAGAACACTTGTGTACCCACAGAATGGTGCCACCTGCTGTCTGGACTTGGAATAAGCAACTCTGAATACAGCAGAAAATACAGCAGTGGGCCAAATAATTGAAACAGCGTGTGAAGTAAATCACGACTACAAAAATTGGCTACAGAGGTGAGTTCAGTGAGGTTAAATGCCAGTTATCAGTATGCCACATCTGTAAAAGAGGTCTGGGTCAGCAAACTTTACCAAACCAGCACGAGGCAACCTGTAAAAGCTGAAAAACTGCAAAACAATAATTTATTCATCAGAGAGATGAAAGCAAACCAAACACTGTGACAACACAGTGCATGTGCAAAATGTGCATCAGGAAGAAAAAAGGACCTCAAAAACGCACTCAACAAAAATCAATACATAATGAGCGATGTAAACACAAACGGGTAAACGTACCTGTTGGAGGGCGGAGCCTGTTGCTGTTGCTGCTGCTGCTGCTGCTGCGCCCGACCTGCCTGAGCTGCGGTTGGCTTGGTCAGCCCGAGCATCTCCTGCACACCACAGGGATTCACAGCATTTAGAGCAGAGGTAGCGAACATGCAGACATGGGCAGGGACATCAGAATGGCATGTCAGTGAGGAGTAAACACACGGGTCCACACATTCACTGCTAGACTGAGGTGTTCTGCACTGACCTAAACCTGCCACGAGTCCCAATTCCATTTGCCTGGTCCTGTTCAAATGTGGTTTCGTCATTCATTTAGGTCTCTGTCCACTATTAAACTATCTGCATCCAAGATAAAAAGCCCTCACCTGTAGCTGCTTGGCACTGAGGTCTTTAGTTCCTCTGAAGACATAGCTCTTGGAGATGCCCTCACAGCCCAGCTCATGGACCTGCACCATGCGACCAAAGGTGATGAGGCCCACCAGGGCAGTGGGGGGCAGCAGACTCAGGGACATTTGCAGAGACTCCTTCAAAGCCTGCAGGTCCTCGTCCTCCATACACGTGTCCACCACATACAGGAAGTTCAGGGGCATCTGAGGTCCTCTCTGTAGGCACAAAAGAAGTACACCAGATTTAACGACCGTTTTAATTCCCAAAGAAAATTGTAAATACATTTTACAAAGAAAATTGCTGTAACTACATTTAGTGATTTCTCAATTTGGCGGCTTTACCTGTACTACATATTCGATAGTGGAGAATTGTGGAAGCAGTTCAGCTGGTTGGTTCACCTCTGATATTCCAGCATAAGTTGGTGGGAACTGGTCAAAATTGAAGTGTAAAATGCATTACACTGGAGTAAAAAAAAACAAACAAAAACAAGCTTTTCTATCCTTTTGCATATTATCCAGTGCTCATTATGAAAGTCCTTACCTGGTTTCTTTGATAACAGAAATTACATGCCCACAGTTTGGCTCTGTAATCCACTTGGCTGAGAGAAAAAAGAAAGTGGGTATATAAACAAAGCTGCAAGTGCATTTAGAGACCAACACCTGCACCAATGATAAATCAACACAACCTTCTATGAAGTTTATGGAAAGAATGAGCACAGATAACCTGGTGTCTGCCCTGAGGCGAGCGACTCACCATAGAGGATTCAGTACTGCACGGCAAGTGGCTCTGCTGCACAGCACTGGCTCGTACTGGATTGGGGGAAGATCCGGGCGCTCTTTCAGCGGTGTGAAGAGAGAGGCCACGGGTACCACCATGCGCGTGGCCTCCAGGCGACTGGAGGGCCAGACGTTCCAGCTGAAGCGCACCCCATCACGGTCCTCGTTCTGCTGGATGAACTCTGGGAAGGTTGTCATTGCACCCTCGAGGACCTGTCAGGCAAGAGGAGGGTGTGCAAAGAACATATTAAATCAGAGAATCCTTTGATTAACTGGCTAGCTAAATCTAATTGATATCTTTGTGCAAGACCATCAGATGATCTATGCCTGGTGAATATCGGTAATAAAGAGGAGGGATATTGTGAGACAGCGTGTGTTGCGAGTTACAGCTTATGCCACGCACACAGAAACGCCAGTGCAAAACCTGTAGTTACATGGTGCACAGTGCGATTTCCCTCCTGGAGATGCAGGATCCATTCCAAAATTAATCATGTAAAAGCACAGCATAAGTAAGCCATCCCTTTAAAACACACTAGGTGTTTGTCTCGAACTTAAATAGATATAGAGCCAGCTATGGCTATAAACACCGCCCATACAATTGCCATTACAAGGTCCAAGTTTGTATTTTCCTTATGGGTCTTTTATTGGGGTTGCTACTAGTACAGTACGTTTAATAGGTACATATTTAGCTAACCAAACACTTGTCAATAAGTTAGGTATAGCTTTATTGGCTACCTAAACCAAATTAGGCATCCATCGTTATCTGCGCAAATTAACATTGCACCATACCGATCCACGGTTAGCTAACTATTTAGCTAGAGAGGTGTCCTTTCACTAACCCCAGAGTTCATGCATCATTTTCGCTATTGAGCTAACGCTGCTAGGTAAACCTGAAATCGTTTTGGTTGCGTCTAACTAGCTAGGCAGCCGGCAAAGGCCCACCGAGTACCTTTACCTTAAACAGCCTGGCGGTTCACGGACATTACACTTAATCAAAACGTTATACGGTATCACAAAAAGGTAGTAATTAAAACCCAAACTGCCGTACCTACCTGAAGTCCGATTTTTTCTACAGGGTTTTCTTGGTCGGTTCACAAGCTCAGAGCCCATCCACTCGCTGACGTAGCACTCAACATGGCCGAAGCAGCACTGCCACGTCAAGTAGGAGTGTCGAAAGTAAAGGATCACTCCCCCTCCCTTCCCCCAGAGAAATAAATAACGTTTTGGATGCAGTTTAATGTAATGTAAAAACTTTTACATCTTTTTAAATCATATGCAGGGTCAGGGACATCACTACCATAGTCTATCACTGTAACTCTCAAGCTGGAAAAAAGTGATATAAAGCTTCTGCACATTATATAACTATTATTACTGGAAATGCTTACCTAAAATTGCTGAAATGTTTATGATCAATTTTATGCACTGTATTTTGCTGAATAACATCTCAATATTAAACAAACAGGGCAAATGAACAACAGCTGGTAAAATCTTGCTATATAAATTTATTTTAATGTTATGACAAAATATTGCCACATACTCATCTGTCACTAGTCTTTTTGTCTCAGATATAAAGCCAAAATGGCAAACTGAGAAAAAAAGAAAATGGACAACAAACCATGACTGCCTAGTTTTTCTGTAAGAATCATAGTCAGGGAGAAGAACACACGAGGGAGAAGATCACGTGGCCTGTCTGTACTCCTCACACTGGATTTGTACTCAACTAGGCCAATGACTAGAAATGTTCTGCAAAAGAATTAACATGTCCGTTCTGTTTGTGAAACAGCTAGTCTCGTGCACCTTCACCGTCAAGCAAGGTGCTCGCTCAGCAAGGTGTTGGCACAAACTACCAAAAATAAAACCAGCACCAGGAGACAGGAGAAATCAAAGCTTAATTCCAGCAACGCATTTAGCCACACCGGCCTTCATTAAGGCTCCCTAATATTGTAACGAAGGCCTGTGGACCAAAACAGTTCTTCAGGAGTTCTTCAGTCTGGTTTGACTTTCTCTTCATGTCAGCACAGCACAAACATCCAGGCAGTTATATTAGAACATCCTCCTACACAAAGCTCATCTTTTCTCAAAGCCTAAAAATTATATGAAGACATGGCTGATTAAACTTTAGACCACATTAACATACAAAGGCTTCCATTTAGCCAACTGCTGCGTGCTGACAGTTTGCTTCAAGCGCAATAACCAAAAGAAAAACAATTCTGATTTATACAACACAAGCCTGTTGGCTTTAAATGCAAACTAACATTTTAAAATTACATTTCTCACTGATCAAACGTTCCAGTTAAACAGTCTGATTAGCCAACATATTTTGCAGAAAAACTAGGCTTTATAAATACATAAGCCTCTGAATATTTTACACGGTTTAATTATTTACTGTATTATTCTGAGGCAGAACACAAAACAAATCTTTCTCCACTCAGGGTTTTCCTTATTTAAAACTATCATACAGTTTTTCAGGTCTAAGGCCTGGAGGGTCACATGTTGTTGAATCCCATCATTCCTTTCATGTTGCCAGTGGCTCCCTGCTGAAACTGCCGCATCATAGACTGTAGTCCAGCCATGCCACCTGTGTGAAGAGAAACCAGACATTACCACCCAACCATATTTCAACCAATACCCCAGATAAATAACATTTACAAAGAATGTTTTTTAATCATTTTAATGCAAAGTTAAAGTTTTATAAAGCCCAACTTTATTACCATAGATGATTACTGTTATTTGTGCTCAGAAGTGACAGAGTATGGAGGTGGTGCATACCCATGTGGTGAAGCACTCTTGGGTCCATCATCTTCGCCATCTGCTGGTTCAGCTTGGCCATCTGTGATGGGTTGACATTTTTGGACATGTCCCCTCCTGTAAACGAAACCAGTGCCATCCGTGAGCAAACAAAACATTTGAATGTCCATGGCTAAGCAAGGCAAGTTCCCTTCAAAACTCACTCTGCGGTTATGAGAAGTCGACAAGAATAGCTCAAAAGCCCACCTTTGAATAAGCCTTTTATGCCACCCATTTTCTTGACCATCTGGGCAAACTTTGTGTACTGGGTGAGCAGCTCCTGCACGTCCCTGGTGGCTACCCCCGAGCCTCGCGCCACCCTCTGGACGCGGTTAGGCTGCTTACTGAACAGCTTAGCGCCATCTTTGCTGTCCAGTTCTGCATTGCATGAACAAAATGAAACGCATGAAGAAAACAAAGACGCCTAAAGGCTTAAAAACAGGACAGGCGGCCGGCTCAATAATCACCAAGTAATCTCTCATCTTATTTAAAGGCATATGTGCATGTGCCCATCACATCATACCTTGGTCATTCATACTGTCCATTATTGTCATGAGTTTTTTTAGCCTGGCCATGGACTCCTGTTCATTGCCTTTGCTCATGAAGTCTGTTCCAAACCCAGGGATCATACCCTAGGGCAACACAAACACCAGAGGGAACATGTTCAAGCCAAGACAAGTGACGTGAAGCAGTCAAACATCACACAATCAGATTTACAATAGTTATAAAATCACTAATATTTTATATAAAAGGAATAATTAACGTGTACGTCGATCATACCATGATTTGCCCAAAAGGTCCCATTTTCATGATGTTTTGAAACTGTTCATACATGTCCCTGAGTGTGAACTGGCCTGACAGACAAGAGGGCAAGCTGGATCATACATTAGCACAACAAGCAAACTGCACCTGGAATACAGACTGGATCTATTAAAGAAATAACAGACACAGCTACATACTGAATAAACTTTTTCATTAGAAAACATTTAAGATATCTAAAAACTGAGAAAAATAACCAATGGTGAGAAAAAAAAACAAATTACCATGTTTCAGCTTATCGATCAGCTCCTCGTTATCATCAAGTTTAAGTTCGTTCACCTTGTCGATCAGTCCCTCGATGTCTCCCATACCTGTCATATTAAGGGCCAAACAATTTAATAAACAATCCAAGAACATCAGGCACTATTAAAAAACGGGATTAAAATATAAGTGAACAAACCAACATACCTAGCAGTTTACTTATGAATGGCTGAGTTTTAAAAGGTTCAAAGTCGTCGATGTGCTCCCCTGTACCGATAAAAATGATAGGGCTCTTCGTGGCAGCCACTCTGTGAATATTAAATCATATATAGGGATTTGTATACTAAAGTAGATCATTAATTTTTTTTATTATTAAAGATCAATGATGCACTTACGCACTGAGAGCACCGCCACCTTTGGCATGGCCGTCCAGCTTGGTAACGATGACGGACGCCACATCTACCTTATCCTTAAAGGCCTTAGCCTGAGCCTCACAGGCCTGGCCAATAGAGGCATCCATCACATACACAATGTTGTCAGGTTGCTGTGGGAAAGGTGAAAGCACAAATGAAGCACACTGTAATACTTCTATTACAGTTATATTGCCTACCAGCCTTCAAAATGTGTCTTTGGGAAAACAAACCAACCTCGTCACACACTTACCACAGCATTGGAGACCTGAAGCATTTCTTCAAACAGTGAATCTTCTTGCTTGTGTCGGCCACTAGTGTCAACGATGATTATTTCAAAGTTTTCTGACTTGAATTTTTCAACACCCTCAGAAGCAATGATGACTGGGTCCATTTCGGTGTAACTGTTGGTCCACACAATAAAAAAAAAAAAGTCATTGTTAATACTGACATATTTCATCTTAGAGACACCACCATGTATAAGAGTGAAACAGCATCACCTTCCATAAAAGGGAATTCTGGCTTTTGTTGCATTTTGCTTCAGCTGATCAAAGGCTCCTGACAAAAGAGAAATAAAACTTTAGTTTCATTGCAGGTCTGCTGTACAGAAATCTGCAAAACAAACAAACTATACCTGCTCTGAAAGTGTCAGCACATATCAAACACGTTTTCCATCCTTTTCTTTGGTAGTAGTATGCCAACTGAGGAAAGCAGAGAATGTTTTCTTCACAAACAGACTTCCTTGATGCATGCGATTTTCATTCTTACTTGCGTTAAAGTTACACATCAACTGTGTCTGTGTTAAAATAATGTGAAGAAATATTTAAACTTGTATTTTTTAGAATCAACGTCATGAGTTACACAGACTAAAGGAATCGCCTCACCTTGGAACATGTTGTAGTTTTCCCACTGCCCTGAAGTCCCACGAACATGATGACATTATTTTTCCCTTTTGTTGGCGTCCATGCTTTTACACCAGGGTCCACCAGCTGAGCACACACAATTCAGTTATATTACTTTGTGCATTTACTCCATAAAGCTACATTAAAATAATAAAAAAAACTTCAAACTAATCTAACAAAGCAAAGGAGTAAACGCCTGTAATAAAAACAGCTTCATCAACAATGCAGATATTTCACAAAGCCAACAGTAATGAACTGTCCTTTTAGTTTTTTTCCCTGAAGAAAGGGGGTAAAAATGTGTGTGTGACCATCTCAACGGAATGTGTGTATAATGTAATGCCAATCAAATGTTCATGTCTCATAAGGCTACATACTAGAGAATAAGACACTAAAGAAAACCGCTTCACTGCACTCAAGAGCACAAACCTTAACAAGCTCCTTGAAAACAGCATGTTGGATCATTCTCCTCTTATTTAGCCCAGAGGCCATCTCCTCCAGATCAATAGCTGCCCTGAGAACAGTTAAACAGCACTTACTATACAGACTCCTTGATAAATAAAAAAAATGATAAAGCCACCGTTACAACTGAAACAAAGATCCTAGTCTTACTTACTTGACATTCTCTCTGAGTTGCTTCACCAATTTGATGTTTACATCAGCTTCTAGGAGGGCGGCACAAACCTCCTTCAGCATAGCATTTAAAACCTGTGGAAGAGAAAGTTTACTTCTTACGGATAAATCACTACAGAGTATTATCCTACACTGGGAGACATATGAAGAGTGTATTTAAAAAGGCACATAAAGCTGAAAAATGCGTGTTACCTCCTCATTGATGATTGTGGCATTGCTGAGAGATCGCAGTGCCGAGGTTATTTTCCTCCCCAGGTCGGCTAACACCATTTTTGCGATTTAATAGGTGGCGACCTAGGACATGAAGACACACTTTGTTTATAGCCTGTACATTGGCTTATTACAACGTAATTACAAGGCAAGTGTAGGAATAGTTTTTTTTTTCCATACGTATTCGTCAAACGCAATCTCTTCTGTAAGGTGGGGGTTTCCCCCGAAAACGAATAGGTGTAAATGTCCCAATTAAGACAGCGAATACTTCACAACGATGCCAACTGTCTTAAAAGAAACACAAAAATAAGTTAATAATTAATTACTTCAGTGATATCACTTAAACGTGACTCTTAATTAGAGAGCATGCTAGCCAACACTGATTGTGGCACACGGCAGATGGGATTTCGTTCAAAAAGAAAACATGCAAATCCCTGAGCTAAGAAAACGATTTAACTCATCCTAACTAGACAGAGAGCATACGTAATTAAAATATAACTTACATTAAGCAGTGTCAGTGGTAATCTACCTAGATAAGCAGTTTAGTAACTACACATACACCGTTTTGGCGAGCTAGTTAGGGGGGACCTAGCTAATCTAGCTATGATTTTTCAGGGTTTTCCCGTCAGCTAGGGCTAACTTGCTAGATACCCAATTGTTCGTCCAGAAACATCGAATAAAGGTGCTGATCCAAAGTAATAGTATCCTTATAGTTACAAATACGCTACAACACAGGTCTGCTAATGACTAACAAAAAAAGGTTTCTGTAATTTATTTCGCTTGATTTCTTCTTACCTTCGACCCAGCTGTTTCTGTAATAAGAAGCTAAACGTCATCTCACACCGAAAACTCCCATAAAACCTTTGTACTTCCGGATCAATTGCCGAATTTGCTATTAGTGCTGATCTGCGAGCAGTTGTTCCTCATCGTTCGTTCAATGACTGAACATATACTACGGTCCAAGAAAAAATACATTTTAAAGTCGCCTGGCGTAGCAATGCAATCAAAAAACATTTTACATGTTTTTATTTATATTTTTTAACATAATGCGAATAATATGATGTTTTCACTGTCAGTAGCTTGGGAAACGCTTCGGTCAGAATCACGAGACGTGCGCATACGTAGTTAAGGCGGCTATCTAGGAGAGATAATCGCATATTTAATATTGATTATGCTCTGCAAAATACATTACACAAAAGTATGCCAAGACATGCGCTCCATTTAAGCAATACACTGGGTTGTTATTTCCTGTATATGACGAATAATTGTTTAAACAACTATTTCAGAAAGCACGTTACACCTTAAAAACTAAGAACAAATGTAACTCCTCCCTTTCTGTTCCACGGGCACCTACAACTGCGGTCAAGCTATCCGCGCTTTAGCGATTCACGGTCACGTCATCCGCGCTTTAATTCGTATTGCGCCTATATGCTTCATTTTACGGTTTTTTGTTGCTTACAGCATACTAAGGCTGTCTAAGCACAGAGTAACACTTTACTATTATCTAAAAAGATTTATTGTAGATACGCATTACTTTACTTGATTTAACTAATTCACTTGCACCATTAAACACAATTAGTAATGTATTTCACATTGCTTAATAAACACTGAACAAAATAGTTGGAATGTTTGTTTGAAGTTTATTGTAGGGCTTGACTACCAGCAATAACAGGGTATTGCAATGCCGCACATGTTCAGGGCAGAGGGTTACTCAATGGAGGAACAATTTTCTCTTTGTTTATTTCCAGTGCAAATGTAGACAGATTCTACTGTACCATTGTTCAATAATCCACACTGAAGTCCTAATGTTGTTGGGGCTTGGAAATAAATTTAGCAGAAATTGGTTATCAATTTCTCAGACACTTCTGATAATGCCAAAACAATTCCACTTCTGCATAAGAGTATGGACCCTTTTCTACCATCAGAGTGAGTTTGGGCTGATTTCACTGTACCATTTCCTCAGAAATCCATTTTAGGTTCATACTCCATATAGGCGAATTAAAGCACTCATGTCAAATAGGCTGAATTTGGACATGAGTTTCTCTGAAATCAGACATGGTTTACCTCACTGTGGTAAAAAACATCTTAAAGGTGCTGAATATGGTGAGATTAAAACCAAGTTATGTCTTGAAGATAAAATTAGCAATTTGATTTACTTTCATTGCAACAAAGAAGCCCAGCCTAAGTAGTTCTAAGAAAAGTTTATTTTTCATTATAAATTTAACTTCAACTTCCTATACATTTTTACACTTTAAAATTTAAACATTATTATTTCCATGCAAGTCAAACTTATAATAAGTCAAAAAATGCCCCTGATCATTCCACCCCAGAAACAGCAAGTCTCACACTTCTTCTGTATAAAGTATTTTTCATGTTTTTTTAAATCTTCTTTTTGTTCCATTTGTCTTTGCTGATAAAATTTTCATATTGTTCTTCTTCATCCCCGTATTACAGAGTTGTCTTTTTTGCATTACTCCTCTGAAGTACAGTTTGAACACTGCCATTCGTCTTCTGTATTCAGAGCACTTTCTGGAATGGAAGAGCAGGTTGGGTGGTACCATTTTTTACAGTCTGTACACTGGACCATTGTGTCTCCATTATATGCTGTTCTGCACAAGCAATATACTTCCACTTTTGTCACTTTTGGTTCCTTTTGTCCATCTTGTAAATTTCTTGGTTTGCTGTCAAATTTTATCTCTTGTTTTGTCAAAGAGGCATAAAGCTGAGCTCGGATACACCTTTCAGGGAAATAGCACTGCTCAGGGCGCAACCCCCTACATATCGCATCAGCAAAAGCAAGAGCCAAGAAGCCACAAATGTTACTGTGTTGTTGCTGTACATGTGGTTGAAGCACATGAAAGTCAGGTTTCTTTGGCCTTAACATCCAAGATAAGGCCTGTTTGGTACTGTCATCAAGCTTGATGACTTGACTGTCATAGACACAGATTTCATTGTTTCCACAAAATACATTACTGCAAGTAACCCAGTGATTACCCCCAGTGTTCAGTAACTGGACAAATTGTCCCTGGGGAGTTCCCACAATCCCACCTGATCCTAGTCCACTATAAAGAAGAACAGACTGAAATCCATCCATATGTTTGTTGTCTCTGGCCAGGTAAAAGCAAGCCAGGTCGATTTCATCACTTGTCAGCCAGTAATCACTGTGCAATATGCTGCTCAACATTCAGATTGATGGTGCCCACTCAAGTTTTTGTGTAGGTATTTTTTCTGCTGGACTAAAGGACTGCCACAATGGTCCAGCAATGGATGATTTCTGCTTCCTCCACTTCTTCCTGTGCACTATTCTCTCTTCTTCTGTCTTCTTTTCATTAGACACGTCTGGTTCTTTTGATACGGTTAGCTGTGAAAAAATTAATGGAAAAATTAGTTCAAATTATAAACAAAGTTAAAATTCTGCTTAGTTTTATGCATTCCAAAAGGGCAGTGTCATTACATTACTGTAACGTGAGCTGTCCGGGGAGGACCGCTCACGTGGGGTTTGGGGAAATGAGGACGCAAGTGCCACAACGTAAATAACCACAAACTAAGACCTCCGTAAGCAGCACGGGAAACGAGACAAAAATAAATAAGAAAACAAACCCAAACAAAAGCGTATAGTACTATGACGCGAGAAGCCAGTGAAAAAGGGAAAACAAAAATTACACGGAGTAAAACTCAACGTGTCGCGGACTACACATAAGTGTATACGAGGCAGGGAGAAAATACTGGCTTAATAATAAGGGGCAAAACAAAACCAACATCCCAAAAGGGGAAAGCACGCCAGAGCTGACCTAACTAAGGAGGCGACCAAAAATAACAAAAGATAGGGAAAAACCAAGAACAAGGAAAACTTGAGGAAGGCCAGATAAGGGCGCAGGAGCAAAGGACTCGAATAGCAAAAGGGAAAGGGGCTGGTGACGAAGCACCAGAATCGCAACAACGTTACTGAGAGAAAGGCTGGTAGAACGTAAAGCAACCGAACAACTCAGCAATGAGAACCAGCAGCCATCCACCTTAAGTAAGGGGGTGGACAGCTGCCGGTCGTCATTGCTGATTACAAATCCCGCCTACTGCTGGCTCTCGTTCCCCCTCTGGTGGTGGTAGGTGGAACAGCCCTGGAGCCAGCCCTTACAATTACAGGTTCTTTATTTTTATGATTTATGGTATTACATTCATATTAATATTTTATCTATTTGTTTACTATTACATTCATCTTGCATCACACAGACTAGTTCTTACATGTATAATTATATGACGTCCATGGAAATCAGATTTCAATAGCAAGTCAGTCAGATTCCCATAGCATAACCTGCTACTAAATCAATGCAACTGTTCATACCTTGTATGGCACCATGGATGCACTGCTGATTTAAGCACTTGATAAGTGATATTGTTCTCTGAAATCTGAAAGAAATGTATAGTTATTTTTTAGATTATCAGTACACATTTTTTCTGAAAAAAGCAACGGTCATTTATTTTTTCCATAAACATAGTATTTCCATTCATAACATAGTATTTGCATTCATAGTATTTGCAAAATAATTATATTATATTATGTGCTAATTAATTTGCACTCACCTGGTCCGAAGAATTTCTGCTTTCAGAAGATATGTGGCCATGTTCTTTACCCTAAAAAATAATAAACCAAAATGTATTCAGTGCATAATAGATTGAAGCAATTAATCCTAAACTTTAACAAATTCTTAACTCACCCATTCTTGTAAATTTTCACTTGCTACAAGAAGTGGATATTGTCCATGTGTTTTCTTCTCTTGCTCCACAGATGTCCATGTCTATTCCAATATAACAGAATATATACAGTATATACATCATATATCACATTGAGTTGACAAATTAGAACATGAAAAAATGTATAAGCAACTTAATACATAATACATTTGTGACTAACCCCCTCTGGAGAACTTTCACTTATATGGCCCAGTTCTTGGTGTTGATCCTCTTCAACATCAGGTTCTCTTTCTGGCATCTACATAAAAACATGTTTTATAGAGGCAGGCAATATTGCAATCTGTTGTGGGTTTTATTCAATTTACTTTGATTCTTATGATCGGTTGTTGTTTAAAGGAACGGTTTACTAAAAATATATATATTTAGGTAATTTAACTTAAATTCTAAGCATGTCATTACATATATTACTGACCTTGTCCAGGAAGGTGTCGGTACCATGCTTGACAGCATGTTCCTCAATATGCTCCTCTTCAGTTACACATTTGCTGCTCTGTACACATATTGGGAAAATAAATATGAATAAATAAGGTAGAGGAATGAGGTACATTAATATATGATTGCAATGGAAAAACCAAAACAAACCAAGCGGGGGTGCCATAATAGCAACCAACAGATCTGTTTGGTTTGCTGTTTTAGTTTTAGATTTGTTTTTGTTTTTCCACTTTAGATTTTTTTTGTGTTGTGTGTTTTTGTGTTTTCCAGAATAAATTGTGACTAGAAGTTGTATCTGGGTCTGCGATTCACCTTCAGTGAATGACAAGAACCTCATCTGGAAGTTAGTTATAATTGATTTAAGAAAACTTTATAAATAAAATGGGATTAAAATAGAACTTTATAAATATAATTAGCCTCTGTGGAGAAAAATATTTACCTAAAAGCTGTGGTAAAACGGAGTAAAATGGGGTAAAGTGATTGAAATGGGGTAAAATTTCAATCACTGACATCAATCACAAATTTCACTGTTTTGCTTGTTCTGCAATTAGAATAAAATGCAGCCTTAGCTTTTTTTCCTAACAAGTACAGAAAAATCAAATGATGCATGAAGTTTATATGTTAGTAAAAATCATATAACAATGTAAAAGTTTGAATACCTTTAAAAGTTGAAGGTGTGCATTTTTCAACCTTTTGCGGTTGTGCAATGTGTTGGGAATGGACAACTGCTGACACCGTTTTGACCAAAAGCCATGTTTGTTGTAAGGACTCTTTTCAGGGCCTTCTGGGTCTGATGCTTGTAAAATAGTGATTCCCTCCTCAATGTTTTCTGCTGTAATTTTGCTTTTTTTATTCTGAAAATTGAAAGGTGAAAAACAAACACTTTAACGTTTTAAAGCCACTTCTAATTTCTGTAGAAAGGCACATTTCACAACACCAAACTTAATAAAGGTCTTTGCATTTAAACAGCATTTAAACTTATATGAAATTGTTGAAGTTTCCATTTAAGGACCATTAAGAAGACAAGAAGTCTGCTTACCTTGCCAAATGATTTAAAAATGTAAACACTGTTAAAAAGGAAAAAAAAACACAAGTTAGTTATATATATAATTTAGTTATATATATAAATATATATATGAAATACATATGTTAAAAAAAGAACACTCACCCTTTTGGTCGACCTGCCATCTTGAAGTATACGAAAAATCACGACGAATAAAGCTACCACTCTACTCTTTACTTCTGCTTAGGATAATCAAATAAATGTAAAGAAGGGACATCAAGCACTGTCCCTTATCACTGTGAACAGGGGGGCGTGGTGTGACAGAAAAGGGTGTTGCTGTTTTAGCACATGCAGTTGGATCATATAGAAGATTTAAATGAAGGGGACACAGGGGGGGGGGGGGGATGCAAGTGAAGCCTATTTGACCCATTTATAAGTAAATACAATTCATGTATATAGTAAAACTTTATTTTATGAATAGAATGAACTAAATTATTTAACAGCTATATTAACCTGTATCTTAGGGTTTAGTTTATGATATAATAGTATCATAAATTATTGCTTTTATAGAAATCTAAAACTAATACTATGCAGAAATTAGTTTAGGCTATTTTAAAACTGCATGTGAAAAATGTCATTACATTTTAAATAAAAAAACATTTCACATTTTTCACAATCAGTTTCACATTTAATGGTAAAGTATTTTATAACTTTATCACATTTTACTTAATTACATTATGTCTGTTATAATTATTTTAATAGTTTTCCATCTTATTTACTTTAGTACATTATTTTATTTAGTTACATTTTATGTCTGTTCTAATTATTTTAATAATTGTTTCCTTTTATCTTTAATTTCTTTTAATGTATTTTTTTAATCTTTGCTTCCTTTTAATGTTTTTTTATTTATTCTGTAAAGCACTTTGAGTTGCATGTATGTATGAAAGGTGCTATACAAATAAAGTTTATGATTTTTTTTACAGAAACAATAATGCTTTGATTAGTTTAAATCAAATTTTAATATCAACCAACAAACATAAAATGAACAAAAATAAATAAAAGCCGTTAATAAAATTAGGAGCAATGGTTATATGTAAGAAATATAATTGAATATATGTAGCCTATTATTTAGCACAAAACCAGCAGACCTGATAACATGTTATTTGATAACATTTCAGTAATTCCCAAAGGGCAATTAAAGGGTTCCAGCAGCATATATGCAAGACAAGATTAGAATGCACATTGGAAATATGAATATAATCAAAAAAAAATTTCAGAAATAGGAGACAATGTAAATCTATCTACATATATTAGGTTTGTGTGCAGGCCTTTCCTGCCTTAAGTCATTTCATCTCTCCTTTACCAGGTTAGCGGTGATGTAGAGGTCAGAAAGAAGGATAGAGGTGTGAAATAGCAGCAGATCATTGATTGGAGGATGAGGAGAACACAAAAGGACGACGTGGTCCAGCAATGCCTTAAATGATAGGATTGTAAATGGCCCATTACCATACCTATTGAAAAATAGTGCTCAGCTCATTTGCCCTCATCCAGCTGTCATGAGCCTATTGATTGCAGGGCAGTTTATAATCTGACACCTTCATCATTCCATTCCATACTTCTTTCATCTAACCCATCTGGAGATTCTTCTCAATTTTCTACTATAGTCCTCCTTACCCTCTCTAATTCAATTCCCTATGAATTCTCTTGTTTATATAATCTCTATCCCCAGCATTAATGGTCCTTTTCTTGCAGGGCCATCAAGTACCAAGTGACACAGGGGTTGTTATTAGCAAAACAAAAGACAGCCTTAGATGACACTTCATTGTTCATCCAGAAGTTTATGTAGTGTGTTATAGGGTCTTTCAGAATACTGATGTATTCAGCATGATGCACAGAGAGTTGACCAGTTTCTTTTTTAAAATCAGGTTTGAGACTTCAGGTGTAAGGTCTGAGTTTCCCAGTGGTTCAAGTGCAGTAGAAATATATGCTTTACTTCTATTGATATATTCCAAGATCAGTCTCCTGGTTTCCCTGGTGGGGAAACTAACATGGGCTGAATGTTAGCAGAATGCAGGAGAGACTTGCATAATTACAGTGTCCAAAGGTGGTTCCAAAGGGGGTCTTTGGACAATCAGTATGAACATAATCTACAATCAGTATGAACATAATGTTTTTATTTCGGAAAAAGTGGTACATAATGTGAACATGAACATTATGTGGATTTATAAGCAAATAGCACAGTGAAATATGTCCAGACTAACAGAGATGATAGATAAGAGTGCATACTGTTATAAATTAGTGGAATTGTTTAGACATTATGGGAAATTCTTGAGAAATAGATATTCAGCCTATTTGACATGAGTGCTTTAATTCGCCTATATGGAGTATGAACCTAAAATGGATTTCTGAGGAAATGGTACAGTGAAATCAGCCTAAACTCACTCTGATGGTAGTTAAGGGTCCATACTCTTATGCAGAAGTGGAATTGTTTTGGCATTATGAGAGATTCCTAAGAAACTCATGTCCAAATTCAGCCTATTTGACATGAGTGCTTTAATTCGCCTATATGGAGTATGAACCTAAAATGGATTTCTGAGGAAATGGTACAGTGAAATCAGCCCAAACTCACTCTGATGGTAGTTAAGGGTCCATACTCTTATGCAGAAGTGGAATTGTTTTGGCATTATGAGAGATTCCTGAGAAAATAATGTCCAAATTCAGAATATTCGACATGAGTGCTTTAATTCGGCTATATGCAGTATGAACCTAAAATGGATTTATGAGGAAATGGTACAGTGAAATCAGCCCAAACTCACTCTGATGGTAGATAAGGGTCCATACTCTTATGCAGAAGTGGAATTGTTTTGGCATTATCAGAAGTGTCTGAGAAATTGATAACCAATTTCTGCTAAATTTATTTCCAAGCCCTAACAACATTAGGACTTCAGTGTGGATTATTGAACAATGGTACAGTAGAATCTGTCTACATTTGCACTGGAAATAAACAAAGAGAAAATTGTTCCTCCATTGAGTAACCCTCTGCCCTGAACATGTGCGGCATTGCAATACCCTGTTATTGCTGGTAGTCAAGCCATACAATAAACTTCAAACAAACATTCCAACTATTTTGTTCAGTGTTTATTAAGCAATGTGAAATACATTACTAATTGTGTTTAATGGTGCAAGTGAATTAGTTAAATCAAGTAATGCGTACACCAAAAGCTTTTTAAATAATAGTAAAGTGTTTCTCTGTGCTTAGACAGCCTTAGTATGCTGTGAGCAGCAAAATACCGTAAAATGAAGCATATAGGCGCAATAAGATTTAAAGCGCGGATGGCGTGCCCGTGAATCGCTAAAGCGCGGATAGCTTGACCGCGGTCACCTACTGATGCTTCCCTGCAAACGTTTCAATAAGCTCAAGCAAAGTATAGAATATTAAAATGCACTTTGACGACGCTAAAAATGAAATTCTGCAGATATTACGCAGAACTGAATCACGAGACCTTGCTAAGTTAATAGATTGGCTGAAACATTCTGGTAACTGACCAATGCATCAGCTAATATTTTTATTCAAGAGCAGTTAGTAAAGTTACTAGCTAGCTATCCTTGATAGGACCGCTAGTTTAGATTGTATTGTATTGTTTGTATTGTACCATGCTAACTTAACAAGCAAAAGCGTCTAAATTACTCTTAGTTAACTGTTTTGTCAGGGGCTTCTAGCCCTTCGTTTCCTTCAATGTAGCCTTAATTCTTTATAGCAGGAAGCACATTAGCTTAAAATATTTATACTCGTTCTTATTTTGCATTAGGTTATGTTTCAAATTTTGGCAGTAGTTAATGGTCGCTTTATTTATTAATGATTACAGGTGATGTTGATGACTACTTGGTTGATAATCAAAGAGCTGTACTCCACAGTATTGCAGAGGACCTCAGATCAAGTCTTCCATTGGACGCTGTGTTTCCTTCAGAGACGTTGGCCATTCAGAAGGTCTGTGTTTTTTCCCCCTTCATTTGAATTATTGTCGTTTCATTGTCAGACTGTAAATTCTGAATTCACGTTTTAATTGCAGACACATGTGAACCCTAAGCCTACTGTGCATGTGGATGCATTTTTGTATGATGAGGACACGGTAGATTCCCTCTGTGAGGAGGGTAAGATGAGTCGCAGCTACTGTCTCAGTTGTGGATCGCATGGAACAGCTCCTCTGGGTAAATACCAACTCTTAAAAGCTTGCAAGAAAGTCTGTGCCTTTCAAATAATCTTAATTTACTGAATGTTGTAGATGTTTTTCAGCCTCAGTCTGAAATGTCCTGCAGAGTTCATCTCGCATTCCTTCTCTATGCCGGAACTCCAGTTCCTATTCCATCACGTTCTCCCAGACCTGACAGGAAAGTTGGTAGTGGATGTGGGTTCCCGGTTAGGAGCAGTGCTCTATGGGGTAACGTATTCGGCATGTTCAAAGAATTGATTAGTATAAATGTTTGAATATTAATTTTGGTCTCTACATAGATTTCACGATGTTAAGAGTAGACTATCTGCATGAACATCAATATACAATCAGTCATCATGATTTTCACTGTCCATGAATCATGTAAATTATGCTTCTTATTCCAGTTCTTAACTGGTGAGGTTTTACTCTGCAGGGCTTCCTCTATAGTGCAGCAGCACAACTTGTTGGAGTAGAAATAAGTGAAGAGTTTGTCAAGCTTCAAACAATGACTGTGGAGAAGTACGGCTTTAGTGACAGAGTTCAGGTAGTAGAACATTCACTGATCACGTGGTCATCAGCGCCGCCATGGACGTGCCTTGATCGTTTTTTGTGTGCCTTTTATAGGTGATCCATGCTGATATTTGCTCACAGGCAGCCTTAGTGCAAAACTCGGATGTGTTGATCATGAACAATGTGTTTGAGTACTTTATGGAGCCCAAAGATCAAGTAAAGTAAGACATCAGAAATAAAGTGATTAGTTGGCTCGTTTTTTGACATGCACCAGCTGTGGTTCAAATCATGTGCAAGAATCCGTTGTGGTAGCTATCGATTATTTGACGCTAAATATGATTTTTGGTGAAGATCTGAGATTTACATTTTATTTGTTTGTTACAGAATATAGACTGCAATACAATATGATTAGGCAGCTATGGTGTGATGAACTCTTTAGGCAAGAGTAATCAGCATTAAAACAGATGTATCTATAATAATATCATAGTCTTAATATTTCTCCAGGTTACATTTGAGCATATTCAAAATTCACAATTTATACTCTTGATATCCATTCTAAATTATGAATAATCAATTAATAATCATAATACATTGTATCACACTTTTAGAGCCTGGCACTTTATCAGCCAAAATTTCAGGAAGAAAGGTGCATTGTTGGTAACTGTTCCCAGCATTCAGGAATCTCTTGTGTCACTGCAAGAAACCATTGTGAGTAACATTGATGTTTATGCTTGTGATAACACATCTTCATATTAGTAACAACATTGCCTCAACTGTTGGAAATTTCACATTGTTTTAATGTTTGAACTGCAATTTGGTGGACATAAGCTAAATTTAATGGGGATGCAGTTGTATTAAGAACTGACTGACCTATAAAAGATGTAAAACCTGTAGAGACACTAATTTATTCTCTTGAAAATGTTCCCTTTGTGTTTCAGGGAGCATCAGCTATTAGCTACTGGTTGGAGGAAGTGCCACCTAATTATAGTGTATATCTGCAAGGCGATGCAGACTCAGATGCCATCAAACAAATACACCTCTACATGGTACCATGATCTAAATAAAGAAAACCCTTGATGAGGACTTCTAGGAAGAGTATGGTTGCTGCGGAATGGATGGTGACCCATAACTTTGTGGTATTAGCCTTGCAAATGTTTGAATAAGATCTCTCTTTTTCAAATAAACTCAAATAAACTAGAGTTCTTTATCCTTTGAGCACTGGTGTTTAATGATGAGACATTTATTTTTAAAACAGCCATCAGGCAATTTATGCAACGGGCTTGAAACAAATCTCTCCTGAAAATATAACATTTCCTATGGTCTTTTTTTCTTTCTAAGATCTTTAAAGATCATCATAGGATCTGTGTAGACATAATACTAATATTTTAAAATCTAAGCCATGACTTAACCTTAGGTTCAAACAAACTCTTATAATTACTCAACTCTTACTCTGGAGCATAGAGACTCCTTTACACATTCAGTTTGGCATGGTATGTCAGTTTTTGTTGTATCACACAAGGATTCATTTGTTCTAGTTTATTTAAACATTAATAAGATTGTAATTTAACACTAAAATGTAATATTACACAATGGGTGAAGCTTTGTTATGAAATCCCTTATTCTGATTTCCAACCCTGAACATTGGCCGTGGCCATGCGAGTGGCGTAAGAAATAACCAATAGGATTACAGAATGCTCTGTTAAACTCCACCCATACTTCTTGTCTGTAACTGAACTAGAGCGGATCAAAACTTGCCGTCAACACGCTCAGCCCGCTCGAAGTACCTAGGGCAAATTCATAGTTTTCTTTTTTTTTTTTTTTAAACCGGAGCGGATAGTTTTTCTGCGTTACACATTTGGTAAAGGTATTTTCTTTCGTATTTTGCGGACATTCCTTTATTCTACAGATTATTTTCTTGTTTTGAGGTTGATTACAACCGAAGTCATTGAGAAGCACATTTTCATGTAGGCTGGATCTAACGTCACTGAATGTGACTGGGACCCGTGTGTCATTAACAAAGGCTGGATTTCCTCTTGAACATTGTCGTAGTTTGGCGATTTTCTTTTAAACAGTTTATACGTCATTAGCGTTCGATAGTTCGTGTGACGACATAAACGAGTTTTTACTTATCGAACGTAACGTCAAAATTAAAGATTCTCACTTTCTATTTCCCTCCCTTTTTTGAAAGTATACGACACTCTACCACCGACTCTGCATCAACAGCAAAGACGTCGAGATAAAGAAAGATGCCGCTTCTGCACAAAAAACCGTTCGTGAGACAGAAACCTCCGCCCGATTTAAAACCCGACGAAGAAGTTTTCCTCTGTAAAGTAACACACGAAATCTTCAGAACCTATGAGTGAGTTGATACTTCCAGTCCAGTTGAACTTATTAGAATATGAGCTAAGTTAGCTGCTGGCTAACAGGCTAACAGCATCAAACTGTTATGAAGTGGGACAAGAGTGACAGTCGAAGACGTCCTGGAAAGTTTTTATCTTCTTCACATAGTCGACTGGTCTACTAGTCATTCTAGTAGACTTTATAGCTAAACTGTATGTTTCGTCTTCCAATATACCGAAGTTCATTTGGTTTATTTTGTCCGCTGATTAGAAGCCTGTGCTAATGATGAACGGGCAGGTGTAAGTTCTACAACTGAACTCGGCGTTAGCCTAGCTCGCTAGGACTAGTTACTCATCTTCAACTCGCGTAGGCCCTTGCTGACACAGCGAGTGGAGTGCTGCTGGCTAGCTCAATAGCTTTCAAAGCTACGAAGGATTGAAGGCTTAAGTTTTCTCTCTTTTTCATATTTACTGCACAGTTGAGCTTTAAATGTAAAACCTGTATATGGCGTGCCTTGGAGTCGACTCAGTTTAGGAGCGCCCGTCTTGTTTTGTAGGGATGCGGGGTGTAATTAGTGCGGATCGGCAACTTCTCGCGACTCACGGGATGTTTAGCTAACTAGCTAGAAACGTGGTAGCAGGTATTGTTGGAAGGCCATTAGCAAGATGTGTGATGTAGCCCTTTAACGGCCGGATATGTATTTACTCTTGGAAAAGTGATGGAACTAAACGAGATCAATAAATTCTTAGGCATACAATTACTGCACACCATGAAAACAAAATAGCTACCTGTTAAACTGTCATCATTGACGCTTATCGCTTAGTTTGGATGTAAATGGTGTTCTTTGTGACTTTGGTGTATGAGACATTTCGATCGTTATTTTAGTTTTTGTTTGATTATTTATTTTTTCCTACATAAGCAATATGCAAGCCTTTCTCAGTGGTCTCAAAATATAGTCCACAATAGGTTACGAACATGTATGAATTTCTGACATTTTTTAACCTTAGCCTTTTATATAATACAGATTCACCTGTTCACGCAGATGTTTTGATATGGCAACCTTATCAGAGTTAATAGCAGTGATTGACTTGTGACATCCTGTTTCCAACAGGGAATTCTTCGAGAGGACAATCCTGTGTAACAGTTTGGTGTGGAGTTGTGCTGTCACTGGTAAGCCTGGTCTCACCTACCAGGAGGCCTTAGAGAGTGAGAAGAAAGCCAGACTCAACCTCCAGAGCTTCCCTCCTTCCCTGGTGCTGCCACTCCTGCATCTTGCTGCTCTTACTCGCCGCACACGACTGCATGAGATATGTGATGATGTCTACACCTTTGTCAAGGAGCGCTTCTTTCCAGGGGAGATGGCGGATGTTGTAGGTCGCTCTGGTGCAAGGTATAGTGCATGTTTTTGTTTGTTCCCTCAGTGTATTGGTTTATTAATTGTGTGTGTGTGTGTGTTATGTATTTATTACACACACATCCAGTGTAAAGGCATTTTAATACTAATGGACATTGTATTAACAATATCTGTTTGCATAGCCTGTTGTTGCTATGACAACAATGAAATTAGGAAATAAAAAAAAAAAAAAGAACCAATCTACACTATTCTAGAACTTTAGAACTCCATCCGATGGAATGAATGGCTCTGTTCGAAATAGCCTACTACATACTGCATACTGCACTCAGTATATACTGGATACTACATACTGGTCCTCGTAGTAGTATGTAGTACGTTTCCAGTATGCGACAAAAGCAAAGCATACTACGGGGTCACGTGAACGTAGCGTTGCATGATGGGATGCAGTACACCACGAAGATAGCTCTGTTCACGTACTGGAATATTTTGCGGAAGTAGTATGTCATCCGGGGATGTTTCGCGTACTGGAAAAAATTTTTTTATTTGCATACGGCATACTGATTTGGGGCCCAAGCAGTACGCCAGTAGTATGTAGTAGGCTATTTCGAACAGAGCCAATGTTATGATTTAACCATCTACTTTGCAACAACTTCATACAAAACAAAGACGATTGAGCTACAGTCAGTGTTCATAGCATTACTAGAAAGCAGTTGTCTTTTAGATAATATTTACAACACTGATTTTTCTTTAAGCTACGTTTTACTTGGACTTCTTTAATACAGTTTAATGTCCTAATTATAAGGATTTAGGTTGTTTGGGAAGTGAGTAATATTTATTTTCACATAGCAGTTGACATAATAAAGGAGTTTAAGTACCAAATAGTTAATAATCGTAATAAGATTGTGCGACTTCTAACAGAACGTCCATGTAGTGTGAGAAGCAGTGGAAAATGTTTGTTCATGTTGAGATTGAACAGAGAAATCTTGCACTGGAAACGTTTTTTGAGAAATTCTAAACAACATTCTGGAGGATAAGAATGTTCTGTGGCCTCAACAGAAGACACATGCACAGAACTGAATTCATATGAGGGGGTGTGTTGGCCCTGTCGCTTTGTTCTACAAAAAAGAAACCCTCTCTTTCAGAGTTGTGAATCTGTGAATCCTTTAAATAGTGTCTGTTAAACCTTGGAAGAAACAAATATGGTATAACTGTGGAAACTCCCCACTCCTGTTCTAATCACACACGGAACAGTAACCGTACTCTTGGCCAGCAGAGATAGTTAATATCAGAGGACTATCTCTGACTTGATGAGTATCAGAGAAGCCTCTCTGTTGGAACAAGAGAGAGCTGTCTAATTCTTACTGTGAGAGCATATCCCAGTCAGTCGTCTTAAGCTGACCTTGCCATTTGGAGATAATAGACTTGTGTGGGTGGAGCTAAGAGACCTATTCTGATAGGCTGTTAGCCCAGCTTTTTGGGAGGCCGCAGGGGACGTTGGGAGGAAATCCCGTCGTGTGTGTCTGACTGGAAGTCTTGGACTGTATTTGATGGTTGAGCTGTTGCTCAAATGCGTCTGCACTTGAGAGTGTAGACCAGGAAGACATTGGAGTTTATGGTTGGCTTTAACAGGATGTTCAGCTCATTCAGACGGAGAGAAAATGCATTCAGAGAGTTTATCCAGCCAGTGGGGAGTTTGTATTTGTCCTCAGTAAAGATAATGTGTATTGGTTATCTCATACTGTTTTATTTATGCAACTGTTAGCCATCTAATTAAAACATGTCACTAGAAATGGGCAATTAAATCTTTTTAGCCACACAGGTCTGCTTCAGTAGTCAGTTTTTATGTTTTACCATGTTCCACAGACAACACTGCCAAATCTTGGAGGTAATTCCTCCCCATACTAATGGGACAGTTAATGGGCATGTCAAACACCACATGGAGGGTGACTCGATTGTCATCAGTGACAGCGATGATGAATGCATTATCACTTCACCCAAGACCCCCAAAACAACCCCCACTGGGTGAGTACTGAGGAGTTCAGTCTCTAGGATGGCTGTGTGAGTTAGATGTGTGTGTTACTGAGCTGGGCTTCTCCTCTGTCTGTTGAAACAGGAAGCGCAAGGCTATTAGCCCCTCCTTGTTTAAGTATAAGGTTCGACCTGTGTACCCAGAAGGTTGTGAACCCGTACTTGTCAAAGCTTCTCAAATTACGTGAGTTTACATGAAACTAATTTGCTTAAGGACTACTTCTGTTTTTTGTCGTCATCGTGTCGTGTCATCCCCCCCCTTCCCCAAATAAAAAGGTGCCTGTGTAGCCAAATGTTAGTTTTACTATTGAATGATATTCTCTTTTAATGCCACAAACTGCCACTAATTTGTCTCTCTGTCATTGGCTCTTCACTGTAGTCGTAAGAAGAACATATTTACTCGAGACAGACTGAAGCTGCTCCTTAAACAACATTGTGAACCAATGAACGGGACCATCCGACTTAAAGTATGCCTCTACATTCCCCTGCTTTGTGTGTTCCTTTGATTTGATTACTCTTATGAACAGTGTATTATGTTACTTGTTTCTGTTGTTTTTTTTTAAACAGCCATCAACAGTTGCAAAATATAAGCTGTCGGAGCAAAGTTTCTCTAACTTCTTCCCGGATGAGCCCCCAGTTTTTGACTTCAGTCATACTGGAAAAGGCAGAGGTCGTCACCACAGTGCAGCATCTCCACGGCAGGTGGGTGGACCTGTAGTTCAGTCCTGCAAGTGTCATTTAAGGTCCCAGTACGAGGCTGCGTCTGGGACGGTCATGCCAAACTGGTTTGTTTCCTTCTTAGCAGTCATGACAATTATCAACCACAAGAGGGCTCTAATACGGAGTGTAGTTTCAACTTGAGTATAAAAATATGTAACAAAAACTTTACTGTTTTTGTTTATTTATTTGTATTTTATAAATGTGGTTATTGCCCTTGGTTATTTAATTTTTTGTGTGTATCCTAAATGGAAGTTGCATTCTTTTTCTGTCAGGTGAATTACAGTGAGGGAGCAAATGTCCTCCGAGCTTCTGAGGAGAAGTTAAGACTGTTGCAACAAAAAGAAGAAATGCTAGCCATGTGTAAGCCTTTGATATGTCCTCTTATCCTTAGCTGCTTAAAATTTAGATTTAACACCAAAGTTACATACTGGGTTATCACAACCTTGGCACAGTGTGGCCTGTAGAGATGAGTCGTGAATATTGTCGTGGTCTTCATTCAGTGCATGAAAAAGCAAAATTAAAGAGAGAGAGGGAAGACTTGCTGGAAGCCAAGAAAAAGGAGCGTGAGGACAGAGAAAGACGGAAGGAGGAGCTGAAGAGACTGGTGGAAGAGGAGAAACAGAAACGCAAAGAGGAGAAGGAGCGAATGAAAGTGGAGAAAGAAAGAGTGAGTACTGTATATTACTCTAAAAAAAGGTAATGGATTCTGGTATCAGGAATGTTAAATTTATTGCACTCATATGTTCTTAAGTGTTGTTCTGTGATTAGTAAGCATACTGGCTCTTGTATGTTTGTATTATATTTATATTCAGGAGAGAGAAAAGCTGAAGGAGGAGAAGAAAAAGTATGCTGAACGTTTGAAGTTGTGGAGTAAACCTCGTGAGGACATGGAGTGTGATGACCTGAAGGTAGGAGTGTGTTCTCTTCACAGGTTGCCACATGTCACTGTGCCTGTATCTGGCAGGGAGTAAAAGAGACGTCTGTGTGTGTGTGTGTGTGTGTGTGTAGGAGCTACCGCAGCCACTGCCAGTGAAGACTCGTTTGCCTCCAGAGCTGTTTGGAGATGCCCTGATGGTGCTGGAGTTCCTGAATGCTTTTGGAGAGCTCTTTGACCTGAAGGACGAGTTCCCCGATGGCATCGCTCTAGGTGCCAGAGACATGTCGCCCTGTGTGTGTGTGTGTGTGTGCGTGTGTGTGTGTGTGTGTGTGTGCGGTGCCATTGGCGCAGCACTGGCAGTGACCAATGCCTGTAGGCTGCAGAGTTCTCCCTGCAGTGGTGACTGGGTGTCTTGTTCTTTGTTCACGTTGATAGAGGTTCTGGAGGAGGCGCTGGTGGGCTGTGACCCAGAGGGTCCTCTGTGTGAGCTCCTCTTCTTCTTCCTGACCGCCATTTTCCAGGCACAGGCGGAGGAGCAGGAAGAGGTGGCCCGGGAGCAGATGGCCGAGGCCGACACCAAAGGTCAGAATTCTCTGCCTTGCCTGGAAGGAGCTTTGGGCTTCTTTGTTTTTTTTAAACGTAATCACCGATATGTTGGCCTTTCAAAACACAACAGGCTCAGGTGGTTTGATGAGCACATGGGGTCCTGCAGCACATGTATTTAGCTGTACTGGGACACCAAGCACCTAGCGCTGAGTAGTGTGTGTCAGTAATCCATCCACCCGTTTCTGTATCTACCCTACTGGGCTGTGTTGTTGTTGTACAGTGTATGTGTCTGCTTGCACTTTATGCAAATGTTGCTTCATGTAAAAAGGTAGCACATGTGTGAGACAGTGATGACCTTGCCTTTGAACACTTAAGTCCCCTCACTGTGTGTGTGTGTTAGATCTGAGTGAGGCTCTGGATGAGGATGCTGACCCCACGCAGTCGGCCATCACGGCTGTGGCCTCTCTGGCTGCTGCCTGGCCACAGCTCCACCAAGGTGAGGCTACGTCTGTGTGTATCTCTGCATCGCTGTGCACAGCAGCTCCTGAAGACGCGTCAGGATGTGCTTCTTTTATTTATTTTTCATCTTATGCCTCCATTCAGAGTCAAATGATCTCCATTATTATTTAGCAAAAAAAAAAAAAATCCAGGGCTGGATTGTGACGCGTGTCCCTGCCTCTGTCCCCGTCTCCAGGCTGCAGTCTGAAGCAGCTGGACCTGGACAGCTGCACTCTGTCCGAGATCCTGCGCCTGCACATCCTGGCCTCAGGGGCTGAGTGCAGCTCCACCAATGCCAAGTTCCGCTACCAGAAGCAGGGAGGCTTCTGTTCGACGGACGACTCCTGCGTGGAGCTCCGCCTCTCGCACCCCAGCTTGCTCAAGAAGCTCTCCTGCACTTCGGTTTATGATCTCCAGCCTGGTAGGTTCTCACGCGTGGGCACAATAAGAAACCGTTGCAGGACGCACTGGATGCACTGCGGCATACAGATGCAGACCAGTTCTTCTTGGTCAGGAGAGAATGTGCCACCCAGCATGTTGGATGCAGAGAAATGGGCAGAAGCTGGGGACCAGTGTGGGCCCTTACAGCTGGGGACCAGTGTGGGCCCTTACAGCTGGGGACCAGTGTGGGCCCTTACAGCTGGGGACCAGTGTGGGGCCCTTACAGCTGGGGACCAGTGTGGGGCCCTTACAGCTGGGGACCAGTGTGGGGCCCTTACAGCTGGGGACCAGTGTGGGGCCCTTACAGCTGGGCACCAGTGTGGGCCCCTTACAGCTGGGCACCAGTGTGGGCCCCTTACAGCTGGGCACCAGTGTGGGCCCCTTACAGCTGGGCACCAGTGTGGGCCCCTTACAGCTGGGCACCAGTGTGGGCCCCTTACAGCTGGGCACCAGTGTGGGCTGGGCACCAGTGTGGGCCCCTTACAGCTGGGCACCAGTGTGGGCCCCTTACAGCTGGGCACCAGTGTGGGCCCCTTACAGCTGGGCACCAGTGTGGGGCCCTTACAGCTGGGCACCAGTGTGGGGCCCTTACAGCTGGGCACCAGTGTGGGGCCCTTACAGCTGGGCACCAGCATGTTGTGGTTGTGCATTGAGCTGTACAATTACTTATGCAGCAGTGAGTCTGTCCATAGCTGTTGGAGCTGTACCAGCAGGGTTTTTCCAGATTACATGCCAATCTATCCCGACTGTCACTCCAGGGGATTGTAATCTGGGTGGCCTGCAGTGAGTGGCTGGAGGTGAATGTGTCTGTGATCTGTGATAGGGGAGAAGCTGAAGATTCTGCATGCTCTGTGTGGGAAGCTGCTCACGCTTGTCTCCACACGAGACTTCATCGAGGACAGCGCAGACGATCAGAGAGCGGCCAGAATGGAACTCCGTGAGATCAAAGCTGAACGACACCGCAGGGAGCGGGAGGAGGCTGCCAACAGGTACACGTGTGTGCACGCGCACGCCTGAACAGGTACACGCATGCGTGTGCACAGCTGAATAGCTCCATAGAGAACATGAAGGTGTCAACACGCACTACAAACTGCTGAAGAGCACCGCAGTGATGTGGAGACTGTCAACAAATACTACTCTCACAAACTCTCTCTCTCATGTACACAATTCACAGAATGATTGAAAACCTGCCTTGGGATATTAGGGCGAAAAGGGTTGTATGGTGTGTTATTTGTGTGGGTGTGTGTTATGAAAGATGACCACTCATTTTTCTCCTGCTGACAGAGTTCGTAAAAGAAAGGAAGAGAAGCTTCGAGAACAGGAACTGAAACTCAAAGAAAAACATGAAAAACTCAGAGAGGAGGAAGGAATGAATAGGACTGGCATTCATACAGCAGGGTAAGACCACCCTGGAGTCACCACACCACACAACTGAACCGCTTAATCAAAAATTTCACACTCCTGATCACTCGGATGCACATGTTTTGCAGAGAGGAGATGGACACCAGTACAGAGAGTCAGGAGGGTCAAAATGACCAGCAGGCAGAAGACGAAGGGGAGCATGTACAGCACGGCAAATCCAAGCTAGGTACTGGCCCTTTAAGAAGATTCAGATATGCAATATTGACCACCTCTGCTAATGATGGCCATGAAATATTCCCTGTTTAATGCCTTTTGGGGGGTTATTTTTTTGCTTTGTTTTTTGTTTGGTTTTTTTTCCTCTTCTCAAAGGTCACCTTTGTTATATTCCATTTCCTCATTCCATCAAGGCTACGCAAACATTTGGTCTTTGTGTCTAATTCTGGTCACATTGGTATGCAGTGCTTTTCTAGAGTAGTTTTGTGCACAATTAGGGCTAGACTGAAGCCTATAAATAATTTCCTTAGATAGCTGCAAAATTAAAAACATTTGTCACCTCCCTGTAGTTCTGCTCTGTTCGTGTGCTTCCTTAGTAAAAGTGGATCTTGTGGATTAGAACCACTTTGCATGATAAACAGTAGTAACATTTCAGTCTGTCGTTTAAGCATAAACTGTGTAGTCAGAACATTAGGGTTGGGGTTGAAGAGAAATGTCTCTGGTGTTTGACTCTCTAGCTAAAGGCGGCAGTCCGAAAGAGAAGGCAGTGCTGGGCGAGGAGGAGGTGAAGGAGGGTCTGAGCCCAGAGGAGCTCCAGCTCCAGCAGCTGAAGGAGAAGGAGCTTCAGGAGCGCATCCACAGGGCAGCGGCCTGCACCTACATCCTGCCCCTGGGCCGCGACCGCTTCTACCGCCGCTACTGGATCTTCCCCTCTGCCCGCGCCCTCTTCGTGGAGGACGACTTCTTCGGGCTCACTGAGGACATGCTGGAGCCGCGGCCCGCCGCTGGGCCGGAGGAGATCTCCTTGCTCCAGGGTCTAGGGGAGGCGGCGGCGGCGGCGGAGGAGCCCCACCTGCACCCGAGCGCCTCGCCCCCGGTGAAGCGGCCCAACCGCTGGGCCTTCTTCAGCACGCCGGCCGAGCTGGACCAGCTGGTGGAGGCGCTGAACCCACGAGGAAGACGCGAGAGTGCCCTCAAGGACGCCCTGCAGCAGGACAAGTGGAGGGTGACGCAGCTGCTCAGCGGCTGTGCTGCTGAGCGCTACAACCACTCAGGTATGCTGGAACAGCCCGAGCTCCTTCGGCCTACCTGGCTGCTGCGCTGATTTATGTTCGTTAACTAGGAATTTGGTATCCAGTTCCACAAATAATTAACGGTGGCCACCCGTTCTAGTTTTGGGGTGATAATGAAATATTTTGTCGGACACCAGATAAAATAAGGTACAGATTAATACCCACTGCCCTCTCTTTCAATAATGGCGATGAAATGGGTTTCAGATAAAGCACCTTCAGAGACCAAAGGCAGCACTGTGAAGTCTAAGAATGGTCCCACTGTCCCAGAAACCGCCGTGCGTGCCGAGAAGCACATGGAGATGCGTCTGAAAGACCTGCTGTTGGACATCGAGGACCGCATCTATCAGGGAACTTTGGGCGCGGTGAAGGTGCGCTGGTGCTGTAGTGCTCAGTGGCTGTAGTGATGTCTTCTCACTCGTCACTCATGAACAGAGTCGTTTGAATTTGCATGGCCTGGTTTGAGATGACAAATTGCTCCAAATATATAGACCCTAAGTGGCCCGTTCCCCAGTGTCTGAGTGAATGGCGCTTTGCCATCTGAGAGCCATTGCTGTCAGTGTTGGAAAAAGATCAAAGCGTGGGGTACTCTGCTCTCTGCACTGATGTCCAGGCGATGGAGAGGAGTACCTGGAGGGCGGCGCTGGAGAGCTGCACGTACGAGCTACTGATTCCTGAGGCCAAGCAGAATGGAGACCTCATTGGTGAGGAGGAGGCCATGGAGATAGACGAAAGCCCCATCAGAGTCAAGGACAGGTAAATGTGCTGTGGCGTATTCCCTGGACCGTAACCCTGGAGCCCTTAATGTACCTTAAATGTATAACGGTGCACTGGAACCTTGTAATATGGCATAGCACTCTATAATGCCAAATGTAATCTAGACCTCCACATTACGTCGCCTACTCCTAATGGTAAGTGGTACTTTTAGAACCTTAAAGGTATGTGCCATAGCACTGTAGATGCTCCACAGCAGGCTGGAACCTTGTATCGTGCTGAGGCCCCATGGCAGAGCAGACACGGTAAGCAGTCCGTCCACGGGGAAATGCTCACGCTCTGCTCGGTGTTCAGCCTGCAGTGGAAAAGAGGCCACAGCAGTGGTAGGTCAGTGGCATTAGGAAGAGAATATTCCAGGTGCCTGGTGATGAAGGCCGAGCATATCTGTGACCAAAGTACACCGTCTACGGTCATTTCCTCTCCATCGTGTTTACCCTTCTGTTGCCGTGTCCGGCACGCTGCACACAGGGTTCCTCTGACCGTGGGACTTGCTGTGTCCCTTTCTTGTGATTCCCAAGGCTGCAGGAGCTGAGGAGCGAGAGCCAGAGTGCGGCGTCCACCAGCACCAGCACGCCGCAGCCCGTCAACACCACCGTGCACTACCTCGCCCACGCCCTCTCTCAGATAGAGCAGGGCATCGAGCGCCGCTTCCTCAAAGCCCCGCTCGGTAAGCCCCGCCTGCACCATGCCACTGGCCGCTTCTGCCCCGAGGGGACGGGGTCGTCGGGGGTGCTTTGTGCTGTTGCCTGCCGTATGGGGACGACTGTAACAATTCCTGTGCTTCAGTAGTAGTGAAGGTTCAAGGGTATCTTGAATTCTGGTGTATTTACACTGCTATCTAGGATGCATTCTGTGAACAGATGGCAAAGCACTTTGTAAGTCGCTCTGGATAAGAGCGTCTGCTAAATGCCCTAAATTAAATGCTGAATTTCTTATTCTAGGTGATGAGGATGGCAAAAAAGACCCAAAAACAAAGAAGAAAGACAAGAAGAGAGACGAAGACCAGTCCAGTGAGAAAGATGGTGTGTTACTATTATTGTGAATCTAAAACCCCCATAAGACTAGATTATTGTGCAAAAGAGCCATTTCCCCATCACAGATTAAGCTTGGCTCTACTAAAAAAGGAGAATCCTCACTGTGTCCTGATCACCGATATCCTGTATGCGATGGTGGACTGTATAAACGGCGTAACTGCAGCGTTTTGCGTGTGCTCTGGTCTGCAGATGGCAGCGAGTGTGGGCGGCAGGCGCGGACTGTGCTGGAGCGCTGGAGGGAGTCCCTGCTGGCCTGCTCCAGCCTCTCCCAGCTGTTCCTGCACCTGTCCACCCTGGAGCGCAGCATCCTGTGGGCCAAGTCCATCCTGAACGCCCGCTGCAAGGTGTGCCGTAAGAAGGGCGACGGCGAGAACATGCTGCTGTGCGACGGCTGTGACCGGGGCCACCACATCTACTGCGTGCGGCCTAAACTCAAGGCAGGCCTCCCCGCCATAGCACACTGCCCGTCCAGCTCGGCATTCCCACCCCGTCGAGGTCAGGAGAGTTAACGGGTGTGTGCTGTGCTGCCTAGGTCGTTCCCACTGAAGACTGGTACTGTCCGGAGTGCCGGCCCAAACAACGCTCTCACCGCATAAACTCCCGCCAGCGGTCTTCTGTCGACTCGGAGGAGGAGATGGAGGAGGATGAGGAGATGGAGGTGGATGAGGAGGAGGAGTCTGAGGAGGAAGAGGAGGAGTCTGAGGAAGAGGAGTCAGAAGTGGAAGAGAAACAAAGGTTGGTCATTTGCTGAGCATTGACGTATTTAGATTCATTCGTACACTCTGCTACAAAGGAAATCCTATGCCCTTGGCAAATCTTATTGCTTTCCACTGTGTTCACAGTGTCACAAAGAAGGCTCCTGTGAAAGTTCCCCTTCAGAGCACCAGAGGTTCTCGGTCGAGCGGCAAATCCAAGCAAGCCGAGTCGAATCCTTCGACGCCCCGCAGCCAGCAGAGCACGCCCAAGCAGTGCATGCCCAAACAAAGCCCCTCTGCAGGTAAAGGCTCCAGAAGCTCAGGGAAGAAGACCACCCCGGCGTCCAATGGCAGGCCCTCCCCACGGCCCGGCAGCCGCTCCAGCACCCGCCTCAGCCTGGAGGTTCTGGGCAGCAGCAGCTCTACTAAAGGGAGCTCTCCGGCTAGCCCCGCAACAGCGCAGACCAGCTCCAGGAAGAGACCCTACTCTGGTACCTTTTTGCTAGCATATGAGAAAAAGAATCAACCATTAAGTCATTAGGAACAACTGGACTCTTTTTGTGTGCAGTGTTGCATAGGTTTTTGCCAAGACACATGCCTTGATATCTGAGCATATGTTCATGGTCCAGATTGCAGTACTGATGTGATTTTTCCCCTCTGTTCTGCTGTTTGTGTGTTTGGCCAGTAGAGGTCTCCCCTAAAACCAAGGTGGTCTTGGCCCCAGGCAGTACCTCCTCCAGTCGCCGCAGCTCCGGGAGAAACCTCGGCGTGCACGAGCTCTCTGCCTGTGAACAGCTCACTGTGGACCTGGTCAGACACGAGGACAGCTGGCCTTTTATGAAACTGGTGTCCAGGACTCAGGTACAGTGCATACCAGATGACGTCACTCCACATAAAATCTCACTTATTTACTAGTATTGCACTTTAACTCGAGCATCTGAAAATTTCACCTGCCGGGAAATATTTGTAGTTAAAAGATATCAAGACAAGAACTAATGCAGATAACTTTTTTTTTTTTTTTTTTTTTTGGTTTGTTTGTTTTTATTTTTTCTTTTCTGCACCACCATGTGTTTTTGTTTACCATTCTTGTTTTTAGTGTTTTGTTTACCATTTGTTTTTAGTGTTTTTTTTTAACCTGACACTTTGTTGTTTTCACAGGTACCTGATTACTATGACATCATCAAAAAGCCAATTGCTTTGAGCACAATCCGGGAAAAGGTCAACAACTGTGAATACCAAACTGCATGTAAGTTTATCTGATTGTGATTCTAAGAATATACTCCCTCACTACAGTATGGCACTCGGAATACCTAAAACAAAAGGGTGGTGCCCACCTCTACTGCCGCCGCTGGTGGAGTCCAGGCCCCACACCGTCAGTTCTCATGTCTGCCCTTCTGTCCTCTTCCAGCGGAGTACATCGAGGATGTGGAGCTGATGTTCTCCAACTGTCTAGAGTACAACCCTCGCACCACCAACGAGGCCAAGGCAGGCGTCCGCCTTCAGGTCTTCTTCCACTCAGAGCTGCAGAAGCTTGGCCTGACTGAGCGCATGACCTCTCCCCAGAAACGACCCAGGCTGTGAACCGGCATCCCACTGAAATGACCCAGGATCAAAACCAGCACTCCTATGTCACGATGGTCTTTAGATAATTAAGGGACACCATTTATTGATCATTCATATAAGATGCAAATACACAGTTTTCGCAAAACTTTGTGGTTTCGTTTGGTTTTTTATTGGTTTTTTTTTATGCAGGAGAAATCTGTGCTGTGAAATATATTTGCACTGAGGTGTTTTTTTTTTTTTTTTTTTTTTTTTTTTTTTTTTGAAAAAGTCCTTTCCATTCACATTGACTCAGGACAAAAAAAACATTGTTTTGGAAAATATTCTCTAGATGGTGCATTTTGTATTTTATATTTTGACTGCATTTCTAGACTACTGTTTGTATAGATTTTTCATATCAATTTCTCATGCATTGATAAATGAAGTCTTGGAACTCAAAGGAACAAATAGCATATCTTTTATGTTGTGAATAGTAAAATGAACTTTTTGTCTGGTCCCTGTAGCTTGGTCAAACACTACATAGGAACCAAAATCCACTCCTTTTTCTTTTAATGCTTTTCCAGGTGACTATTTGGTTATTTATTTCAGTTTCAGATATAATTTGCTTTATTTATGAAGGTTTCGTTGTTTTATGGTCTGTGTATACTGTTCCTTTTTTCTTTTTACCAGCATTTCTCTCCAAACAGTAGAAACATGGTTTCCAGCTCAGCTCGTTAAAATGTTTTTCCACTTATTGTGTAAATTTTCCTACAGAAATAAATAAATTGCCTTTGTTAAGATTTGGTTGTGTTCTTACATACGTACGTAGAGTACCAGTCAAAGTTTTGAATACACCTACGAATGAAATAGGATCATGCCTTGTTTAAATATTAACTGTCTTAGATTTTTTGATGTAGCCGATTCCTAATCATTCAACAAACTAATTTGTATAGCAATTAAGTATTTCAGTGTTTAATTTTACATTTGGTCGGTCGCGTTTATACATGTTCTGTTTCTGACGGTATAGAACGTCTTGCGTCCCCAAGTATTTTTTAAACCAACGACTCGACGTATATATTTTTCTTTGTTTATTAATATTATTTTATTATTGCAAATTGCATTGTGCCATCTGGGTGCATTGCACGGTCTGATTACTTCAACGTTGACATGTATTACACACTAGCAAACTTCGAGAGAATGTGCGTAGTGGTGCACGCTCACTCGCACAGTTGTACTGCAGAGCCGGTCACTGCGCCTGCGCAGTGGTTGCCACGCGCCTTGCCCCCCTCCCCCTCTTTCTCTTGCTCTCACAACGGTCGGCTGTTCACATTCCCTGATACAAGTACCAAGAAAATATTAACATTCAATCCCAAACTACCATTGGAAAACATGGTGAGTCGTCAGTCTTTACCATACATAAAGGATTTTTTATTTGGTCAATCATACTCAGTAATAATAATCAGAACGTTATTTTAACAACTCTGAAGTGAGCAATTTAACTTTTGTCTGCAACTCTTTAAACCAGTCACTCAACTAGAATGTAACTTAATGGGGCGCCGGTTCTGTTAATACCTGGCTAGCTATCCAGCTAACAACCCGACATTTTCGTGGATTGTCGGTGGCGGTATTAGAAAAAAATGGCACAATCGTATTTCTTTCTCAAATAGCTAATTAAATCAGTTCCAGTTTGGAATAACCATGGCCAGGGCCTTGAACACTAGGCGGCCATTTTAGCCTAATTTTAGCCGCTAGTTTATAACGGTAATCACTTTTAAGATCTAGTTAGCTATCCTATCTATTTTGTATATGCTAGCGGACTCTATAATACTGGCTATCTGTAGCGACCGAGCGTTTAGCCTATGTTGCTGACGACATTGACACTTACTGTCAAATCTGAGTGTCCCCCCTAAAATTCCTTTAACGCGTTTAAATCAGTTAATCCAGCCAGATTAGCTAGATAGCTAACGTTATAACTGAAGGTGGGTGTTTGTATCCGATACTCCTACGGTCACTGTGCTCTGCACGTTGTCTGAGCAGCTTACTCGGAGCGCTGGTGCGCCCCGCACCCGGAACGGTATGCGGATTTTCACGAGTGTGGCAGGCGGTGTAGTTCCAACTATACAGACAGCTAGCTCGTTGTCGAGTGGTTAAAGAGGTTGTGCCAAACTGTCAGATTCATCTGAATGTACATACTAACCCTAATGACCTATCAAGCGGGGGTGGGGAAGCATTTTCGTAAATATGAATATTGCTCGTTGCCAAAACTACAGTCTGCCTCACTTAAGTGACTTCCAGGCAGTGTCCGGTGTAATGAGAATGACTCTGCGCCTTCTCGATACTAAAAGTGCCCATAGCAATCCAGCGTACAGTGCGAATGTTAACCATGAGCAGGGTCAGCTAGTTATCACAACACGAGGTAGCGTTGGGCCACAGCACTGATTCTGTTGTTTCCACTGACATGACAGAATGCAGTTTGACTCAATGCAATTTATCTCCTTACCTGTAATCACTGCAACATTTGCCCATTCAAAGAGTCTCTGTTTTGTGTTGCTAAATTTACATTCTGAAGAATAGATTTTTACCCAAGTGTCATTCATTGGAAACATGGGTTGAAATATAGATTGTATTTAGGTTTTTTGCCCTATCTACGATGGACTATTGAGTCTTAAAAATTAAGTTGTTTTAACTGAGACTCCATTTTACATCCCCTTCAGGCTTCAGGAGTCACTGTTAATGATGAAGTCATCAAAGTCTTCAACGACATGAAAGTGCGAAAGTCCTCAACTTCGGATGAGGTAAAAAAGCGCAAAAAGGCTGTGCTGTTCTGCCTCAGTGAAGACAAGAAGAAGATTATTGTAGAGGAGGGCAAGCAAATCCTAGTTGGTGATATTGGAGAGACTGTTGATGACCCCTACGCCTGCTTTGTAAAGCTGCTACCTCTGGATGACTGCAGATATGGCTTGTATGATGCCACCTATGAAACAAAAGAATCCAAAAAAGAAGACTTGGTATTTATATTTTGGTATGTGGCCTTATTATAAAGCTTTACACTATACCAATTTGACCTTAAAGTGAATGTCATATCAAGCTATTGGCTTTCCTGTTATATATGGAGGTAGTATATTTATGGTATTTATGGTGTCTATACAGGGCTCCTGAAGGAGCACCGTTAAAAAGCAAGATGATATACGCTAGCTCTAAAGATGCCATTAAAAAGAAGTTTACAGGTGAGTCCTCCCCAGTACTTGTTGTATATCAAAAAAATTAAATCCAGCAGTCAGTATTGCTGTAGTTTGTATATTTACCCTATTGTCTAAATGTTTGGTTCAGTATGAACATGAATTTTGTTGATTATTTTTATTACAATTCATATGGCTTTGGGTAGGCTAAGACATTTAATATTCTCATTCTACATGTGGCTCTGCTTTTAGGTATCAAACATGAATGGCAAGTCAATGGCTTAGATGACATCCAGGACCGTTCCACCCTGGCGGAGAAGCTGGGTGGTAATGTGGTTGTGTCTCTGGAAGGGCGGCCATTGTAAACTGTAAAGACATGCCATCTGGATTCCACATGCTTTCAATCTTAGCAGCTGTATCTTTTGACTCCGAAGGAATAAGTTTTAGGTTGTATCTTCTTTTTGTTTCTTTTTCATATGAAGGAAATGTCGCTAACATCAACAAAAAGTATACCAGTGTATTGCCAGCTGACTTTTTTTTTTTTTCCTTGTAGATTTTGTATGTCCCAAGGAAAGTTCTCTCCTAGAGTGTTTTGCCAAACAACAGAAACCATCAATATTGTAATAAGTTATCAGTCCTCCCTGCACAAGCATAAGATGTTCAGAGTTTATCTTATATATTCACAGATTTATTACCAAGATGTTTTATTCTATCTTAACAGATGTGAGAATGCTTTTTGGTAATGCTTCAAAGGGATGCATTAACCAATAGCAAGCACTTTGCACTCAGAGTTTTGAGATATTTATTTTAACTGTTCTACCTAATCTGGCTTCTTAAACATGGCAAACACATATTTAATACTATGCAGATTTAAAAGCACTTTTGTTTGTACACTACAGATTGAGATAAAACTGGCAAGGGGACTATGGAATTCCTGTGTTTGTCACAGGATTGAAGTTCCACAGTTTTCATTCCTGTAATGCATATGGACAACGACAGATCAGTATTGCCTGTTCTGTTGGAGGTTTGTGTTTATTTGGATGTACAGTACAGGACTGAATAAGCAGAAGGGGGTGCTGCTCCGTTATTGTTTTCTTTTTTTTTTTAACACTAAAAAAAGAATGCAAGTATATGTAAAGATGGCAATATCTGCATTTGTAGCCTTAAATGGAACATTTTTTTGGGAAGGGGGGGATTGATCAAGTTGCCACTTCGCAATAAAACTTTGTGGCATACAACTTGGCCTTGTCTCATTCGGCACCATTTCGTGGTCCTGCTCTCCACGGAGGGGCTACATTCAGGCTTGTTAATGCCCTTTTTCCTTCAGAGTTACCCAGTCTGTGCTCCATCCTAATCTAACGTTCACCTGCTGAACTCTGTCTGTAAACATCAAACCTACAGGACATACTATCTGTACTGTTTTGTTTATCTCTAGCACTTTGTACAGTTTTCTTCAGCTGTTTCAGTAATTTAGCATCAGCCCATGAAATGCAGTTTAAATATAAATATATATAATATATTTTGCTAATGCGATATATAGCTATATAGTCCTATGTCAAGTGGTGACTACAAAGCCCCAGCCACCTCTGTAATAGTTTTGGATAGATATGAACAAAGCATGTTCAGCTCTATGTTGTTTTTGTTTTGTTTGTTTGTTGTCGATTTGTTTTGTACTCTGATCTACATCCATCTCTCAGTGTCTTTACTGACATTTTGAAAGCTTTGCAGGACCATTGGCTGCGTTTTGCATGGTCAAGGAGTTTCTGTGCGAGTGGTGTGTGTGTAACGGTGTGTGTGTGTCCTGCAGAGGAGCCAGGCTCGGGGCCAGGGGCTGCTTCTCCCACTGGGGAATCTGATCTGCCGGCAGTGAGCAGTCCTCTGCTGCTCAGTGCTATTTATGGACAACATGCTTTTGTGTCCTGTCATCGTTGTCCACAGATGGCAAAACTGAACATGTCTCCAAAGAGCTGCGAGAGAGGAGCCTAGCCAAGCGTCTGGGGTAGCGCTTCCAAACAGCCCTTTTCACACCAGGGAACGTGGGAAGCAACAGAAGCGGCACATTTAAAGGGAATGTCTGCCTTTTTACCTGAATCCCCAGGCTTACTTACACAGACGTGTTACAACTAGAAAACCTTCAAAAAAAATGTGCTTCATGAAGAGTGGCATCTCTCAAAACGTTCAAAAAATATATACTATCCTGTCAAGAGACAAAGATGAAGTTCAGTCTATACAGTTTATAAGACTATGACCACAAGACTGTACTGGTGTCTTTAATGATCAAGATCAACCTTTCTGGTTGTGGGAATGAGCCTGGCCTCAGACACAGACATGCACAAACAGCAGTCTGAAGTGCTGAAGTGAACTGCAGCTTCCTACAACACTAAATGCATCATAAGCACTTTGTTTATTTGCTTACAGCTAATCTTTTACTTTCATTTGAAGAAAATTAAATGAAATTAATGGCTATTTAATGTTTGTCCATGAAGGTCTTTTGTAGTTGGTGTTTATGTTTTTGTTTCATGCAGAAATAGTGTAATCCATCCCCTATTGGAGGCAATCTGGGCAGCAAAGGAGACAAAAAGGGGGGGGGGGGACGGACAATGTTATTTATTTGAAATTCATTAACATTAGGGTAACAAGATTATGCTTTCAATAAAGATTAAAAACTACTGCACTGCTGTGAACTTCTGTATTGTGTTATTGAGACTTGTTAGAATGCAGAGGCACAGCTGCCAGTGTGTGCGGCTTATAAACATAAGTCGGGACAAGGCTTTGGCCTGGAAAACTTTTAGCCCTGAATCTCTGGGTCTGGACAAGTGGCTGAAAATAACCCAGTGACCTCTTGTTGCTCACCATGAGGCTGTGTGGGTATGTAGTATGGGGAGTACTAGGAGACTGCCACTGTGAAGCATGTATGGTGGTCAGGTGAGGGTTTGGATGCCAATACTGCCAACCAATTCCTGAAATTCTAATTTAAACAGACTGACTAAGAGAGACAGTAAGAAAAAGCCGCCTGTGCTGTGGTGATGGTGGTGTCTGAGATGAGGAGAGACAGTGGAATGCTGCCCTGCTCATTACACCGTTTCCAAGTTATTGGAGTGGGTGTAAAGTCATTCAGCTGTGTTTCTGCTGTCTTCTGCAGTAGCCCTTAGCTGTAGTTGAGGATACGGCGAGACGCTGATGTCCACTAATGAATGTCAGTTTTAATTCCTCAATCTGTGCATGAGTAAGATGTGATATTTATTTTCAGAGGAAACAACTCATTCTGAGAATAAGGATGTCATTTCATGGTGAAGGGCCATGAATCCTCAGTACAACGTTACTCAATCTATTATTATTACCTATGTCAGCTGGCAAGAATTCTTACTCATCATTATTTTCTCACTATGAGACCGAAGCAGGACATAACGGGAATTAAAAAATCTCAACACAGAATCGACTCCGTCACCAAACAGACTGACCAATGAGAGTCCTGGCCGTAAAAGCTGGCGAGTACATGGATTTCCAAACAGGAGGGAGGTGAGTGTACAAGCTGAAGAAAACACGCAAGCGCGACAACAAGTCAACACGTCCTGAGAGGGTGGTCTTGTGGAGGCGGCATTCAGACATTTTTACACTTAAATAGTCTGAGCGTTCAAGACATGAGAATTTGAGAGATGCCATGGGTGAGCGCTAGCTTTGTTAAATCGAGTTCTTGCAGTGAGCTTTAGTACGGGTGACTAATACGCTGTATATTTCCTGTTGTGTTCTTGCAGCCCTGATGGGAAAACAAATTGTGCTGATGAAATCCGAATATCAGTGTTGTGAAAACAATCCAGCAAATGATGTTAGTCAACATGGGTGTTGCTTTATTATTGGCAAAACACTGTTGTGTTGACAGAAGCTGTGGAGTCGAAATGATAACGATGACACCTAGTGTTCAAAACCGAAAATGCGCCAAGATACAAAAACGCTTAATTGATGTGATCCTTATGAAACTGTTCATGGACGAATGAAGCAATAGTGTTCCAATATGTTCCAGACTTTTTCTTAATATTCTTCCTTGCTATAGTCCTGTTTATTAAGAGCATCTAGTTCTGGCTCTTATTCTGAGATTTTCTATGTTTCTCAATAGTTTTATCTTAAATTGCCTCCACAAATAATGAGAGTAGATAGAAACTATCGAAGAGAAATGGATACATGTATTGTTCAAACAAACAACCAGACAACAACAAATCAAACCAGTCTTCCAAAGTTTCACAGTACTCAGCAACAGTGGTTACGAATTTACATTGTATGAGAGAAACAAGTATGAACTAAGCCAACACATTTGTGCAACGTTTTTTTAGATAAAAACTTTTGATATTTCCTATTACATAATTCAGTATGAGAACAACACAATCAAGTTGAATTGTTAGATAACAGAAGCATTCTAATGCTCACATTTCGTTTGCATTCATTCTTTAATTTGCATAATTCACATAATAAATAATATAATTATTCAAATATAAAATAATATAAAATAATACATATCAATTCATATTATATATAATCTTTCTTTTTATAAATAGCACAAAACCTGCCCACGTATTTGTGAGTTAAGATGTAACAGCGGGTAACCCAAACCTCCAACACACACATTTTTATTTTACATTTAACACATTTATTTCTATTCTTTGTCTTAATTTATTTGAATTCATGTTATTTCTGTTATATCCTTCTGTTAAGAACTTTGAAAAAATATTTCATAAAAGTACTATTTAAATGAAGCTTATTTTTGCTACTCTCTTTCAGAATAATACTATATCTTTTACTGTCATTACAATATGGCCAAATATGCATTAATGTCCCATTGTATTTGGATCAGTGTTAAGTATATGCATCTTACATAAAGCTTGTTCATATGCAAGTAAAGCATTTTTGATTGTCTTGTCTTTTGACAAGTCGGATTCAACACAGGGCCATCTTTACATTATTACATACACCTGCAAAACTATACTGGATTTTAGCTCTGCTTTTAATGGATCTGAGCAGCCCCATCTGCTCCTGGGTGATGGAGTTCCTGTCTGATGGACCATAGAGTCAGGACCAGAAATCAAACCTCTCTGAGAGTGATTACAGGAACAAGGTGGAATGTCAAGAAGAAAGATGCAAAGTCAAGGACTTAGCATTTAACACCCCTAAGACAAAGCAGATCATCTCAGACTTCAGGAGAACAAGAACGTCAGACCAACACCCCCCCCGCCACCCCCCACATACCTGGGGAAGCAGTAGAATGTATGGAGAGCATCTACATTAACATACATGGTTACTTAACACCCCATGCCTGATAAAGAGGACACAGTAAAGGTACTGTACATCATAAATAAGCTCAAAAGGGCTCAATAACCACATAAGCTCCAGGTGAAGTTCTACCGCTTGCATGATCGAGAGCATCCTCTCCCAAGCCAACCGTGTGTGGTAGTCTGGCTGCAGAACCACAGAGAGGAAGGAGCTGCATCACATGGTCAGGACGGCAGAACAGATAATTGCGACTGACCCCGCAATTATCTGGACAGTGTCTGCCCTGGACTGTGTCTGTACCAGCTGTAGAGGAAGGCTGACTACATCAGCAAGCTCACCACACGCCCTGGTCACTGCCTTTCAATGCCCTGCCATCTGGAAAGCAGTCCAGGGCCGGCCGCAGACAGAACAACAGACTGAGAAACAGCTACTTTCCAAAAGCTGATGCTTAAATAACACCTCATTGATCTGCCTCCAACGCCTCTTGTACAAAGTAATTGCAGAGGCACTTTAAAGCCAATGTTATTTATTTATTCATACTATAATATTTTTGCACATTTGCTACTCATGCTGTCTCTTATAAATACAGTATGTGCCTTACATATACTGTAATCTTCTCTCAAACTGTTTTTTAAATTGTTATTCATACTAAAATCTCATATCACTCTTCCACCCTGCCATTTATAAATGGCATAACTGTTTAACTGACATAACATAAATGTTAAACTGTAATTTATATTGGAAATATCAACCATGAAAGACCGTGTTTTCGTATAATCTACTTACTTTCTGCTCATTCTGTCGTCTATACTAATCTGGATATTTTGCTACTTTGGGAAGGCTGTCAATAAACTTCCTTCATACTCAAAATGACAGTAAAGACTCTCTTAGTGTGCGCTGTCATTCCAGGCCTTTCAACGCACCACATGCTAACAGTACGATTCATTACTGGGTCCTTTAAACCATAACTTCACCCATGCAAGGATTTAGGACTTTCGATGCTGAATTGGCTTGTCTATTTATATTTTACTTCGCTTTTTTAAAAAGTGCACTGCTCCATCACTCCTAACCTCTTTGTGTTGTAGCTCGGGGGATTAGATTAAGCACTGACTTAATTCTGGATCCGCCTTCCTGGAAACTGCCTCACGTCACACGACATCGCCAGTTTCGCACTCCACCCGCGGCAGCCATGATGGTGGGTTTTTCTACAATTACTCTACCCTGCTAAAGGTTTTTTTGTTTTGTTTTGTTTTTTATTGCGCAAGGTTTCCGTGTTGATTTCATCAGAGCGAATCTGCACGTTTAATGTCTAAACAATGCACTGTTTGCCTTATGTACATTCTCTTTACAGCAAGAAGGACTGGACGACGGTCCCGATTTTCTCTCGGAGGAGGACAGAGGAGTAAGTTTTTTTTCCCGTTTCCGAGCTTTTTAATTGCCCGTTCGTCATACCTGAATCAATTTATAATTTTGATTCTGTACAAATTCCACCAGATAGTGATGGTGTGAGGTCAACAGATGGATTAGCCGTGACAGTCACGTTCAATGTCGCCTGAGCGTTAAAAGCTATTAGCAAGGTCCTGGCAGTCAGTTGACTTCCTACTGGCTACACGTTATCTATCAGGACTCTGTAGGAGACGCAAGTGTGCATAATGATCAGCCTACGTTTCGATGACAGTAGGTCTAGCCGGTGGAAATGCAGAAATGTGTAGAAATAGGGCATCCGTGTATCACAGTGTCTTCGTGCTCCTGTCGCTGCACATAGGACTGTCTTAGGCCAAAAAAGAAAGTTAGAGAAAACGAGTCCGTAACCTCTCCAATCTGTCAAACCATAAGCAGTGACTGCTGGCACCATAATGGCACCGATTTCCCTTAACGCGACTGATTTTCGGGGTTTCGACCATTTGGAATTACAAAATGTATCTTGCTACATTGTTCCATTTGTTCGTAAGATATATATACACCAAATTATTGAACCGTTGCGAAACGTGTGCTGAAACAGAAATGTACATGTTTGTAATCAGAATGAATAATCCTTATATTTTAAGTTTGAACTAAACACAGTTATGTGGAATCAAAATACAGCTTTGTGACACACAGTAATTGGTTATATTATGAGAAGTAATTTTAAACTCTCCTTATGATTGACGAATGATGTAAAACATCTTGGAAAAACATCTTGTGAAGTCTAGTTCAAATGATTCACAGCCCAGAGCCGTTAATGTGGATCTTCAGACTGATGCTACACTACAAGTGGACATTTCAGATGCTCTGAGTGAGAGAGACAAAGTGAAGTTCACCGTCCATACGAAGGTAAGCCTGGTGGAGGTTAAAGCAGGTCTGGTTTATTCTGGTCTGTAAGGATATAGTGTGGAAAAACATTGGCTTCAAATTGCCCGATTATGCTACTCTTACATCACTCTAAATTACATTTGAAAAATTGTCACTTTTATGTCAAAAGTGGCAGTGAGTAATTACTCCCTTAATGGTTTGTAATAAGCTTTTTAAATGTTTTTGGCTTTGATTTTTCTCCAGAGCACTCTGCCCAACTTCAAGCAGAATGAGTTCTCTGTGGTGAGACAACATGAAGAGTTCATCTGGTTGCATGACTCCTTTGTGGAAAATGAAGAGTACGCTGGTTTTATTGTAAGTTTGGCAGTCTTCACATTTGTCTGTTAAAGATGTGACCATTTGAGCTGACCGTTTAGCCGGTTCGACGGTCCGGTTTTCCCTGTGAAACCTTTGTTCATTATTCTTAAGAGGAAAAACACAAACGAATGCACCGGCTGAGCTCCTAATCATAGGGCTGAATTTCCATAATATCGAAGTGCGGTGCATGCTGGGAAATATAATGATACTGACCCACTTTCCTAAAGGCACTGCAGCGCAGTGACCACTGTAAAGACTGGGGTCATTTATCACTCGGAAGACCCTTTTTGGAAGGCCATTATCCATTACTTGTAGCAACACTACATTATCATTATTATCATGTTGATGCTTAGCATATATTATGGAAAGATACCATCTAAGTTGGATAAAAAACTGGGAAAATAAAAAAAAACATTTTGTTGGGTGTTTACACCTTGGAAGTTGAGCAGCCAACATAATGACGATTTTGCATTATTTCTAACTTAAAGCACAAATACAGACCAGTGTCTATTTGTCATATAGCATTTTGTGTGTGTGTGTGGCGACACCATGAATTAGCATTAGCATTAGCTATCTGGTCTTTCGCTGCTCAGCTCTGGTTCATGCTCTATAGCACGACTCACTCTGTAGCTGTGTGATTTATTAGCCTTTCATTTGGAATATACTTTGGATGTAGAGCAATTGGCAAAGAAGGCATTTCACATTACCATCACACAAAAATGAATTATTTATATCCTTTTACATTAAATGCAGCTGTGTTTTGTGCATGTCAGGACTAAGGCAGCAAACGTTAATATCATTCGTGTGAGTGGTCCAACAGCACCTGCCCTAATGGTGTTGGGGTTTAGGCAAGCAGGAGGGACTGTGATGTGAAGGTGTTGGACAGGGTTTGGTACCTGATGGGGGAGGTTAATGTGGATCGCTTTGTTCGACAGATCCCGCCTGCTCCTCCGCGGCCGGACTTTGACGCGTCGCGGGAGAAGCTGCAGAAACTGGGCGAAGGTGAAGGCTCCATGACCAAAGAGGAGTTCACCAAGATGAAACAGGAGCTCGAGGCGTGAGTCACTTTCACTTGGAGGTGTGGCTTCGTGCTACGCACAGCTCACCGTGTGTAGTGGTGTCGTTATGCCTTGAGTTTGTTTCTGCATCACTACAGGTCATGTGTGTTTTTGTGTTGCAGTGAATACTTGGCCATCTTCAAGAAGACTGTGGCGATGCATGAAGTCTTCCTCTGCCGTGTTGCAGCACACCCTGTGCTGAGGAAAGACCTGAACTTTCATGTGTTCTTAGAGTACAACCAGGATGTAAGTCTGCCTTTTTAGTGGAAATCTCATGCATTGAGGAGAAAAGAAAAGAATTTGTGTGGAAACTCTGAACTTGATGATTTAATTTGGACCTTTTTGGTGACAATGGTTCCTGACAATGGCAGCTGAGTGTACGAGGCAAAAACAAGAAAGAGAAACTGGAGGATTTCTTCAAGAACGTGGTGAAGTCTGCAGATGGAGTCATTGTGGCCGGAGTGAAAGTGAGCTTGCACTGCACTGTTTGTCATGTGACCTGCTGAGAGTCATGGGGTTTGTGGTGAGGAAATGTTCTGGGAAATGTAAAATGATTTACCTGTGGTTAATTGGCTATCTTTGAATAGTGTCCTAGCAATTAACCTTTTTTATACTTGAAACGATTTTATGGATGAAACACTGAATATTTTGACACAATTTCTACATTTGTAAAAAATAATTAAATTAAACGTTTGATGCTAAATAATTTTTCCCTTACACTTTCTTCCTTTCGTGTTTAAATTTAGGACGTAGATGACTTCTTTGAACACGAGAAGACATTCCTTTTAGAGTATCATAACCGTGTTAAAGATGCCTCCATGAAATCTGACAGAATGATCAGATCTCACAAAAGTAAGTTTCGTATTCCCTTTCCTAGCATGTTATTTGCAAGGCATCACTGTTTCACTTCTGCATAGCCTGTAAATCACAACAGAGCAACAGCCTTATGTTCAAAACAACATTGTGCAAGCATATTGATCCATAGGTGATGTGTGCTTTTATAGTTATTTTGTGAATGCACATTCAAAGTTATCTGTTTATGTGTCCTGGCAATGTTTTGACCTTCAGGCTAGACTGATCACACTGAGGGCCATTCATGCAGCTCAAAGTACATTTTCCACAAATGGTGTGTGCCAATTCATGGTGTGTTATGTTGTGAACTGTATAGTGCACGTCTAGTATATATGGGGTGTGAAGGTACACATTACACACCAATGTGGAGGGCTGAAAATCAGAGAGTTGAGTTTTATACAAGTGAGGAGTGGACGACTGAGGCAGTGTGTGAAAGAACAGTGCGCAGGAGCATGGCTGTGTGCTTTATTGGAGGGGGTAACGGAAGCTCTTTTTCAGGTGCTGCAGACGACATCAACAGAATTGCTTCAACACTCTACACTTTAGGCACCCAGGACTCAACAGACGTGTGCAAGTACGGTCCGCCGACACCTTTCTCTCTCTCTCTCTCTCTCTCTATATATATATATTTATATATGCAAGGGCTTAACTACAGTAAACCTCTCATTATGGCGAATTTTACATTCTCTTTTTTCTTTTTATTTTTTTTTAGATTTTTTTTGAAGGTCTCAGAACTTTTCGAAAAAACACGGGTATGTGAATTTTTAATATTTCTATAAAAAAATCTTTCCAGTATATTTTATACTTTTTTTTTGTTTGCAGTGACATAAAATCAAACCTGATCAAATGACAGTCACGTTTAGCAATTTTATGCTAACACAGCTCTGAGATGAGACGTCAGGGATTGCAAGGTCGACCGTCTCTTCCTGACTGTCCGGCTCATACCCTCTGTGTTTCCTGTGTAGAAAATTGAGGCCCGAGTTGCTGCTGATGAGGATCTAAAACTTGCCGACTTGTTGAAGTATTATCTCAGAGAGTCACAAGCAGCCAAGGTGGGCTGTGCACCCTGTGCTCCCTGCTCAGCACACATGGACCATAATTACCTTAGATATACGAATGCTTACCTCAGATCTGCTGCCGCACTGCAGTGTGTGTGATAACAGTAGTGGTGAAAGGTGTAAGTTTTGAGTTGCAGCTCACCAGCCGAGTTCAGGGAAATGCGTTATGTGCCCTTCAGGACCTACTGTACAGACGAGGAAGGGCATTAGTAGATTACGAAAATGCCAACAAGGCTCTGGACAAAGCCAGAGCTAAAAACAAAGATGTCCTTCAAGCAGAAACCTCCCAGCAAGTGTGCTGTCAGAAGTTTGAGAAAATCTCAGAATCGGCAAAACAAGGTACTGCTTCCAATTTTGTTGTTTTCTCTTCTGGCATATGTAAATAATTTGATTCATTAAAATGTTTCTATGTTGTGTTTCCCAGAGATTGTAAAGCAATAGCATTGATTGCCTTACCTGTGATTATTACTGTATCTGTAGCCTTATTATTTACTAGACACCCTCTCTTTTTTATACTGGCACAGAACTGATAGATTTCAAAACAAGAAGAGTAGCAGCATTCAGAAAGAACTTGGTGGAGCTCGCTGAGCTTGAGCTCAAACATGCTAAGGTACCTCTTCACTTGCTCATGTGTGTGATGTTGAAACATTAGACATGTGTTCTTATGCTTTGTTTAGTAGCCATATTAATGGAAATCATGTGAATGAGGAAAAAGAGAGCATCAGAAAGATGTCCTGTGGTTCTCACTGCTTCTTCACCTCTTTTTAGGGCAATCTACAGTTGTTGCAAAGTTGTCTGGTGGTTCTAAAAGGGGACACTTAGAGCCGATCTCCAGGTTCACTGTCTAGGGCTTTTCCTGCTTGGGTACCGTCTTTATCTGAGGTGAGGAGGAGAGAGCAAACTCGGGGTCTGTTTGTCAACAAACATCTGTATGTATCACTAGCAGAGATCCCACCTTTCCTCCTGCACCCCCAGAGAGTGATGTGGCCCACTGTGGAAGATTTACCAAGTCCACACAGCACAACACCCTGCAACTTCATTTAATCACGTCGTGTAACTTCTGATTGTTAATTGACGTTTTTCATGGGAGTTGCTCCATCAACAAATTTGACTTCTATCATTTCTTTCTAATTGTCTTCTTTTTTCATGTTTGTTTTGGCTTATTGTTATTTCCCAAATCTTTACTTTGGGTAATCGTTTTGTATGGATGCTGCTCAGTTGTCTTGAAGTTGAGCTGATTGTTTCTATGATTAAAGTGTATGGTCACTCAAAGCCTTGTACAAGTTGTATTAGTTTTCATTGTATTGCTATTGATTATCTTAATCAGACTAATAGGTTTTGTATTACTCTTTAGGAAACTTATTCAATCATTTTTTTTCATTCCTGACAAGTAATGTATCATTATGTTTGCCTTAATATATAGACTAATCTGACATTGTAAAAATCATAAATGAATACTTCTGTTTTTCCCCAGGCTTCTTAAGTGCACTGCATATGAGTGTGTGTTTTCAATATGTGACTTCAGTATGTGACCAAAGCGTCCATTTATTCAGATGGAGGAATGCTTACATAAACAGTAATCATGATAATAAAATGACAATGGACATAACACAAATAAATAATACTGTTTACCATGTTACAGAGTTATTTCATGTGAGTCAAAAATGTTCAGCATGAAAAGTTAAAGGTTCCTGTAATGTAAAGTCTTCTGTAATGCACTTGAGCCTGTTATGTAAGAAAATCTGATACTGGAGCTGCCCATGTGGATTCTTTTCTGACATTTAAAATGAGGTATATGAACAAGGAATTAGCGGTGTAATATTGAGATGTGAAATGTAGAGAAAAAACGTAGTTCTAAATACGATGAATCCACCGACTTTTATTTTGGCATGTCGAGGGAAAACTTCATCCGGAAGTATTTGTCCTGCAACGTTTTCCTGTATTTTTCCTGTATTTGGTGTGAAGGCTAAAGTTGTAATAATATTTCGTTTCTTGTAACTGGACCAAAGACAGAATGAACCGAAAAGAAGATTATGATTCCTATGAGATTGAAGAACCAAGTGACGAAGAAAGAGCAAGCAGCAGGTAGCGTCGTGCTTAAAAACATGAGCCACTTAAGCCGAACGTATCAACAACATGCTGGCTAGCTTAGATATTTGTGTTATGTTTAAAACACAATTGCTGTATATTTGATGTGAATTTAAAATTGTGATTTTGTGATCTGCACACTGTATTCATTTATGTACGTGTTTATAGACCATCAATCCAAGATGAAATCTGTTTGTAAAACACACTTTTACCAATTCAGTCGCCTAGCCAGTTTTGTTAGCTAGCTTACTACATAAACAAGGGTAATTAAAACTGAAGCCTGAAGGTTAGCGTCATATTATAATCACTCATAAAGAGCAAATGCATGCCTTGTTTCAGTAGTGTGTACTCTCATCGACCCGTAACTATACGGCAGCAGTGTGCATCCGTTAATCGTGCTACCCTGTCTTTCAGTTCCGAAGATGAACTCGACATTCTTCTTAATGGAACTCCAGAACAGAAGAAGAAGCTCATCCGAGAGTATTTGACCGGGGAAAGCGAGTCGTCCAGCGGGGATGAGTTTGAGAAGGAGATGGAGGCAGAACTAAGCAACACTCTCAAGTCTATGGAGTGCAACTGGGCCGTTCCATCAACTCAAGGTGCCATTTCAACAGACCTGTGTGAGAACTTAAGTGTTGGTCTGTTTATGGTGTGACTGTAAAGTGTCATTTTCAGTTGTAGGTGAGACCTCTGGGATTGGTGCAAACACCTCAGTGCAGAACACAGAAAGAACACATTCTCAGGAGTATGACAATATATACTTTGACTCAGATTCAGATGAAGACAACTCAGCTGGTAAGGAATCCAGGAATAGAACAAATGCAACAGGTCTAAATATTAGTTGTTATGTACACACATTGGAATTTAATGGTTTATTAATGGGTAATTTCTGTTTTGAGGTATCTCCAAGAGTCAGAGGAGAAAGCAACGTATTATACCAACAAACGATGAGTTATTATATGACCCAGAAGAAGATGATCGAGATCAAGCTTGGGTGGATGCCAAGAGAAAACAGTGAGTCTTGCACTTTAGAACTGAGCAAGGAGAACTGAACTGACAGCAGAGCAGCAACTCTCACTCTCTCTCTCTCTCTCTCTCTCTTTTGGCTTATTTCGTTGGTTAGATATAGGTACAGGTGCCAGAGAAGGCCAGCATCATCTGCGCAGAACAGAAAAAAATCCCAGCCTCTCCCAAGCAGTGATGCTGTTCTCAACTGTCCTGCTTGTATGACCACACTCTGTCTGGACTGCCAAAGGTGAGGTCACTATCACAGCAGCCCATCAGTAACTTCTCACTTTGCTTCGTCATGTTCACTATGTGGAGCTCAGCATTCGCTCTCTCGTTTCCGTTTGTTTGTCTGTTTTTGATCTTTCTGCTTTGGCTGCAGACTTTATAGTTCTTCTTCTTTACACATGCAGACATGAGAAGTATAGGACACAGTACCGAGCCATGTTTGTGATGAACTGTACAGTGAGTAAGGATGAAGTGCTGAAGTATAAAGCAGCCAAACAAAAGAACCGGCGTGGCAAGAAAGGCCGCGGAGCCTCCGCAGACACATCATCTGAGGCTGGCCTGACGGACTCCAGGTTAGGCGGGATGGATGAGGAGGAGATATATCACCCAGTCAAGTGTACAGAGTGTTCTACTGAAGTCGCTGTGTTTGATAAAGATGAAGTCTACCATTTCTTCAACATCCTAGCAAGCCATAGCTAAGCGGATATTTGCTCTAGAGACTGGCTGGGGAACTAAAGCAACCCTAGTGACTGAAATCAGTATATTGAGCCATTATGAGACATGAGAATAGAGGGTTGTCCTGGAAAAAGATTTACTTTGGTTTTTGAATTCTGTACTCATGCACACTAATGTAAAAAAATGTGTATAAAAGTTCCATGTTTTAATATGTTCTTCCCATTTGATGTAAGCTAATTTTGAATGGCTTAATGGAATTCCAACCTAACCTAAGTTACAGATATCGAATAGAGTATGTTCTTGTAATGTTTTGAATAAACCTTTTTGACAGCTTTTAAAATATGAGGTTGATTACATTATTTTCCATTATTTTGGGAAATACTCTAAAGTGGTCTAGTTGTCATTAGTTGCTAATGACAACCAGGATAGCTGTGTTCTTTAAAGAAAGGTCCTACTGTCTTCTCAATCTCATGTTTTGTGTTTCATGGCCTATCCGTCAATCTCCTATAGGGACTCCTTCATAACATTGCTCATCCAAACATTACTCCGCCTGTGCAGTCCCTTCTGCAGAAAAGTTCTCCTTCCTTAAACAAAGGAGCAGATATGTGCACTGCTGATGCATTGTTAGTTAACACTGTAGCCTGGTATTTTCTCAATGCTTTTGACACTACTGCGAGACACAGCAAACATTCCCGCGCCAGCTGATATGGACCTGTGTAACCTGAATCTGGACTGCAGGTACCGCCTCAGGCTACCAGTCATGACAAGGTCACTAGCAAAACACAAAACTGCAGTACTGTAGGTAAGAACCAGGAGGAATAAGGAGAGAGTACATTTGGGGGCTGCTCTTGCTGTTCATCTCCAGTGTACCTGTTGTCACTCTCATTTGCACCAAAGCAGGTGAAATTGTTTGTCACTTGTGCTTCTTAACTGGACAGACTGATCTACCTGAGGTTTAACTGACTTTATATTATACTATTGACTAACTAATGATTAGGCGATCCCTGCATTTTTGATGAAAGTGTAGTTATTCTCACGTTGAGTTGATTTTTTATTTAGTGTTTTCTTTTAATACATTTGAGCAATGTACGTATGTGCGTTGTATAATGGAACCTGAGGGGTCTCCGCTCAGTAAATGGGAGTCTAGCGACATGCCGACTATAAAGGGGTTACTGTCTCGAGGTTTCTCTAAGCAACTCTGTGCTGGGCTTGCACTGCGGTACAGCCTCCAGTGTTTACAGTAGACAGGTTTCCGTCCAAACGTTTCGCAAATGTTATGCGCATTTACGAAATTTCGGGAGACAAAAAAGAGAAGTCGTGTTTCCGTCCGCTATGATTATGTATCGAAACAAGCAAAATTGAGATATTTAACTTTGTCTTCTGCTTGATACGTATGTTTATTCGAAAAATCTTTTCCCATAACTTTTTCGCATTTTTGCTTTAACGATATTATAACTTTTTCATGTCGTACTAGCTTGTAACTCTTTTTGCAACTTTTCGAATTTTGGGCTCCCCCCCCCCCCATTCAGGCTGTTTTTAGTGCTTTCCCAAAATTTGTAAAAACTTGGTGAATGGAAAAGTCGATAGTGGGAGAGGTTTCCATGGGCTGGGTCAGTGGGTGTAGTCTCTTCTGACGTCTATGAAAAAAGACAAGGAAATATCTCGGCGCCGCGGAGAGCATAAACTATCCTCTCCCATACCTGCTGCTTTTGCCATCCGAGCTACACCACAGTACTAGAACACATCCAGAAACAGGTAGGTGAATCTGAAGGCCTAGTGCTCCTCTTCCCTCCGCCGTTTTCTGTTAGCACTCGAACGGTGTACGTGAGCTTAACTGCAGCTGAAGAATTTCGTACTGACAGTTCCGTACTGACATAGCAACGATATGTCTAAATGTTTTGCCGCGCTACAAGGAAATTAAGTAATTAATAAATTAATTACAAGTAATTGAATGGCAATCTCATTAAACACACGAAGACGCGCAATTAAAGTACAATGCAAATGTAATATTAAAGGTTCAATGTGCACTGCAAAAGGAAGGTGATTTGCATAAAACGTGAATGTACAACATGTTCAATTGGTTAAAAAATTTCAGTCTCTCCCTAGCCAGAGACCCATGAAAAAATGACATATTAGACACCGCCATCTAATAACTTTTCAGGGCGTCTGTCAGTCACAGGCCCTTAGAATCGTCATAAGTCCCCGCCCCCCTAAAGTCTACAGGCTCACCTAGAATGGTTTCACGATGTGTTTGTGTACACAATTGCCTCTGCTTAGACTTTTCTGAGAGGATTATCGGGTATACTCAAGAATATTTCCCACTGAAATAATAACACTGGGCTAACCGACAGTTAAAGTGAGGAAGCCTTAGCAGGTTACAGCAGTCATGAGTCCCATAATCATGCCTGGATTTGGTACCGTTTCAATGCTGATGTGAGCAGAGCCAAATATTGTTTACTTGCAAGTAAACACACTCCCCTTACCCAGATGGGTGGGGCAAATTCCATGGGCATGTTTGCACTGGTGGTGATTCACACCTGAAAACTAGGAGCTAAAGACATCTTTGAAAATGCATCCAGAACAGACTGATTGATTAAAACGTAAACTAAATAAACATGCAGTATAGTTTATTCTGATTTCTTTATATTTGTTTTACATTTTACTACAGTTTTTTCCCTCAGTATTTTAAATAGACAAGTTGCTGTTCCTGTTTTGTTTATCCTTAGGCACATTGAAGGTAGGTGTGGTGCATATAGATTTTCATGTGTGAATCATCCTTATAATTGTTACAGTGCTGTTTTTGAAGTGCCTTTCTATTATTCCTGGAACAATGTTTTTTTTTTTCAAAACTGAACCTATACAGCTAGATATTCTTGAACAGCTTTCCTTAGAGAGTGTCTTTTATTAATTTGTTTTGTAATGTGGCCTGAGTCTAGATTTTGATGAGCTGAAATAGAGCGCAGGGCAGTGTACTTGTTTGAAGATGTCCCCCTTTACTGTGATTCAGGCTGTCTGAAAAGCTTACCCTGTTCTTGAAATGCATTTACCCCAAATGCTGAATTCCAAAATCCCTCACAGGTAAAATTCACCAGTAACGCACTGAAAGATTTTAATACTGATTTTTTTATGTTGTCTGTTTTTCAGATATCATGGATGTAAGTGTACCCTTTTCTCTTCCTAAATGGACATATGTAATAATGGAAGCTTAGGAGGGAGACCACACCTGTAACTCCTGGCTCAACAAGTTCTTCTATTTACTGTCTATACCTCAGAGTTCCACACCTAATTTCACTTCCTATTTAAGTGCTTTTAGAGAACAAGAGCTCTGGACTTGAAATCTTATGCCAAGATACTCACTGAAAAGGGATCTTGCTGGCCTGCCCTCAATTGTTCTACTACAGGCACTGGGGTCACTCAGCCAACCAAGCCTCAGTTTCACTATGTACATAGTTGGGTGCTATTGCTACAGCCCAAATTCAGTCTCCTGAGATGTCAACTAGTCATGTTGTCTAGTAGAAAGGAAGATCATTAGAAATTATGAGCATACCAGCTGACAGCAACAGAAAGATGGCAGTCTGGGGAGCTGGCACCCTCTGCCAAGCACATCTAGGTGTTATGTTTGTGATGTTGAATGAGAGGCACTTTATTTTCCTGTATATATCTGTATTCTACTGATATTTTTTTTACTTTTGCTATTTCTCAGCTCTCCGACGCCCTTGAAAGTGACACATCACAGAACAACCAGCAGGCTGGAGGACCAGCATGGCCTGGGCAGCCCACCTGGCCTGGGCAACCCACCTGGCCTGGACAACAACCAGGTATGCCTGGACAGCCCACCTGGCCTGGACAACCAGGAATGCCTGGACAACCCACCTGGCCTGGACAACCCAACCAGCCTTCTGCACCAGGGTGGGGAGGACCAGGCCCAGCAACTAGCCCTCAAAATATCCCACCATTGGTGAGATTAAATTACATCTTGTTGTTAGTTATCTTTTTATAATTTTCTTCATTCTGTCACTGTAATGTCTTCAGTGCCTGGTAGAGGAGGACTGTAACATACAGAAAAGACCATACTTTCTAAATATATGTCTTTCTACTAGACTGTCCCCTATGAGCTCCAGCTGCCCGGTGGAATCTATAACAAGATGCTCATTACTATCCAGGGGACAGTAAAGCCTCAAGCTCAACGGTATGAAAAATGGCACTAAATGAAACAAAGTACTGTTTTGTTGATCTGATCAGTGAGTGGCTTTGTAATTCAGTACACCACTCATCAGGGGAGAGTGTTTGAGCATAGGACTACTGCTTTGGGTAGCAATAGATTTGTGAAATGTTCAAAACTACTGAATCTAGTATCCTCTGTTTTTCTACTACTAGGTTCGCAGTCAACCTTCAGGGAAAGGATGGCATAGCCTTTCATTTCAACCCCCGCTTCAATGAAAATAGGAAGCAGGTGCTAGTGAGAAACAGCATGCTAAGGAATAAGTGGGGCTCAGAGGAAAGGACCGGTCCCTCATTCCCCTTCGCACAAGGACAGCCTTTTGAGGTAAAGACAGTGTGTGAACATGTTTCATTTTATTCTTCTGGTTCAGTGTGTTTCATATATTTTTGCATACTTTGTACTGTTGCTCTAAGTCTGATACAATGTGTTTCTTTATTAATTGGGGTTAAAGGATGTCTAAGGGTACACATTTTCACATTTGTACTTTCCTACAGCCATCTTGTATAAGGTGGGATCAATAGCAGATTCAAGCATATGGGTTACAGTGTTACAGAACCAACTCTTGCTTATCTTTTGTAGATGAAGATCTTGTGCACTATGGATGCATTCAAAGTGGCTGTAAACAAGGTCCACCTGCTTGAGTTCAAATACCGAATTCATGAGCTCAACCAGATCAACCAGCTTTGTATTTACGAAGATATCACTCTTTCACATGTAAATGTAGAGACACTCCAGTGAGGCTCTTTACAAATATTAAACAGCAAATGCATGATCCTCAAACATGTTTTGAAAGGTGTCATGTGTTTAATTTTCCCCTCATTACTGCCCAAATGAGGCAAACACAAACTCTCTGTTTGCATCTAGAAGTGCCACGTTTTTAAAAAGCTAATACGTTCCATTTGCAACAGAACACATTCTGTCTGCTTCATAAAGGCAGACACAGTTTCTCATTAGATTTATTAGATTGTAAAGTCGAACCAATTAAATGCATGAAGTTACACTTATTTAAAAAATCAATTATCAGCTTTCAGGATGATGGAAACCATGTATGTTTAAATACACATGCATGGTTAAATATACTGGATAGTTAATGAAACATCAATGGAATAATAAAAAAAATATATATATATTTTTGTTAACATTAACTTTGTTCTTAGATGGCATGTCATTCATGAGGACTGGGGTCTGAAATACCAGGAAATGGATCATTTTCTTATAGCATGCATATAAGTAGCCTTAAAAACAGAATATGTTTTTTTTTTAATACTGTGTTGGTACTTGAGGATTTTTATTATTACATTTTGGACTAATTACATTTAGATCAGTGGTATCCAAATGAAACTAACCATTTCAATTGGCCGACAGTTAACATTACATGTGTCATGTAGAAAATGTTTTACATATAAGAAATTCCAATATCTACATTTAAACAAGAATATAAGTACAAAATGAATATCTTTAGAATTGCCATAGCAAGTATAAAATAACTCATATGGTCAATTTGTAATACATACTAATACATAAATAATGCATACTACATACTTCAAATGCCACTTTATCAGTTTGCATGAGTGAATTACTACACATTTGAACATGAAACAATAAGTTTCACAATATATAGAGAATAAATTAGCAGAAATGTAAGGTCTTCCCCAAACTGATACCACCAAAAAATTGAAAGTATATAATTATCTAACATGTCTTTGTATGCTGTAGCAATAAAATTACCCTTCACTGGGACAATGGGATCTACTCTAAACCCTGAAAAAATCCAACCCCTTTATCCCTCCACCAGACTGGACTGTATGTATTTTGCTAGGCAGCACTGTCCTGGCATCTGCCAAACCTAGATTCATCATCTCATTGCCAGATAGTGAAGTGTGATTCTAGAGGACCCATTTTAATAGGTGATTTGTATGTATTTGAGTGCCTGGTCTGTGAGTTTGCTGTGGTCTGTTGCTTTGTGGCTGAGATTGTGTTGCTCATAGCCTTCATTTAATAGCAGTGTGTTTACAGTTGATGGGGGCAGATCTAGCATGATAACCTGACTCATGGCAAAAGTGACATCCTATAACAGTGGCACATTTAAAAGCTCTTGACTGTAGCCCATTCTACTGTGAATGTTTGTCTATGGAAATTGCATGCCAATGTGCTTTTTTTAGCACTGCTTTCTTATTGGTCTAGTAGAAATGTATGCAAACACTAAGTGCTTCACCTATAATTTCAGTGCAACAAAATGTGGATTTTTTATGTAAATAAATAGTTTTAAATAAACCACAAATAAAAAACATGTATGTAAAACATAAAAAGATATTTCCTTTCTTTCAGTGTGTTTGATATTTTTTGCATACTTTGTGCTGTTGCTCTGCTTTGCAACCAGCGAAAGTTACTCCCATCACACCCCTACGTTTTGCAGATCTTGAAAGAGGAGCCACGATTAAAATAAAAATAAAAAGCAAATCTGTTATGATCTGATATGCCCAAACTTTCTAATCATGCAAAAACGTAGCTAAATGATGATGACAGTACATCGGTGGACTGAAGCTTTACTACAAAATTATATAATAACATGACAAATAATAAAAAAACAGTATGTAAATAGTATATAATAGTATGTAATAATATATAATTGATATAAATATCTAATAATAATAATTGTATTTAATATATAAATTATATATATATAAAATATTGTATGCAAAAAAATTACGCCCTCCCATGTGGATTTGGTGTTATGGCTGACCCATTTGGTGCCACGCCCCTCGATTTTGGAGCTTGTCCAGCCTGTAGTAATGTACCCTTATGTACCCTTCTCCAACTTTTTCCTGAACTAAAAAAATAACAGGGAGCTCTACCTACTTTTGACCATGTAGTGCATAAGAGGATATAGATTAAAGGAATTACAAATGGGGCTCGAAAATAAAATTAAGTGTAGCATTACATACGTGAAAGAATCAAATCCCTAAACAGAGTTTCGTAGTGACGTCATCGCCATCCCTACCAATCCGTCCTGTTTCTTCTTCATAGAAAACCGGAAGGGACGGAAGAATCGAGACGACCAATTTGATAACATGGCGTTTGGAGATGCTTGGAAACAAATATCTTGGTTTTATTACCAGTACCTTCTTGTCACTGCGCTGTACATGCTGGAGCCTTGGGAGCGAACCGTCTTCAGTATCCTTTTTAGAAATGGCTCATTTTGTTCATGATACAAAAGTGTAGCCAACGCTACCAGCTTTTACCAGCTAGCTGCGTTAGCTACTTAGCTACCGTGCTGTACATACAGGTACAATTATTTATCGTTCATAGCAAGCTGATATTAATAGTAGGTACGTTCAGTTAGATCGTTATTTTAAATATTTGATTTTTATCATAACATCACACAATTTGCTATGCTCTGTGGTTACCTACTCTGAACTACGGCTCATGAATCTGGTGATCTTAACCAACGTCGAAGAAGCTTAGCTAGCTAAGATAGCAAAGGTAACTTGAATGGCCTATGTAGGGTTTCTCTCAGCCCAGTTCTCAGGGGTCACTTACGGTTAAAATGCTTTTCTCTGTCCAAGTTACCAACAAATTAGGATGGAGCAAACGTGCGGAACCGTGTGGTGGGCCTGAGGGACTGGGTTGGGAAACAGCTGCTAAATAACTTACAATGACGTTTAGAATGATTTGCGAAACCATCTTGAATGATGACACCATGAATGTTAGTTCATAGTTGACCCCGTCGTCTTATAAATTCTTTATTGTTGAGAAAGCTTGTAAGATAATGCATAGACTTTACAACTGTGCCTTACGTCATAGCGTCAACCCACCACTAGGCGGAAGTAGTTTCCTTGTGTACTTCAAATCATCAGCTAGTTGATCATATTAAACTTTATAAATTCTCTATAGTTTGATAGATGGATAGGAAATATTGTTTGTTCTAAATATATGTGCGGATTCTCTTGAATCAAAGTACTGATTTTATTGACATCTCTCACACCAGGCCTTATCCCATGCCTCCGTTTAAGGGCAGTTCCGATTATTTTTGTTGTGAATGGACACGCAATGAAGTGCCCTTATTTTTACTTTAACATGAAGAGCCCTTATTTTTACTTTAAAATTACCCATTCAAGGCTAGAGTAAAACAGGTAGTTACCTTAACAGAGAATTAGATGAAAGCAAATTGAAGTAGTTCTTACTTCTGTGTTAAGGTTCATCTTGTGTAATAGTTTTCTTTTAACATAAGCAGTTGAATTCAACAGTTGTAGTGAGAATTAAGTAATTCAAATATAGTTTGTAAATATCTATTTATTTCATCTGTAATTTAGTAAGGTGTTGCTCATATAAGAATTTTCCATCATTTGTTATAGTTTAGTCATTGCTATGTTATAAATACTAAGTGACATGTCTGTTATTAACTGCCTCTCACTTTGTATGCAGTCTTGATATATATGAATGCGGTTTGCAGTGGCACTAACATGTTGGACATGAGTGGACCCATAAATATTTTTTGATGCAGGTAGCTTTTGCTCAAGGATACAGAATGAGGTTTTATATTTAGTTAAACACAAAGGACATTCAAGTAACATTTGAATAAAAATGGGCCATGTGGGCTCATCCTTGTGTGAGTGGTGGGGGAAACTAAACATTGGCCTCTTTTTCATATACAGCAAAATGCAAACACCCATTTGAATGTTAACATGTATATTACAATATATATATATTATATTATATATAACATTTCTGATAGTAAAAATGTAATTTAGCTCTTGTTCAGCTGTGTGTTATTTTCACTTGTGCTTTCTCTGCACTTTCTTTAACATCATGTCAGATTCTCTCCTGGTCTCTGTAGCAGCAATGGCTGTCTACACTGGATATGTGTTTATGCCCCAGCATATCATGGCCATCCTGCACTACTTTGAAATGCTCTAATGACAGACTGTGGTGCGGATGCCTTTCAGAATGCCCATGGCTTCCCCCTGGTGGTTAAAAAGAAAGGTTCTCATGCAAGACTGTTTAACCTTCACCTTTTATCACTGGGAATGTACATTTTTGTGGACTGAAGCATTGGAGAAGTATGACGAGAAACAGGCCGAGGCACCAGATCGATTAAGCCACTTGTCCTAATGTCTGCGCTTATGCAGACAGCGCAAGTGTGCAGTCTCTCTGCACATACTGCCCTGCTATTAAATAACGCATCTTTTTGTATAACGCTAATGTTTTTATAATGCTTCCTTTTCTGTTAATGGTAAATTTATTGAGATGGTAAATATTTTGTGATAATTAATGTGTATATTTCATTGTATACATTTGTAATGTTTTATATAGATTTATTTCAGCTGGTGATAAAATGACTGTCACAGTGAAGCATTGTACAGATAAACCTTCTTTCTTATTCACCTCCTGTATAACCCAGTGCAGAAAGCTGCCTGTTATTCTAAGACAAAACGAGTCTCTCAGGTGGTAATTCTGTGTATTTAAAACTTACTTCAATAAATATTTTCTTCTCTGTATCATGTAGCCACTGTTTTTTGTAGATTATATTTGCTGAAGATTTGGCACTGTTTTCATTAGATGTTTCATCCAGCAAACAATGTGAATAATGTTGGAAATGTACTGCCAAAATCTCTAAACTTTCTAAAAAAAACAAAAATCAGCATTAGCTTGTTAGGATGTGACACAATTTATGAGATCTGCTATTTGTTGAAGCTCAGATGAACATATAGAAAGTTATATGCATAAACCTGACTGTGAAACTGAAGTATGAAGGACTGTTCTTGTCTTGCTTCCAGTAAATAATGTCATAGGTAATACAGGGGAGCAGGTGGGGTTTGACTGGTGGGTGGAGGGAGTTGGTGTGGGTGGAACCATTACATATGTGATGTAAAATGGTAAACGCATACAAAGTGCAGCTTGTTTTCAAAGTATGTATACATTTATTTTTCTTCATAATAATAAGGCATGTACTGAACATGTGAACTAGTGTGGTGTATTTTAGTAAGCGTGTTACTCATTTGCAGCTGATGAGATCAGCGGCACCAAAGAGACGTTTGGAATTATTGGTTTATATTATGCAATTCTGCAAATCTTGGGAAAACTACATATACTTTAACCTGTATGATTAGTGTGCCTCAGAAATCCGGTTATGTAGAAATATATAGTTGGACATGTGCAGGCCTACCATCTGCACAACGTACTGTGCCATGTATCAGTGATATTCTGCTCAGTTCATCTTGTTGGCATGGGCTTGGAATGGAAGGAGCAGCTGGTTACTGGTTAACCTCCGGGATGAGGCTGTTCTCACGTACATGCTCAAGGAGTGCTTGGAGTTTGCTCCTCATATACAGGGAACATAGAATGTCCTGCCAATGTTGCAATTATAATAAGCTTCAGTGGGTTTAAGCTGCTGCCTGAAGGTGTTGGTAAATCACGTTCTGTGGGCTGTCCTCTGGCACAGTATATAGCAATCCAATATGAGAATCTCTTACCAGCTTTGGCTAATCACAACTACTTAAAGGTCAGTAGACAGGCTATTAGACTCATGTTACTCATCATGAAATGTATTTGGGGAAGCAGAACATACGTTTTGACGTTGTGTGACTGCATTGATGATATTTATTTACCAGTGGATTGATCTTAACCATCCTAAATATAACTATTTCCATAGTTATCTCCTTGCCAAACAGTCTTTTCTTTTGAGAAGTACATTTAAAGTCACCCACACCCTATAAGTACAAAGCGAATTTCTGAGGGAATTCCCAGTTCTGTTAAACTGCCAACAGCTGAACATATGTGCTACTATGCTTACACCACCATACATGGCAAACATTAGAGTAATCATTACCATTACACAAAGGGAATCCTGCATGTTCCACAGGACCTGTTATACAAGCCAGGGGGAAATGGAAGCTGAGCACCAAGTGTAAGATGAATATAATTTGAAAGATTGAAACGAAAACTGCAATTTTGTATGAAACTAGTATTTTATTATGCCTCACTTCAGAAAATGTAATGGTCCTCAGACACCATTACCTGTAGAAAAAAACTTTCAATAAAGGAATAAAGTTCCAGTAGACAATAAAGTTCAAATAACCAAAATAAAGTTCAAGTGATAAACCCAAAATGGCTAATTTAAAAAGCTTTAATTATGTATTAACAAAAATATATATTTATTCCTGAATTCGTTCGTCAATATTAAGATAAAGTTTAAAGGATTAATAACTAACTATTCCTTCTCTAATAAGAAAAGAATGACCATACAAAATCTATGCTTTTACTGCATCAAATATTTAAAACACAAACAAGTCATAAGTGTAATCAAACATACTACCTATAAATGGAGTCAGAAATAACTGCTTAAAGCTCTGCAAGCATAATGCCTCCTTTAAAGGACAGATGCCTGGTTTCGTGAGTGGAAATGTTTTGAAAAGTACGTTTAAAGCGCACGTTTCACACGACGCCAACGTTTTGAACGACTTCTTACAATTATTTCAAATATTAGTTGTAGAATTTTAGTATAAATATTAGTTGTATACGCGTCGAGGTTGTTTTCTTTGCACTGTTTTCTGTGCCTCAACTTAATATATAATTTGACATAAGTGGGTTGTGCGAGTTGAGAGTGGTCTCCGTGTGCGCGTGATACATTTGTTGTCGTTCACGTAACGCTCGAGGCGCACATGAACTGCGAATGATAACAAGTGCACAACAGCTTACCGTATTGGCAAATGGCAGAACAGCAGGAAAATCTCTCCGTAGAATTTTTTCCCGAAGACAACGGTCGTTTCACGAGAAATGACACTAAAGGGATAGTTACCATTTCGACAGGTGGCGAGGGGACGAGGAAAGGGCAGCTCAGGTACTCGGTAATGAGTCGCCAAAACACCGAAAGCGGAGACTCACAGGACGCGGAAAGCATCGGTTTGCCGTGCGAGATCAGGAAGCCACACAGTAACCGACCGAAATTAAAAGAGCATAAACGACTTAACACTCACAAATTAGTCTTACAGTATATAGTACCATGCATGAACTCATACGGCTTGTGTATAATAGACAACTTTCTGGGAAACAAGATTGGAGACCGCGTCCTGCAAGAAGTAAGACGCGTTCATGAAAATGGGAGAATGCAAGATGGACAGCTAGCTTGCCAAAAACTGGACAAAAGTAAGGCTATTCGAGGAGACAAAATAGCCTGGGTGGACGGAACTGAAAACGGTTGTCACAACATTGGCTTTCTGTTGTCGAGAATGGACAAACTTATCACCTTCGCGGACGGTAAACTTGGGAACTACAAAATTAGAGGGAGACACAAGGTGAGCATTACATTAATTTTAACGGTAAAATAATAAAACCTAGTTTTAAATAAGCGCTTCTGGCAAGCTTCATATAATCTAAATGTTTTCTTGCCATTAACATCACATTCAGGTTTAACCCAAACTATTAGCGACAAATAACCCAAATACGACTCCCTGTCAGTGCACTTAATAAAACATTTACACCATATATTATTCTGCATCCTCTGCAAACACTGTTCCTTAACGAATAGCTGGCGTGGCGTGTTAAAACACTCAATGAGGTGATGGGTTTATTGTTTTACAGTTATATAAATGGTCCTACTACTCCTATAGCCCCAGTGTTACATCCGAAAACGTGCTCACACTCGCGACATGAACCAACTGCAGTTCTACACGTTTCCGAGAGAAGCAGCTGCTAGAGTTCTGCGCTGGCGCCGTGCGCGTGCTGGGACGGACGTGCCGCGCGAGCTAGCGTACATGCCGCCATCGGAATCCTCAATGGCGGGTGATACGCCTACCGTGCCCACAGAAAGTGTATTTCTCCTAAAATGTGTTTGGTCATAAAATCCAAATGTCACCAAAAAAGGAAAAACTACCACGAGACAAGTTCAAATCAAATGCTGAGTACGCTAAAACAAATAAATAAACAGGTTAGATATGCATTAATTCAATATGCGAATACAATGATCTGTACATCATTTGCTACTTTGGTGAATCTCGTAGACTGTACAGTTTCGCCGATTGTCACTGCTCCTTACATGTCTGTTTATTTCGGAAACATGAATATATTTTCGCTAAACACGTGTTCGGACACAGTAAAACAAACTGAATCGGTTTCGTAGGCTAACGCCGCCCCCTGAGCGCTACAACACAACCTGCACGTTCCACATTTTCAGGCAGGTGTGTTTATCCTGTTTCGTCAACTGTACTTTGGATGCGGATTAAAACCAAATTAATAAAACCAACTTCGGTTACTATATCGTTGTTTTATGTTGCCTCTTCATCACTGTCTTCGATGGCTTAAGCTCTTTGAGACTGAGACAAATCCCGCGACGGAGATCGTCGAGAGAAGCAGTTGTCTTTGGACGCCCATGAACTAGTAGCAAAATGCCTTTTCTTCAGCATCTGGAGGACCTGAAGTTGGAGCAGCTTGCGCTGGAGCACATCGTGCCAGCTCTGTTAGATCAAGGTTTCTTTTACACGGATAATTTTCTTGGCGAAATAGTTGGACACATGGTCTTGGCTCAGGTGAAACAAATACACTGTTCAGGTGTTTTGAAAGATGGGCAACTTGCTGGCCGAGGTTCGGGAGTTTCCAAAAGACATATAAGGGGCGATAAGATAACCTGGGTTAGCGGAACCGAGAAGGACACAGAAGCTATCAACTTTTTATTGAAATTAATTGACAAGCTGATCTCTTTATGCGCTACACGCCTTGGTAAAAAAGTTATCCGCGACCGCTCGAAGGTAAGCATCTCGTTGAAAAACGTCACTGCACAAATTGTTATTATTGCTAGGACCACCACTATCCTATTATTGCACTGTGATTATATACAGCACACTGTAGATTATATATAGATAAAATCTATAATAGAGTATATACAACATTAATGAACATCCATATATATATAATGTTCTGGATGTTCATTAATGTGATATGCTCCAAGGTTTGTTTGTGTCCATGTTGTCTTCTGTTTGTCTGAGTCTTTTCTAAGCCAAAGATATCAGATACAACACCAACACACAAGGGCACAGCCCAAGATGCATTGGCTGCATATATAATTAAAATGTAGTTATAACTATAATACTTCTCAATAAAGCATAAAGTGGTGAACTAAGAATGACTTAAGTGTACAATATCGCTTATTACTGGTATTTTTCATTTTTTCATCCAGACACCACTGTCTTGCTCCTGTCTTTGCCTAAGAGACAATGATGGAGCTTTAATGGATCTATTTTTTCTTTCCTTTTGTTGAGTCCTTTCAAAATCTAGTCTTTAAATTGGTTTGGAACGCTTTGTTTTGGATGTACGTGAGATGTGTGTATCCTTTAGTTTAAGACGGCTGTCTGTGTGGGTTCAGGGAGATTACTTCTGTTGCATTGTTTTTGTACTGGTTAATGTTAATCAACTACAAAACTCTTTAGTTTCTCATGATATAGTTTGTTGATGTATAGTTTGTTGATCTTGTTTTTTTAACATTCTGGATGTGTGTAAATTGAAAGGCATGAAGCAGAATAACTGGATATCAGTGGATTAGAAGCATGATATAGTCATGGTGTACAAGAGATATGCAATACAAGCTTGATTTATTTTAATTTCATTCACTCCCAGTCCAAACCTCCCTAACTTGGGCTTGCTTAAAAGTGATCAGTAGAAATGCTAAGGAGGTTGCAAACATGCCAGTGATCCAACAGTATTTATGGCCACATATATGTCCAAATGACAGGAAACTGTTTTAAAACTGTTTCTGGTCACACCACCCATCATAACACATTATATGAGTAGAGTGAGCAGGAATTACAAGGTGCCCCCCCCTCAAAAAAACAACGAAAAAACTATGCCTATGCTAAAATATTACATGTTCTTGTGTATATACTTACAACTAAATATATTATGATTTGAAAATATTCATGAAAGTCATAATAAAGCAGATGTAACTAGTAACCTCTAGTGTAATGTAACATTTAGCAGTGTTTCACCATGCTATTTTTTAAATAGACAAAAAATTAAAAAGCATAACTAAAATCATACAGATAATATTTGCCATTGCTGTTACATTATATAAAATGTGATTCATGCAGATATCAGTAAACCTGAAACAAAGTTTCTTTTAATTAATTTATAATTTGCAGCTAATGTTTGTGTATGACATTCACTCTCTTGCTGAATGGCTGAGTCATCATCCTCCTCGTTTATCTCAGATGCTTAGTACAGTTACAGTAGGTGTTTGTCATGGCGTGGTGTGGTAGGTGATGAATGCCACAGATAGGCTGTCTGATCTGTCCATGAGAGAGTGCATCACGAGTAGTACGTGACTCTCTCCACAGTTTCCAATTCACAGGAAGTCCAACCAGGCAACAGGAAGTGAGTTTTTCACTTTAGTCAGCTGCCGAGACCTGTGCCCCCTTCCCCTTGTGAAATCTCGCACTGATTTTGGCCAAATGCCATTTCTACCACCGCTGTTGTCCTTTACAAGAGCATTTAACACCAGGTTATTGTGGGGCAAAATAAGAAAAATACGGAGTACTACCCTAACCGTTGTTGTGCCCTCTCCAGCGAGCCGCGTAGCTTCAGTCCTTCTTTCACACACTGCTCTACGTTGTTTATGCTGATTACAGATCTGGAATCCACTTACACAACTGCTAAGCTAATAGGTGGGAGACAGCAAGTTGCAAAACTGACTGGGGACGTGAACCTTTGAGTGTGCTTGATGGCTGACATGATACGATCAACATATGGTGGATAATTAGTCATGCAAGCACCTAGTAAAATGTGGTTGGACAGTTGAAGTAGTGAATTGAAAATTTAATTCTAAGGTAGAAATCTCTCCCAAAAAATAAAATCCTCCTGAAAGGGCCCCTGTAATTTACATAATGTGACAGGGCAAAAAGTTACTGTCTTGGAGCAACTCAATACAGTAGTCCAAATTCAAGCTCATATTTGTAATACTGAGTAGCCTAGTCTTTAATTTAGCTGGAATGCCATGCATGAAAAAGGGCTGGATCTACTTGCTATCTGAACCCCGAGGGAGGGGAGGATGAGGAGTGTTGGAGGGGAGGGGAGGGGAGGGGAGGGGAAGGGGAGGGGGAGGGTTTTACCATGAACTGAGCGGAGTATAGCTGCTGCCTCACGCTCAACACGTAGGACTGTCATTAAACCTTCATGGTGTTGGTAGAAAGCCAAATCTTCTCTCTTTCGCCACACACATACACACGCACATTTCCCCCCTTCCAGTCTCCTCCACACATGTTTACAGTGCGCTATGACGGCAAACCTACGTGTGTGCCCTTATTGTGGGAAAGAGACCATGATAAAAACTCGGTTGTAGAAATGTAAACATGTGCACCATTGAATTGAGTGGGGTCTGTCGAGACAATGATTAAGGGAAAAAAGGTTATGTTTTGAAATGAGTTAAGATTTTATGCTCGAGGCATTATCAGAAGTTTGACGGTGTATTTAATTATGCGGTGGATAATGTGATTAATGCATTTAGAAAATTTTAATGTCTTGACTATCTTCATTCTGCCTTTATACTTCCAGTTTTCGAACATGAGAGCATTTCACTAACGTAAGCGTAACAATTTTCTACTGATCCAACACAGTAAACATGAACCATAGTTTAATGTACTGATGCAAAGACATCAAACTAAACCCCTTCCAGTAAGCTAATGTTGTAGGATATGAATACTGGACAATTGTAACCGGATTTGTATTTAGCACTGGATGCTATAGTACGGTTCCCGACGTGACGTGTAAATGGTCTCTGTCCTCTGTTAAGTAGATAACCTTCTCCAGTCTCCAGTAATTGTATTCGCAATTAACGAATTACCCAAATAACAACTAATTCCAGAAATACGGTTAATTGTATTTGCAACATTTTGCTATCGGTTTCGTCTCAACGCGAATTACGTATGTTTGGCATTTGGAAATGCAACTACAACAAAACCTACACACGTGACATTGGGCTACTTTATCTCCCACAACACTAACGGATGATTCTGATATTATTAGTCGGGTAGAAGACATATCAAAGTATGTCCATAAGTTAACTTTGACCATTTTGTCGTCTAGCCAGTTGGTAATGGTAAAGGGATTGCAGAAATTATTACCAATGCTGTCACGCAGACCTATTTTGTTTCATAATAGCTCTCAATGTAAACAGGACGTTAAAAGACAAAAAGCGGAAAAGTCAATTAAAATTGGCGTGTGTGTGTGTGTATGTGTGTGTTATGTATATACACGACGCACACCGTTAACTGAATGTATGTTCTTTATTCTCTTAAAATCTTAAAGGCATTTTAAGATAATGGTCTATGCTTTTCTTTGCTACAAATATAGATAGTTAATGTTGAACTGAGTGAACTGAGTGAATGTTGCAGTTAATGGAACTACAGTTAATTGTCAGCACAATCTATAGTACTATTTTCTAAGTTCAAATGGTGAAATGAAAGGTATGAATAACAACAAATCGGTTCACGATGCACTAGCATCACTAACAGTTGTTTTATTATTTGTACATTATTTGCACATTATTTTTGCAAAGGAGCATTTGAAGGCGTGCAATGACATCAGATTATAGTTAACTCACCTTCACCATTTTCAAGTGACTATTTGTATATATTTAATATATTTCAATGATCAGGTTTATCCAGCGGTATGGAGTTAGCCACTGCTTTGGTACAGGTCTTTACTTGCGCATAATAGAATACACCATAAATATTTGTCTGAACATGTGTCAAGGCCAATGTCTTGAATTACATTGTATTTTCCAAGGCTGCATGAACTTTCCAAAAAAAGTCTTAATACAAGGCATTGCTAAAATATCTGCCAGTGATGTCCCCATGTCCCTACATGTCCCCATGTCCCTACACAGCCTCCCACACCTACGGCTCTACCAACTCGTGCGCTGGAGTGATAGAAAAAACACATTTTCACCCAAAGTCTCTTCAAGACTTAGAACTGGTACACTTCCATTGCAACTCACAGATCTTAAACCACATCTCACTTGGAATAATACTAGTACTAATATTAGTACTGTCTTCTCCCCATGCGTTAATATATTGTTGTGCTTAGTTTCTTTGTCATTAATATCTGATAACTTTTGCGTTAACTGAGACTTACAGGCTCCAGTAAATAACTTTCCTATTTCATCATTAATATTGCTGAATGTATATTTAAAAAGTGCTTTCTCAAAGTAAGGTCACAGTTAAAGATAATGGTAGAAGTCCATTATTAAAGGTTATACTTTCAGGGACTGAAAATGTTCTTCCTCTTCTCGTGTACATGTAAATGTATCAGTAACATGACACTTAAATTATATTATTTTGTAACTTGATTCCAGATCTTGAATTGGGTTTTAATCCATGGATTCTCTAGGATATTTTGGCAATTATATTGTGGCAATACATTCATCTATATAAATTCAGGGACTATCTTTGAATATCAGCTTTCACTGCCATAATAAGTGGTCCAAAATTAATATGTGATATTTAGAAAGGTCTTTTGGTAGATTACTTCCTTAATATTTTAATGAATCATAATCCCACCTCCCACGTTTAACTTTCTGCACATTTAATTTGTATCCTGAAAATACCCTATATAGTTCCACCACTCTCATGTGCTTCATAAAAGATTTAGTAGGCTTGTTCAAAAATAAGAAATCATCATCTGTGTATAATGCAGTGCTCTTCAGCCCTATGGACTTTTATTCACTTTTATCAGAAAAGTCTGACGTATGTACTGAGCTAGAGGATCTATATACAGTGTGAAACGAGGAGACAGTCCACACCCTTGCCTCATCCCCCTCGCCAAAATAATAGCCAATAAATTCTATTAATTTTTATGCATGCAGTAGGTCAAACAATATTTTGAAAGTTTGGAGATTTTGGCTAAATTGTAAATTGGAATGCACTTCAATATGAGAAAATACTAAGTTTGAATACTTAGAATACAGCAATAAGTAGACTTATGTAGACTATATAATTAACCCTAACCCTAACCCTAGAGTAGAACTGAGTAGAATGCTTAAGGTCTTTTCTAAAGAGGGTCTCGGCTTCTCAAATATCAAATCTATGAAGTTTATCACTATGCACATTTTTATTCTGAATTACAATTAATTCATGAAAAAATGTACTGGGCAGAATTTCAAAATATCTTATAAGCACGAAATCTTAGTTACTATCTTTTCCCAGTAGATAAGTAACTATTGCAAGTCTTTTTTATGGTCTTTTTTTTATTAATGCAGAAACCCATTACACACACACACCATTTCCAGTGTAGTTAGAAATGGGTCAGGCACAGTATCCTCTATTGTGCTCTGTGGAGCATTTGTTTTCCGGGTTTTATACTGAGATGTGTATGGTATAACCGGCAGGGTATATCGCGTGCAAGCCTGCCTGCAGGGTCAGAGGGTGAGGTGGGGCCGGTGTTGTGCACAGGGCGTTTTTCTTCCCGCTCCTTTGTGGCAGGGAGGTGTGTTGTTATACGGAATGCTCAGGAGCAGACGGCCTTGTGGGATACAGCATGTGTCTCGGTGCCTTTAGGACTTTGCACTGGGATCCATATTGATTGGTGAGAGGAGAGTTTCCAAACAGTGACATAAACACAGGTCCAGCATATGTGGAAGCCCCCTGCTGACCTCTGACCTCTGCCTGCCCCGTCCTCACATCCCCACTCTCTTTTGCTTCGTCCTTGATTCCCACTATATTTAATTTCCCCGACGTTTCCTTGCTGTGGCCCAGAGGCCTTTATTGGGATCGACAAAAATAAGAAAATGCAAAGCACTTGTTAGTGTTGTACAGCTGATCGAAACATCAATGCTTTTTCAATACTAAATCTTTTGACACTTTTGAGACTTTATGTTAATACAGAATATCTGTAGAGGAATCAGATTGCATGGGCAAGTGTGACTTGGATAGACAGTGATAAGAAAGGAATCACCATGTGTTCCTTGTGAAGCTTGAGTCAGTTGCCAAGACTGGGGTTCTACTGTGGATATACTATTTGGTGAATTGTCTTAATTTATTATACAGTGTTTGGTATTGATAATGGACATTTACACTATAACTTCAAATCTGTACTATAACCTGTCTAAGGAAATCCTCTGAAGCTTTTATTGGTGACTTTTGACATTAAAATTTTTTTTCCATAGTTGGTGGTTAGGACTGTTTTGACTTGAGTAAAACAATGGGAATAGAAAAAGCTTGTTTGTCTGGATGAAGGTCAGAGTTTAAATGTACTGGAAGTGTATACGTCTAGTCAGCACCTAACAAATGTGCTATTTTATTACAGGCAATGGTTGCGTGCTACCCAGGCAACGGGGCCGGTTATGTTAAACACGTAGATAACCCCAACGGAGATGGACGCTGCGTCACCTGCATCTATTACCTCAACAAAAACTGGAACGCCAAGGTACTCCCGGACCTTCCAGACACACGGCCTTCTTTGCTCAGCGCTGTGCACGGCGGGCCTGCGGTGAATTATGACACTGTTTTGATTTCCAGGAACACGGTGGAATTCTACGCATATTCCCTGAGGGAAAATCGTACATAGCTGACATCGAGCCCCTGTTTGATCGCCTGCTGCTCTTCTGGTCAGACCGAAGGAATCCTCATGAAGTACAGCCGTCCTTTTCTACCAGGTGTGTGTGTGTGTGTGTGTGTGTGTGTAAACATATGTGGGTCAGTCACAAGTGGAGTTATATAGGCTGATAAAAACAACTCTGTTGTGGTGTTGTAGGTATGCAATCACTGTGTGGTACTTTGACTCTGAGGAGAGGGCCGAAGCAAAAAGAAGATTCCGAGACTTAACAGGTGTGTGCTTTGCTCAGTGTAACGTCATATCTCTTCCTCATCAGTACAAAGGTCACTTAAGTGGTGTTCTATTATGTTTTTTCCAGCTTCTTCACAAGGCAGCAAGTCTTAGCTGAAGAGCTTCAAATACAACTGGGTTCACTGAGAGGAGTGCGTGTTTGTGTGCGTGTGTGTGCGTGTGTGTGCGCGTGTGTGTGCGTGTGTGTGCATGTGAGTGTTTCACAGTCTCTGTCCTTTGTGATACTGCACTTATGGTACCCTGCCCCCTTTTCACACTGTTTGTATCGGTGCTGTTGGAAACTATAGCTCAGTGTATTTTCTTTGTCTTGCTGCTCTGTGCATGTAGGAGAATGGCTACATTTATACACAAGCATTTCAGCACAAGTGAATTCATGTTATATGTTTGTGGTAATGAGAATGGTTGAATAGTTTCTGGGGGGGGGTGATGATGATAGAAAATATGACCATTAAGTGTCATTATACTGTTTGATCCTTCTTTTGAGAAATGTTTGCGTCCAGTGCTTTTGTTGAATTATATGAGAGTAGTTGTTTTCATATTTGTGCTTTAAATTGATGTTTTAATAAACTGGTTCAAACCCTAGTGGGACTATCACCTAATGATTTGTCTGGCCCGTGAAGGTGTTAGCACTTACAAACAGAAAGAGAGAGTCATAAGCAATAAAAAACAATAAAAAAAAACCCAAACTAATACTTTTCAGTTTTACGGTCTATAACACTCTATATTATATAGCAGGTCCATCTGAACGTGGGCTCGCCTTGACACGTGGTTTGTGTCATGGGTGGGTTTAATAGTTCTGTGCCTTTTGTTCTTCAGTGTGTAGGTGTTGTTTGGGCATGATCAGTTCAGCTCCGCACTGCAGGGGCAGAAGGACGCGATTCTCACCTTGCAACTTCTATTGATTTTAGAATGTGATCATGAAATCTGATTTTAAACGTTTCAAAATGTATCGTTCTTAAATTAATCTCAGTGGACTTGTCCCTAACTGGATTTGAAGAAATTTTGATTTAGAAAGATACACTCTGTGGTCTTGCAAAAACAAAATGGTGGATATGTAGTGGATCCTAACCGAGAGGCTGATGCAGGTGTGGCTGGACTCTGTAGGACAGGATTAGTATTCAGAGAAACACCAACAGGTTGTGTTTAACCAGTACACTCTTCCCAAATCAGCTCATAGTAAGATGAGGATTTTGTACATAGCACTTGAGAAACAATGCCTCTAGATATGAATGTATATTAATATTATCAAAATAGTTTTAGAATCACAGATTGTGGCTTTAAGACATTTCCTTCACCCAAAGGATTAGTCACATCTGCATTCCAGACCTGGATCTTAAAGTATACTCTAGGCAAGGATGTTAAGTAGCTTTTTTTCCCCAATGGAATCTGTGATGGCTTCACGTGCAAATAGATTGTATACATAATCCAGGTGTGTCATTCAGTGTTTTAATTCAGAGTTAATAATGAATGAATATGGCCGTATTGTTAGAGACTGTGTGTCACTCCCCCCTCAGTCCTGTCAGTCCATGTGTGTGAATCACTCAGCTTGCATGCTGGTCAGCAATGCTGGTTATAGATTATGTAAAAATGCCTGTGTTCATTGCTTTGCAACATTACTTTGATTATCATTAGAGGAGGAAATTATGTTTAGTTTTGAATAATACTTTAGTCTGCTGGTAAATGTGATGTGTTCATGATATTTGAAAATACTGGAAAACCTGATAAGATAATGGAAGATATGGAACACAGAAATGATAACATTATCAGATTAACCCTGTTACTGAGTAGACAAAATTTGTGGACAAGAATTTCTATGCCTTCTTGTTAATGGCAAATAAAGAATCCCACATCTTAATTGCCTTTGTTTTTGTTTACTTTTTCTCTTGGTGCCAAACACCTCTGCATTTGACATCCTTCTCCACCTCCAGCTCACTTCAGTCTCTGCCCATTTCCCCTTTCCATAGATTCATCAGGTCATATATTTTTTTGAATGCCTGATTATGTATCAACACCTACATATCTAGATTTGTATTTTATAATTTTTGTGCAGGTTATCCTATGCATTTTTTCTGTGCGTTTTAAATGTATTTCAGGTAATGTATCTGTTTCTGAAATGCATAGAGACAGCTCACACTACATTTAATATACATATATATATAAAATTTAATTATTTTGTTGAAAATAAATGGTTATGTTTGGTTCATCAAAACCCCAGTCAGATCTTCTTTCCTTGCTATTGCCCAGAGGTGTTTCAAATAAGAAAATACAGAGCACTTCTTAGTTGTATAACTGACCAAAACATCATGCCTGTCACAACCTCCGTGGTGAAACAGACCAGCAGAGATGAGACCCCAGGCCCTGGCTGGAGGCATCACCCTTCCACATGATCTGATATCTCTGCTGAGTGAAATCGAGAAATAAACCATCCCATGGTGCACTGCAATTGCCCATGTGTCCAACGGCCAGATTTCTGTCTTAGCAGTGTGTCCATCTGCAGTACATGGTGCTCTTCAGAGTGCTGTAAGCACTTCTCAGTAAAGACAGCGATGTGAGTGGACATCAGAGTGTGTGAGCTTCCCCCACCCTGAAACTGTGTTGGGTGCTGCCTTCCAGGAGCTCAGCTGTGTGCACCCAGTAAACTTGTGTTCTCCCTGCATGGACTTGCGCAAGCTGGACTGACCGTCATGTAAATATAGGACTGAGGTCAGAGACATGGATCGGCCACTTGGGGTCTGAAACTCTCACACCTCATGTGTAAAGAGCATTACAGAGGAGTGCTGCCTTATCCGCGTTGGTGAGTAACTGCTCTGGCTGTGTGTGTACAGAGCATCTCAAATGAAGGACCATTTCTTCTGCTCACTCCCCGACTCTAAGCGTTTGCAGTTTAAGCACCCGTGCTGTTCAAAAGTCCATCTGAGATCTGGTCCTTTAGCTGGTTAAACACCTCTACACTAAAGGGCTTATCTGCCCTGTGTTGCTTGTAGCTGTATTCAGCTGCACAACTGTCCTGTCCATCTCTTGTCACCTAACTGTCCTGTTCATCTCTGATGCACAACAACTCTGTCACGCAACTGCCCCTTTTGTCTCTGTTGCACAACTGCCCTGTTTGTCTTTGCACTGGACCACATATTGTGCATGCCTGTCTCTGATTCATTCTGTTCTTATTCTAGGTACAGTGTTGCACTGTATCTTGTCTCGTAAACAGCCTGATGGATCAGAACTGCTCCATCATTTATAGGAGTTGATCTACAGTAGTGTTCCAAAACATAATTTACTTATAAGTGTAGTAGAGTAATAGAAAAAAGCAGATCCAACAATTAAGACATGCATGCTGCTTGTTCTGAGTCAACAGGTGGAGTCATTCATTCTGTGGAATAGCAGGTGTGTGTGTTGGCTCTCATTTAAGGTAGGAGGGTGGCCAGTCCTGCCCATGTTGGTCCTAGTGCATTTCCTTTTGAAACACTCGGGGAAAATGGGTCGTTCCAGACATTGTTCTGATGAAGTTCATTGGAGAGGGAAAAACATACGGAAGTGCAGCAAATCATAGGTTGCTTAGCTAAGATGGTCTCAGTGATGCTTTGAAGTGGCAACCGAAACCTGAAAGGCATGGAACATGGCAAACCAACCAACCATGTCAACATGGCAAACCAACCAACCATGTCAACATAGCAAACCAACCATCCCCAGTACGATCATGTGTATGATGTACTACTACAATCAGAAGATGATTACATGGAGGCAAGGTACCTGCAAGAACTCCATGTAAAGTCCCATTGTTGCAAAAAAGACGGTCAAATTTGCCAAAACATATGCTGACTGGCTCACAGAGAAATGGTGCAACATTTTGTGGACTATTGAAAGTAAAATTGTTTGTGTCTAGTGTCCATAGACAGTATGTCAGATGACACCTGAGCACTGAATTCAAGCAACAGTACGTTGTGAAGACGGTAAAACATGGTGGTGCAAAAATCATGATATGGTGACGTGTCTCATGCGTACGAAGGATCAAGGATCTGTTTGAATCAAAATACTTGAGATCATGTTGCCTTAGGCCGAAGAAGAAATGTTCTTGAAATGGGTGTTGCAACACCACAATGTCCCAAAACACACCAGGAAGTGAACAACTCATTACAGACAAGCAGGGCTGAGGTAATTGAGTGAGGTCATTTGTGGGGAAATCCAAAAATGCAAAAACTGTGTAATGTAGTCTAATCATCCTGGACTGAAATACCTGGTCAGAGGTGCCAGAAGGTGGTTGACCCCATGCAACACAGATGTGAAGCAGTTCTCAGAGACAATGCTGCTAAATATTAGTTTAGTAATTAAATGTAAAGTGAAATCTCAAACACTTTTCAGTTTATGCATAATTGTTTTTAATTTTTCAAGAGACATGCTGGCACTGCTACTTTTTTAACAGCCTAATATTCCTTTTTCTTTGCTTTCTGTATTCACACAAATTGGATACAGGTTGTTAATCTTTTGATTTGGACTTGAAAGTGTAGTGTTTCCAGTGCATTTGCACTTATGGAAATACAAGGGGTGGTGGCAACTGTGTCTCTGGGATTGGCCGTTGGGTTCTTGCCCAAGGTCGTGTTCCCTTGACATGTGAACCAGTCCATTCTGTTCTTAGCGCTATATAGCTGAAGTAGTGAAGTCACCTGTTTGGCTCATAGTTGTGCTTTATAGACACGATGGCTGATAAATGTCAAAGCAGGGGAGTCCAGACCTTGGGTGACCAAAGAGACAGTTCTGTAGAGGGCCAAAGGCCAAAAAGACAGTATACAAATAAAGGAGTCAGTAGAGGGCCCATCCTGTTGGTTCCGTGGTGTTACATAAAGAATGCTAGCTCTATATCAACTATATGTTCTCTTGAATGATTTTTTGCAAAACGACCATTATTTTTTTTGATTGACCTTGGCTGTCCAGTGTTAACGCAGAGCTCTCCATGTCAACCTTGGATTCAGGATTTGTGTCCCGCTTTTTTAATGAGCAGTGAACTACGTAATTAGCAGGACCCGATGGGAACCGTATTGGACTAAACTGGACTGGACGGACAGCGTCAGACCTCGTGTTCTGAATAGAGCTGACCTCCGCGCCTCCTCCACTGAAGAAGAAACAGTGCGTCACTCCCCCCTCAGTCCTGTCAGTCCATGTGTGTGAATCACTCAGCTATCACAACTGTGTTCACTGGGTTAGAAAACGCGGTTATTTGGATATTTTATAACTTTTACAACTTTCAGCAGTGACCAGGAACAACAACAGCAAAATCCGAGCTGTGGAATGCGTACGGTAAGTAGGAATTACTGGTAATTCTGGTAAACACCGAAGATGGCTGTTAATTATAGGGGATTTATTATTATTGTTATTATTATTTTACATATTTTAGTTAACATCACATGTGTAGGTCTTACTAGGTATGACGGAGCTCCGCAAGAATCTATTTATTGCCTAAGCACCCCCTCTAGTGGTCATTTTTAATTCACCGATTGTAACTAGAATTTTTGCTGCTGAAATGGCAGTATACACAATCGCAGTTATCCTATCAAAACAGTAAAATATAGTCAATGCAAAAGCATAAGTAAAAGAAAAAGGCTGTATGGAATCTGTAGGAACGCGAAGATCCAGACACGAGTGAATCTGTTGTGCTGTTTATAGAAGATTACAAAGCAATGGAAGTATGAGCTGTGAGGTCGTTATTATGTTTACTAGCACAGACGTGTAGCTCTCAATTCTTTACCTTGTAACATTAGACAAGATAATGGTTTTAAACTTGGTTGAAAACTTACTTGTTTGATCTAGCATTTGGTAATTAATGTGCCCCTTTAGATAAGGTAACAGATCCAGGGGTTCATGGGTAAAGGGTTTTTATGGCAAACTGGGGCGCTGGTGCTGTCATCCTATCACTGCACGCGGTCACTCAAGTTTGTCGACGGTGTAGTGGATGGATGCCAGTGTCTCAGGATGCTCCCAAGTCTGTGTTACCTTCTGGTTCTGCCCTTTAGCTAGGCTGTAATAATTTAATTGCCGGAGTCGCTGCCACACTCCAGAAATGCTTACATTTACTTTGTCTAACATATTCCATATAGAACTAATTGTCCCTCTTCTTCCCAATGGCTGCCCGAGAAATACCGGGACAAGGAGAGACGAGCCTTTCCCGTTACCCACCCCATACAAGCATCTAGGAGATGGTCTGGCTTGCCAGTGGATGTGCCGATGCCGTGGTTGGATGTGCCATTATCGCAAGAGGACGTGCTGATGCCAACTCCCACCTGAGGCTCATCTACTCTGAAGGGACTGTGACTACTCGGCCTGGAATTAGAATCATAACTACAGGACTATATCTGGACTATACCTGAACTGTGAATGTGGACATTGCTAGCGGGCCGCCCAATGGAGGATGGGTTCCCTTTTGAGTCTTGGTCCTCCCAAGGTTTCTTCCTAAATTCCTGCCATCTTAGGGAGTTTTTCCTTGCCACTGTCGCCTTTGGCTTGCTCATTAGGGATCTGGACCCACGCAATTTGTAAAGCTGCTTTGTGACAACATGTGTTGTAAAAAGCGCTATATAAATAAAATTGAATTGAATTGAATTGAATTTTACTAAGCCACACAAATTCAGAGTAGAGCAATTTCTCATATGCCCACTAGATGTCACTCTTGTCACACAGTAAATAGCACAGACTTCCCACCTCGGGAAATGGAAAGGCATCATATGCTCGGCGGCACAAGTTTCTTAGTTCAAAGCGTTTCCTGAGTCTAGTGACCTTAACTTTAGTATTTAAAAAAAATACATTCGTTATCTATTTCTGCTTCAGGGATTATGTACTCTTTTAATAACTCTGATTTCCTGAATGGATTCAAACTGTAATGTGTTTAGTGCTTAATCTGCTCGACTGATCTAACACATCTAACATTTCTATTTTAAAGAATAGAATGCAGTAAAGGGACTGTAGTGAAATAATCTAATAATATGACATGGCACATTAACAGATAAGAACTATTCAAACAATAATTTCCTAAAATTTATATATATACTTTTTTTTTTACATTTATCAGATAATAAGCAGCCTACAAAAAATTGAAATTTTTCCATATTTTGCTTAAACCATTGCTTCTTTATCCTTATATATTTTGGTATTAAAAAGGAAATGCCTGTTACGTACGGTTGACAAACTCATATGTTTAAACAGGAGCACTATGTAAAACCAAAATATGTAAAGGTGTAGTAATTGTACGAGCTACGAGTTGGTGAGAGTGAAGCCTCTCTCGTATTCTCCAGGTGCTGTGTACCTGATACGCACAGACCTAATGAGATGCTCTATGAATTCACACTATGATTCCCAATAAGGACGGTATGGGGAGATGGACAGCCCGTAGTCATTAGGGAGGTTTCAGGTCTAGCCTTCTTCTCTGCCTCTCTCTCCTGTGATCTATCATTCATGGCCTTCATTTAAAATTGCGTGAAATATTTAAAGTTGGCTGGAGTTTTTCGCTGGGCTTTGGCTGTGACCTCCCCTCAGTGCCTGCAGTCGGGGGTGAGGAAGGTGGAGAGAAACGATGGAGAGGAGGAGACAGGGAGGAAGAGGGTGAGGAAGAGCGAGAGAGTCATGCTGCTTTGAAAGGCAGGGCTGCGTGTTGTGGAGCTCGGCAGCAGAGCTCTCTCTCCCGGCCGCGTCTGAAGCACGGTGGCACGGTAAGCGACATGCCTGCTTCCATCTCTCTGAACTGCAGTGAAACGCATGCAGAAATGAAACACTTCTAAGGAGACGTTGGTTTTCCCCGTTTATTCAGTGTCTCTGTTGGAGTTACAGTGAGATCAGTATAGCAGATGACACGGAGGGCACAGTCTGCTTTACCAGCTAACTGAAAACCCAGTGAAGATACTGCGAGGTACGAGAGAGCATCAAATATACCCGTGAGCTCCTGTTCAACAGAACGGAAATATACTGGACCCCTGCCAACGCGGCACAGGCATAGAACAGCATGACAGCCCCGGACCCAGAGAGGGAGGGGGGCAGAAACAACTGCCCCGGACCCAGAGAGGGAGGGGGGCAGAAACAACTGCCCCGGACCCAGAGAGGGAGGGGGGCAGCCTACTGCGGGGGAGAGAGCAGTGGTTGCATGTGGTGCAACTGCGGTGTGTGGGGCTCAGTCCCCTCACGAGTTGTGAAACCAACGATGAGTGACATGATAAACTCACATGTTGACCTGCTTGTGTCATAAGAAAACAAGAATCTAGAAAACACAACATAAACAAAATAAACGAGGATAGAAATAAAAGGAAAATCAGTGATGTGTGGTGTTTACTGGCGATGAACTGAATGGAAAAGAAATGATGCCAATTTGTAACGAATCCAAGAGAAGTTTATTATGAAAATGACACCTGTAAGATGGTAAAAAACCGTGTTACAGAAAGACAACCATGTATGACATGTCTGCTTAAACTGATGAAAACCTACAAAAGTATAAAAGAACCCTGTTGGAAAATGAAGTATGTACATTTCTGAATTGCAGCATTATTCATGGTAAATGAAAAAAAAAAGATGTTTTTCAAAAAAATAAGCCAGGCACTCAGTTAGCTTCAGTTAGTAACGTTTCTCTTTTTTTGGAAAAAATAAAAAATAAAAACAACTTAAAAAACAAAACAAAGAAAAGCAAAATAAAAATGTACCATAGTTTTCTCTTTTTAATATTTTAATTTGTTGTATTTAGAGTTTATAACACTGTTAACACTGATACTAAGAGAACCTCTTTCTCCCGTATTTAGCTACTTGGCACCAAGTTCCTCATAAAAGAATCTGTATAATTGTACAAGAAATAGTTAAAAACACAGACACAGTTTTCACAGGTAATGAAGTGATTTTTCATATTGTAATTTTAAACACTATTTATCTGACAGCAGCTGAGATTAGTTTAAGATTAAATCACCAGCACTCATTTTGACACAACACAGAAACATTGAGACAGCTCGCCCGGCTGGTCTGCTTGTAACATATGGGTGTATTTCCTGGTCCACAGTGTCTGTTTCTGAGCTGCCCCCCCCACCCCCCCATTTCACCAGTGTAGAAAACACTGAAGTCCCACTAAACCTCCAACAGTGACACCAAGCTCTCCTGCAACTGCTCCCAACAGCAAGCTCGCTAGCATTTTTAAAAACACCAATATAGTGACCTGGGTTTGAGTAACATCACATCTGCACAGAAACCACAGACAGGAGTTTCCTGATTTTCGGGAGTTGCCCGATTCAGTATAAAGACACGAGGCTTTTCCCTTCCTCACTGCAGGACAGACTAAAAAACACTGAACTCTACCAAAGCTGCTGGACCTGACGAAACCGAGTAAAACCAAACGATCAACTTAGTAAACATGCATTTCCAAAACACCTATAAAAATAGATTTTATAGTGCGAAATTTTTGTCATCTCTTTAGAAATCTTTAAAATCATTTATTGTCCTGAAATACTGCCATGATCATTGTTTTATTTGATTACCTGTGAGTTGCAGGGTCCTTGAAGTCAACAGGTTGGTGGAAACCAATGAAATACACCCAATGCACGTGAGAAGCTCAAGGGACTCTGGGAATGTTTCTCAACTTGGGCTTTTGAGGTTCCAGTTTAGACTTTAGGTCTAAATGCTACTTCAGTTTTAATCCTCATCAGTTTTGAGCTGGAAACAGCAATCCCAGAATTCCTCAGTGGCAAAAAATGGCTCCTTAAACCTTTGAGCTAGTTAAGAGTCTTTTATCTCTGAGAGAGAGAGAGAGAGAGAGAGACAGAGAGACAGAGCGCGAGAGAGAGAGAGAGAGAGAGAGAGGTCTGTAGACTACACGACAGCAAAGCAACCGCAGGAACAGAAAAGGAACACAGACAGAAAGGAAGCAGCAAAAAAGGTGACTCTACATTGGAAGGCCACCACACAAAACCCACTAACCTCCACGGATTCACTAAGACTGGAGGGGGAGGGGGAGGGGCAACCAGGGTTTCCCTGCCCTAGCCCACACTAGCACAGAGAGGACAAAGGACGAAACGGCTACGTCAGCTTGGTATATACTGCATATAGTAACACACACTGAAATCGCTATGGAGAGGGACAGCCAATGACACTTACACATTGTACACATTGTTTACGGTTATCACGCTTGGTAATAGATGACGTGATGGACGGCTGCCAAAAGATGAACATTTTTCTTCTATTTTATTACTATATTCTTTCTTTTTTTTTTTCAAATGATAATTCACAGTGTTTTTAACATCAAACTGTGACAGTATTTTTTTGGCAACAGTTGGGAAAAAAATTAGGAATGTGATTTTTCAAAACACATTTTTGATTGAAAATGCATGTCCTTATTACAATCTCCTTGATATGTGGTTTTCAGAGTTCATGAAGGATATAGGTAAACTGATTTTGTGATATTGATGATAAAAGTTACCAGGCTTCCAATGACAAGAGGGAGTGGGAAAAAAAACTCTGACCAAAGCCTGTTAGAGTTTCACATTCATCTTCAAGTTTATGATGCAAAAAATTAGCCTCAGTTACACTGAGAGAAAAAAAGTGATTCACTTAAAAGGTAGAAACAGAATCAGCTTGCTCCAGATACCTTTCCTGGCCCAATCAGATCAAGCCACCTTAAGCGCCTTCACCACTCTCTGGCCCAATCAGATTGAGCCACCTTAAGCGCCTTCACAACTTCCTGTAGGGGATGAACCCAGGGAAAAATAAACGTGTCTGTTAGAGGTTTGATTTTTCAGTAGAAAATCTCTCGTGTTGTCATTCGTGCTGAGCTCTGGAACAGTACCTACATCAGCCAGCTGAGGGAGGATGAGTTGATGGTAGCACCATGGATCTGGAAAAAAGATGGAACTGGAGGAATCTCACACTGACCTGTTCCAAAGTCCTGGGAGTTTGTAGTGACATTCTGCTCACAGGTCAATACCCGGCTAAATTGCTTATTTTCTTAAATGCATGATTTGTAAGTTAAATCTGAGCTATAAAAAAATGAAGAAAAAGCCTTATTTCTAAAATACTCTTCCCTCATTAAGAAAGAACCCTAAAACCCTTTCAGTGAAGTCATCAGGGCAACATCCTTTTGTCAACGTCAAACTTGATCACATCAAGATATTGATAAAAATGAGAACAGTTTCTTTTCATGTCAATCTCCTTTTTAGAATTGCCATTAAGTCAAAAAAAGTACAGCTTGCTTCACCACAGAGAAACCACCTGCCACGACACTGTGACTTCTCTGTGGTCAACGGAAACTCACCGAAACGGAGAAGAGCCTGTTTAGTTTGAGAAAATGTCATTGACAACCAGAGAAAGAATAGAGAGGACAAGGAAGAAGAGGACGCAGGAGAAAAGAGAGAAAGAACGACACAAGAAGAGAAACCATTCATTTCAGTTACACAAGCTCAATTGCTTGAAATTCAAAGTGCTAGAACATTCCATTTCATCCTCCCAACTTGAAACACAGTCTTATGCCTCTACAGATTCATTTGAACACAGTTGAAGTCGAACACAGTAATATGGTCTCGGTGGTTTGGTTCAATCCTCCTTGCGCTCTAGAGCCTGCGTCGTATGGATGCCGTTGCTATAGACTGGGAACGGAAGCGTGGAGAAGAGTCCCTCTGCCGTGGTGAAGACGTTGGAGGCGGGCATCTGCGTGAGCCCCGCCCCGCTGACCGCACCCCCGAACGGGCCGGACATGTTGAGCCGGTGCACGTGATGGTACAGCATCTCCATGGGCGTCTTGGGGTCGATGCCGAACCCAGGCCCGTTCACGTCCACAAAGTTGACGGCGGCGTGGGTGTTGGGCAGCAGGTTGCCCTGCATGGCCAGGGTGACGTCTGCGGGGGCGTAGCGGATGGTGCCGGTGGTGTAGACGCGCGGGGTGGCGGTGCTGGTGGCAGCGAGCGTGCCCGTGACCCGGTGCACCAGAGGGAGCACCATGTTCCCCGCCTGCAGCCGCTGGAGCGCCTCCAGGTCGCTGCTGTAGAGGAGGGGGCCTTGTGAGGTGGGCGTGGCCTGTTGCTTGTCCCGCGGGGAGGCCGAGAGAGGCGGGGAGAGCGGGTCGGACGCGGACGAGTTGGAGTGCGGGGCCAGGCCGGCGGAGGCGGGCCCGGAGGCTGAGGTTTGGATGCTGTTGCTGCTACTACTGTTGCTATTGTTGGTGAAGCTGGGCTTCCTGCCAGCCGCCCCGCCCTCTGTGCCGGGAGGAGTCAGGACGGAGTCTGGGATGGCTACCTGCAGGCTGGCAGACTGGGGGGAGGGGAAGGCGTCGTGAGGGGCCGGGGGCTTCGTCATGCTATACGGCGACTCGTTGCGAGAGATCTCCCGGTTGGGCGGGTAGTTCCATATGCTGCTGTCGTTGTCGAAGTTGATGGGTTCGGCCATCTCCGTTTTGATCTTGAGCACGGAGGCGCCGGTGGGCGAAGGGGGGGGCAGCAGGGGCGGCTGCTCGCTCAGCGGGGGCTCCAGGCTGCCCGGGCTCGGGGTGGCCACGGTTGCCGGGGGAGACAGTCGCAGCCGCTGATGCCCCACCTCCCACTTTTGCTTTTTCCTTCTTTTCTTCCTCTTGTGGTGCTTGCTGGCCGCCGGGCCGCTCAGCTGCCCTGTGGTGTTGCAGTCCTTCATGCCTCCCTCCTCTTCCTCATCCTCTTCCTCGTCGTCGTCATCCTCCTCTTCCTCCTCCTCGGAGGAAGACGAGGGCGAAGCCTGCAGCTCGGCCGCCTCCCCTTCGCCGTAGCGCTCCACCTTGATGTGCAGGCCACCCAGCCGGGCCACGCGCTCCTCCTTCAGCTCGGGCTCACAGTCGGATGGCTCCAGGCTGTCGTCGCTGTCCTGGCTGTCAGCGTTGCTGGAGCTGTCGCCCTCCTCCTGCCTCCTCATCTCCTGCTCAGACGGCCGGCCCGCGGGCTTCCTGCTGTCCGACTCCGGGTCCTCGCTGTTCTCTGAGGACTGATTCCCCTTTCCGTCTGACTTGGAGTTGTCGTTGTCTTCTGGAAGAGATGGGGGAGACGGGGGAGGGGCGGGATTAAGGCCACCTACAGTAGGACCGTTGCTCTGGTTTGTGTTATGGTACATATATACACACACGATACACACATGATACACACATAATACACACACGATACACACGTGTGCAATCTGGGTGCAAATATACACGAACAGGGTTTGAATTCAGCAGTTTTCTGAAACAATACAAGATATTAACATTCTTAAACTTTTTGGCATACATTTACACATTATCATGAAATTTCCCATTTGGATATTGATAGGGTAATTTGTTTTTAAATGATACGGTGCAGATGCAGATGGTTATAGATCTGTTGATGAGGGAGGAAACCATCACAGATGTTATATTTGCAGATGGCGTGATATAGTTGGGAAATGCAGGCTGTCAGATCTGTGGTGCAGTACTTTTAGCAGAAGTTGCCGTCATCACTCGGTGACTAATCATCTGACACCAATATAGACAAGGGAGTTGTGCAAATTGCTTTACATCTAATTTAGGTCAGGTTCCCTGGTCCATGCGTAACCACAGTGGTACACAGAAGTTTACAAATGACTAGATTGTTATCCAACGCTGACTTATTGAAAACATGTCACCTCCATTACTGTTACAAGAGGATTAATTATCCCCCAAAGTAATAGCTTTTATCTTCAGTTTTCATCTGTTTCTTTTTTCTCATGGATCTGGTGCACACCCTGATCAGTGCTTTGGTTACATTAGTAGTAACAGAAAGACACTGTTAAGAGATTGAGGGTGCATGAGCTAGGGAGAGAGGGAGAGAGAGGGAGAGAGAGAGAGAGAGAGAGAGAGAGAGAGAGAGAGAGAGAGAGAGAGAGAGAGAAGAATGTGATAGAGAGAAATGGAGAAAGTGCGGCACAGTGCAGTCCAGCTGTGGCTGACATGGAGCGTAACCTTTGTGCAGAGGGGAGGTCAGACTCAGGTGTCAGACTCAGGTTTCAGACTCAGGTGTCAGACTCAGGTGTCAGACTCAGGTGTCAGACTCTGCCAGTCAGCCTCACCAACTCCCTGTGCCTGACACATCTCTGGAATCTTACTTATCTGCTGCAATGCAGATTTTTTTAAATGAACAAGGTTTAGCAGGTGTCTTCGTTTCGTATTGTCCAGATAGAGAAGTAGCAGGAGAATGGTAGGAGATGTACAGATGCAAACCTAGACCACATAACAGCTTCTCAAGCCTTGACCTTACAGTTCTTTTTGTGTTTGAGATAATTACACCTGTGGTTCTGTCTGCAGTTCATGTATATAATGTGGTCTGCCTGTAGGACCTGTGTCAGTATAGGGTAGGGGTAACAAAGGGGGAGTGAAGGGGTTAACAGCGGAGTCCTACCAGAGTTTTCCTTCGAGTCAGATTCCGAGTCCGATGTTTCTGAGGACTCGGATGTCTTCTCCGGCAGGTTCGGAAGCTGTGCGATGTCCATGGGCGTGTCTTTGTATTCTGGATTACTGGCCACCAAAGACAGAGAGACAAAGAGAGAGAGAGAGAGAGAGAGAGAGAGAGAGAGAGTCATTAGCAGTGCTAGCGGAGCAGCTGGGAGGAGCGGGAAGCGTGCTCTCACCACTCGCGAACATCTCAAACATCCTGATTGATCCAGCGCTCCCTGAATCCCACCCTCCTCTAATGATCCTGCTCCGAGGTGCCACTTGCCCCTGCTGTGTATGTGTGTGTGTGTGTGTGTGTGTGTGTGTGTGTGTGTGTGAAGGGGTGGGGGAGTGGGGGTTGGAGGATTAAACGAAAGCTTAGGGAGATCTCTCTGTTTGGCTGATACTGCCTCACAGTCGCAAATGAGAAATCTACCTTTCTTATGGGTATTGAACAAATAAGCATCCCAGTAATTTGAGATAACACACAAATGAAAAAGCCCCTGTGTGTGTGTGTATGTGTGTTCATCTAACAGAGCCTCCGTGTGTGTGTGTGTGTGTGTGTGTGTGTGTGAGATAGAGCCCCTGTTTACCTAAGCACATAGTTCACCCAGATGACATTCTTCTCATTGGCATTCTTGGCGTTGATGGCGATGGTGGCGCTAGACTGGATCCAGATGTAGCCCCCGCTCTTTTGGATCCAGCGGTAGTATTTGGTCACACACTGGCCCTTATTCATCACTGTAGAGACGGAGTCAGAGAGGGAAGAACTACACATTAACAACACCTCCAACAGTAGCCAAGAATAATGTCGAATCCCAGAGTATTAAGGTTGGCCGTATAGCTTTTATCGTTTCCTCACAGATGTGGATAAGAGCGCAGTACTGTTACAGGACCAGCAGAGGGCGCTGTGACTGCTCGCAGTGTCTTCAATGCTGTGTCCTTGGCTCAAGCAGGCTCAAGTAAAGACTATGGTGGTCGGCTGCAATAAATTTGGCTAAATTAAGTGCTAAATGGTTATCTCAACCAATATGTATTTGCATTAATCAATTCTCTGTAAAGCTGAAATAGTCTGAATTAGGGAGAAGCTGTGAATTTATATTCTTAGTTTAATTACAACCACAAAAAAGAGTTCCTTGAGAATAATTTATACAAAAATAAGACCAGTAATTAAAACTATTAAGGACTAATAACATTGTTTAATAAGCCATACCAGCACTATAATAATTGACTTCAGCTCAATGACTGCCTTCTTTGACAGTAAATGTTAAATGAACAAATAAGAAAACTGAGACAAAATATGTTGTTTTTCTGACTTTAGCCCAGAGCCAGTGGCCTTGCCCTTGCTTTAACCTTCACCATCTCCACACCAAACACACCATGGTACGGAATACTGAAAGCCCACACAGCCGTCTCAGTGGAGTTGAACTCGACTGCAATTCATTTCAGACAACAAAACCGAACAGACCTCTTCAACCACAAGTTACAAATGAGTTAAAAGTGTAATTAGAGAGATTAACATCAGGTTTTTAGAAGTTGCTTATAGTAAAAGGTGAAAAATGTCCATATAAAAGTGATTATGTCCAGATTGTGGATTTATTCTGTTTTTTTAAACCTAATGAGCTAGTTTGTATCTGCATTAGCATCAACAAACTAAAGCAAAATAAACAAGGAAAATACAAAAACAAAACAAACAAAACATTTGCATCCCTGCCTCCGTCCCACCCCTCCCCCACCTTAGGCCTGTCCCTGCCCCACCATAACTCCACCCTGCCCTAGTTTAGCCCTGCATCTGCCCCACCTCTGCCCCACCCTGCCCTAGCTTAGCCCCACCTCTGCCCCACCCTGCCCTAGTTTAGCCCTGCCTCTGCCCCACCTCTGCCCCACCCAGCCCTAGCTTAGCCCCACCTCTGCTCCACCCTGCCCTAGCTTAGCCCTGCCTCTGCCCCACCCTGCCCTAGCTTAGCCCTACCGCTGCCCCACCTCTGCTCCACCTCTCCTTTGCCTCCACCCAGTCTCTCACTGCTGCCATGGGCCTTATATTTTAACCCCTTTCACTTACACTGCCATTAAATCAATCAGGACCTGCTTGCACAATTGATTTAGTGGTAATGAAACTGACCCTTTGCTCTTTCTCTCTCTCTCTCTCTCTCTCTCTCTCTCTCTCTCTCTCTCTCTCTCTCTCTCTCTCTATATATATATATATATATATATATATATATATATATATATATATATATATATAGCTAGAGTCAATGGCAGCCTTTGGAGGCATTAAAAGGAATTCGGCATCTTTAATCTGGCTGTTCTCTCCTGAAGCCTCAGGCTAGCCTGCAGGATGGGCTCTCTCTTCCTCGTTCTCTCTCCCTCACTCTCTCTCCCCCATCACTCTCTCTCTTTCTCTCTATCCTTTACTCTCTCTCTCTCTCTCTCTTTGCCTTGCTCTCCCTCTCTGTGCCGGGCCTCTGTCCTTCAGTTCTGTTTAATCACTTGGATCCTTTCCATAATAGCAGCTACCTTTCAGATACCCTTTACCCAGCGTGGCCCCTACAGGCGGAGGGAGAAGTAGGGGGAGTCACCGTCATATAAAAGTAAGTAATTTACACCCGTGAAATTGCTTTATGGAAAAGTCCTTGCAGTCCATTGGGGTATTATCGTAAAGACAAGCTCTTTATGAATGAGGGAGGGAAGGCATGGAGGAAAGAGCCTTCCCTGGAAGCCCGACTCCTCCCACTGGGCTGAACAGAGGACTCGGTGGAGCTGAAATGTTGTGCTTGGTGCTGCACTCTGAATGGCACATGGGGGTGACCTCACCTCTCTGAGCCAGAGAAACGACTACATGCAAATGCCCTTTAGGCAGAGACAGACAGGTGTGAGTAAATGTGTTCTATAGACAGACATACAGGTGTGAGTAAATTCTAAAGACAGACAGACAGGTGTGAGTAAATGTGTTCTATAGACAGACATACAGGTGTGAGTAAATTCTAAAGACAGACAGACAGGTGTGAGTAAATGTGTTCTATAGACAGACAGACAGGTGTGAGTAAATGTGTTCTATAGACAGACATACAGGTGTGAGTAAATTCTAAAGACAGACAGACAGGTGTGAGTAAATGTGTTATATAGACAGACATACAGGTGTGAGTAAATTCTAAAGACAGACAGACAGGTGTGAGTAAATGTGTTCTATAGACAGACACATACAGGTGTGAGTAAATGTGTTTTATAGACAGAGACAGACATGTGTGGGTAAATGTGTTCTATAGACAGACAGACAGGTGTGAGTAAATGTGTTCTATAGACAGAGACAGACAGGTGTGGGTAAATGTGTTCTATAGACAGAGACAGACAGGTGTGAGTATATGTGTTCTTTAGGCAGTGACAGACAGATGTGAGTAAATGTGTTGTTTTGGAAGAGACAGACAGGTATGAGTAAATATTAATGTGCCTCTCTTCCCATTATCAAATCTGTTTTGTTGAGAGATTATGTCCCAAATGTCCCAAAAGACTGAGAATTTGTTGGAATTTCCCAAGTGTCACTAATATAATCAACGGTGGACACACTGTATATCTGAACAGAAGACTGTTAAGACCTGCTTTTACAGACACTAATCCACCATCCTTTAATAAACCTGTTTATGATAAATCCGTTAAAGGAAATGGATGTACACTCTTCTTCGTGTAGCAGGTGTGTTTTTCTCTGGTGCTAGAGTCTGTCTTTAAGCTCAATAAGCAGTGAAGGGAGTCTTTCATTAAAGTCAGTTTGAACTAGTCTACAGAGAGTAGCGCAGTGAGTTTGCCTGGAGGCACCGAGCTCTGCTCTCCTGGGTTTTCTGGACTTTTCTGAACCCCCCCCCCCCTTCATCCTTTCTCTTGGCTGGTGATGACGTGTGCACAAATGCTCGTGCACACACGCTCGTGCACATGTTAGGACGTGCACATGCACAGAGAGATTACATAGGGCGCAGAACTGCATAGCAGAAACCTTTGGGGTCATTTGCAGCGCGTTTCGTCTGTAGGCCAGCTCACAGAGGTGAGGTCAGCTCCACCACATCGTGGTTCAGCAGATAAGAAACATCTGCTCAACATCTACCGCCTCTGACAAGCATTCGTGCTCGTACACCAATGCAAACACATGCCGCCATGTTAGCACTGGAGCGTGCACAACAGGGGAAGGGGTGTTAGCTGCATTAGGCTGGTGTGTCATGGCATACAGGGGAGACACAATAAGAAGTTGGGTTGTGGTTTTCAGAGGAGGTTCAGTTTTTCCCTGTCCGTTTTTAACAGTTTCAGGTGGGAAAGTGGACGCACGCCGTGACCCGTGACAGCGGCCGGAGATGCAGCATTAAAGGTTCGACATTCTCAAAAGGAAAAAGAAAATCCATTAAAATGTAGATGAAAGAGTAAAAGACGGCTCCCTGATTATGCCGCTGACTTTGGTTATGTTTTCTAAATGGTAACCTTAGCACAGCTGTCATGTTTGTGATGTATAGTTTGGGTAGAGAGTGCGTGAGTGAGCGGTTTACATTAGAGGCTTGTTCTGTCTCAGTGGCGTTCACTCTTCTGGTGTGCGTATGTGTTTGTCTATTCCAGCGGCGTTCAGTGGCCAACCGACACTCCTCCGCCACCACTCACTGGTATATGAATGTATTTCTAATGCATCATCAAGCAGACCTCATAATAGATGTCACATGGTGGCAAAGTTACTCTATTTGCAGGCTGATGTGCATAAGTATGTGTGCATATGAGTGTGTGTGTGTGTGTGTATGTGCATGTGTGTAACTATTTGCAGGTTGATGTGTATGTGTGTGTGTGTATGTGCATGTGTGTAACTATTTGCAGGTTGATGTGTATGTGTGTGTGTGTGTGTGTGTGTGTATGCTAGCAGAGTGACATGCACTCTCATTCCGCTTGCTACATCTGATCTGATGGCCCCGTGTGACCTAATGTTCCTCTCTGATTGGCAGTCAGCAGGCACATGGCTGCTCTGAGCGGCACGTCTGGCAAGGCCCACCGTGATCAGCCTTTCACACCGACACTGATGACAGTGCCAATGATTGCTGTTAACGACGCCGCACTAAGGCACACATCCTCACTAGGGCTTACACATGCTGGGACCTTTCTGTGCAAAAAGAAACATTCTTGGCAATTAGGTTGACATCATTTATTCTACTGTTCTGGCCAGAGTGGTTTGTTCTGAGACTGAAAGAGCCTATTTAGATGTAAACTGACCTGTTTCTATACAAGCTTTTCTGCACACCTGTTACTCATGCTCTTGAAAACAGGGGGCTCGGTCACTGGTCACTGGCCCAGGGACATAAGGTCACAAGGTCTTCATTGCCAACATGTTGCAGTTCTTACACCTGTCAGTGTCCCTGTTTCACCACATATGTCCATTAAAAACACCGATCATGTAGTCAGAAGATGTCCACTGACAAAGGGCTTGGGGGTGACTGACCCAACAGATGGAAATAGATTGGCTATATATTCTAACCGTGCACTTACGAGGTCTAATAAAGTGGTATTTCCAACACTGGGGCTGTGTACTATAAACACAGGTTGTATATTTTAATATCATCTGGACATATCATGACTGCTATGTGGACAGTTAACTTTTTGGTTTTCAAAAAAGCTGTAAAACCTGACCTGATGGTCATAAAAACAACTCTTTGCAACATTTCAGTTTGCTTAACGACTCCCTACACAAACACTGCATGATGGCTGATAGATTAGATGAAAGCACAGATGAGATATGGCCGTGTCCGAACAGACCCATGTGCCTCACGTCATCTCTGAGCTCCACGTGTTCTAGGGCAACTCATCTCTGGAATACTTCAGCACTAGGAGGCTTCACTGGGCATTTCACTGAAATTGTTAAAATACAAAAATAATGCTCCTATAATAATGCTCCTGTTATAATGTTCCTGTTATAATGTTCCTGTAATAATGTTTCTGTTATAATGTTTCTGTTATAAAGTTCCTATTATAATATTTCTGTTATAATGTTCCTGCTATAATGTTCCTGTTATAATGTTCCTGTTATAATGTTCCTGTTATAATGTTCTTGTAATAATGTTCCTGTAATAATGTTCCTGTAATAATGTTCCCGTTATAATGTTCCTGTTATAATGTTCCTGTTATAATGTTCGTTATAATGCTCCTGTAATAATGTTCCTGATATAATGTTCCTTTAATAATGCTCCTGTTATAATGCTCCTGTTATAATGTTCGTTATAATGTTCCTGTAATAATGTTCCTGTAATAATGTTCCCGTTATAATGTTCCTGTTATAATGTTCCTGTTATAATGTTCCTGTTATAATGTTCGTTATAATGCTCCTGTAATAATGCTCCTGTAATAATGCTCCTGTTATAATGCTCCTGTAATAATGCTCCTGTAATAATGCTCCTGTTATAATGTTCGTTATAATGCTCCTGTAATAATGCTCCTGTTATAATGCTCCTGTAATAATGCTCCTGTAATAATGCTCGTTATAATGTTCCTGTAATAATGTTCCTGTAATAATGTTCCTGTTATAATGCTCCTGTTAAAAGGTACCAGTAATAATGCTCCTGATATAATGCTCCTGTAACATTGAGACTGGCCATCCCTTGTACTTCCACATTTATACAGACTGCTACAAGTCTAATGGGTAAATGGTTAGACAGACAAGGGCAGATGGAAACGTGTAGACCTGGGTCTCCTCCACACCTCCCTCCCTCTCTCTTTCCCTCCCTCCCTCTCTCCCTCCATCCCTCCCTCTAACTGTCTCATCAGTGGAACCTAGACCAGGGTTTCACTCCCTTCTCCTCTTTCTCTGCTGGGTTTCAAATCAAGGCCTAATCGACCCAATCTGGTGGCTTTTTAAGGCAAAGGGACAGTGCAATGCAGTGGTAATTGCACTCTAATTCAGTTGAACTCGCAATATCTAATCAGACAGCTCCAAATTCCCCCAGCAGCCCCAAGGACACTCGTCCTCCTCTGCAAACACCTAATAAAGTGAGGGATTTATCCCCCTCCCCTGCCAGGCCCGTCAAGCACGCACCTCCACCCGCGCCTCCACCCGCACCTCCACCCTCACCACTTAAATAATGGCAAGCTGCCTGGTGCCAGGGCGAGCGTGCATTTACTGTATGAAACGCTACGCTGCTCTCAATGATGCTTTGAATCTCTGCCATCGCCACGGAGAGGAGGAGACAGGAGGGGGTGCGGGAGGGGGTGCGGGTGGGGGTGCGGGAGGGGTTGCGGGTGGGGGAGGAGGACGTGCCCTGCCAAAACACACTTAGCGGATGATTTAGGTATTCAAAAGGCATGAGAGCTCCTCCGGACGGTCAGCAGCCCCCGCTGCAGAGGGCGATGAAAGCAGAGCCCTCTGAAGGGTTCAGGCCCTTCAAAGGCTTTTCCTGCGGGGTATTTGCCGTAATGAATACTACATGGTGTAAAAGTGTGATCAAAACACGCTGAGCTGTGTACGCCGGAGCGAAGCTTAACCTAAGAGGAGAGCTGAGGCTCACGCACGCGGCCGGATTGCAGGGCACCCCACCGCGCTCCTCAGCCCCATGCCGCCCCCGGCCTGAGCTGGCCGCCCTGCTCCTGCCACAGCCCGCCGGAGAGGCCGAACGCGGAGACAAGGGCTTGGTTTTGGAATTTGAAAAAGCAATGTGTGCATATTTCTTACTGACGCACGTTTCTTACAAAGCTGATATTTAAGACGGGGCTCATCTAAAAACCACTTATCACTAATCACAGCGTGATTACACACCAGAGGACACAGCGAGGCCAGACCCAGTCACAGCGCGCTGGAATCACGTCCTCGTTTTGCGCGATACGTAGATTCTTTCCTGCCTTCCTGAGGAGGACACAGGACCTCGGCCACGCTTGCTCCTAAACACTCAGCGCAGGCGTTGGCTTCAGGATGAACAGTCCAGACATTGTGTTAAACACACACACGGCATCTCAGTCTAATACAAGGAAGAACTTTATGGGAAAAGCAATGGATCTTTGCTCGGGATAGCCCCACGCATTGGGTGGTGGTGCTAATGTGTAGTCTGAAAGCCCTGAGCGTGCTTGCAGCAGTGGCTGGCCAGGCGTGGGCTTGCGAGAGTGGAGAATTACAGCGTGTGCGGTTTAATAACACTCTAATCACCGCCATGGAACAAGCTCTTCCTGCTCGTTCAAGGCCCTTCAGCTGAAGGTGCCGTTGACCACTTACTGCTGTGAACCAGCAGGCCACATAAATTCATGCCGGGCGATGTTCAAACACCGTCAGCAGCCCCGCATTTATGAGTGACAGTTATGTTCCGGCTACTGTGGCCTGGCGCTACTCACAGTCTAAATGGCTGTGGCGGATGCCCTCGACGTCTTCTGCGTGGATGAAGTGATAGCATCTTTTCCCAATAATGTCCACAGGTGTGAGGTCCATGTAGTCACTAATTCTGAAGAGAGAATGCAGAGTCTTTTCAGTGTGTGTGTGTGTGTGTGTGTAGCTTCAACAAAACTGCCACAGGTACAGGAGATGGATCACAGCCACGCAGTCCCGTCTGCAGCGCTCAACAACCAACAGTTTACAAAAACCTCAGACGAAGCACTGATTGTACATTAGAGCCACCGGAGTACGAATCAAAATCAAATTTAGGAAGATCAGAGCGGAAAATGGCATGTGAAGTGTGAACCTCTTGTGCTCGTTTGTGGCTGATTTTCAATGACATATGCCCTTGTATCTTAACATCAGGCCTACGGACACTAAAATAAAGATGGAGTGGTTAAAACCAGACTGTTCGACGCTGGGAAGGACACAGGGCATGAGGAAGAAAGAGACAGGGTAGGAGGCAGGGGAGGAGACAGGGTAAGACACAGGGTAGGATGCAGAGTATGAGTCAGGGTACAATTGCTATCAAACTCCATGTTCAGAGATGCTTTAGTGTGAAAATAATTTGGCTCTGTGCCATCATAAATATGTTACGCAGACGTGCAGGCAAGTGGTCAAAAATTCAGCAGACATTGGGGTGACTTTAATCCCAAAGACATAAATAAAACTAATAAAACTAATAAGATATTTCCTTTCAGGCCAGACCAAAATGAAGATACTCTTCAGAACAGAAGTGCCTTTCTGGTTTTGTAACTACGAAGTAAGACTCCAGACTTGTGTGTGTTTGTGTGTGAGAGAGAGAGTAAAAACCAAAATACAATTCTGCATGTGTTTTTAAGGAGATTAAGACATATGATTCAGCATGCTGATCTTGTTGTGAAGGGAGGCTGCAGGAGTATGGGAAGAGAAGGCAGATACCTATTCTCACAGTAGACAATGTTAAGGTCCATGTTGACGCGTGTGACGAACATCTGGCAGTCGATGCGAACCTCGTTAATGGTGGGGGGTGGGAGGGCGTGGGCCACCACCACCATGCCCATGATCTGATTGGGCACCGACCTGCTGTGCGTCAGTGCCATCCTTATCCTCAACCTGCCTGTGATGTGGATCACCTGGGAGGAGACAGAGCAGCGAGTCTGAGAACAAACCCCAGCATGACCCACAGCGTGCAGCCTTACCAGTAGACGCATTACCAGTACAGCGCATTACCTGTACACGCATTACCTGTACAGCGCATTACCCATGAACCCATTACCAGTACAGCACATTACCTGTACACGCATTACCAGTACACGCATTACCTGTACAGTGCATTACCCATGAACCCATTACCAGTACAGCACATTACCTGTACACGCATTACCAGTACACGCATTACCAGTACAGCGCATTACCTGTACACGCATTACCTGTACACGCATTACCCATGAACCCATTACCAGTACACGCATTACCCGTACACGCATTACCTGTACACGCATTACCTGTACACGCATTACCCATGAACCCATTACCAGTACACGCATTACCAGTACACGCATTACCTGTACAGCGCATTACCCATGAACCCATTACCAGTACAGCACATTACCTGTACACGCATTACCAGTACACGCATTACCAGTACAGCGCATTACCTGTACACGCATTACCTGTACACGCATTACCTGTACACGCATTACCCATGAACCCATTACCCGTACACGCATTACCCGTACACGCATTACCCGTACACGCATTACCCGTACACGCATTACCTGTACACACATTACCTGTGCACGGATTACCTGTGCACGCATTACCCATGAACCCATTACCTGTGCACACATTACCTGTGCACGCATTACCCACAACCCATTACCCATGAACCCATTACCCATGCACACATTACCCTGTGCACACATTAACCGTGTACACATTAACCGTGTACGCATCACCTGTGTATGCATTAACCGTGTACACATTATATTCTCCACACAGCCCCAGACTGCACTCCAGTACTGGTGGCACAATGCTTACTGGGGCTTATTACGCTCTTCCAGGAATGAGTGCCACTGTGCTGTGTTATTTTATTTAATATCTTACAATGTGGACAAAGACCAGACCACATGAGAGACCATAAAATCAACCTGTGTGCTGATCTGAGACAACTGAGAAACACAGACATAAAGTATTAAGAAGCACAGGAAGGACCACTCTATTGTCTATAAAATAACCACCAGTGTAAAAATGCAAAGGAACTAATTACCTTTTTTTCTAGCTTTAAAGTTTTGCAAAGCTTTAAAGTCTTTGTAGCCTCATTTTGCCCAGAGGAGGAATTGACTAGATCGGCAGCCCCAAACATTTTTTTTTTTTTTTTTTTGTATCCATCCATTTTAATCACCCAGGAAAACGCCGGGGGGAATTGTCTTGTAGTTTTCATAACTTCTGACACTGGCTTTTCACTGGCTCACCTCTGAGATGTTATTAGCATCATTCATATAGACAGACCGGGCCCCTGAAGGCACTGGGCACCCAGGCTCCGAGAGCTCTTTGATGCTTGGCACTCTGCCTCTGGGGGACGAGCGAACCCAAACTCTGCCACTGACTCACTGCCACTTTAACTAAAAAGCGCCCCTCTCACAAGCCTGGATTTGGAGCTGTGACACTGCTTTAGCACTCGAGAAACCAAAGACCATCACAAATTAGGGGCCAATTACAGAGTTTGGAGCTTTCCAGGATTCTCGTTACTATCAGCTGGAATCAAAGAAGGAGATTCAGGATTTTTTTAGGCATCTCTGCAAAAAGAGGACAAAGAAAAAAAACAAAGCAAAACACAACAACAATAAAAATGCTTTGTGCTTTTATTAATGTACATGTATTTATGTATGTATCTGGGGTCCTTGATACAGTAATTCAATAAACATTCAAAATCCACACACACACACACACACACACACACACACACACACACACACACACATATATATATATATATATATATATATATATATATATATATATATATATATATAGAGAGAGAGAGAGAGAGAGAGAGAGAGAGTGCTGCTTGAAGGTTTGTGAACTCCTCGAGTAGTTTAGATTTTTCTGTTGTTTTACCATGATTTTATCTTATTTTATAATCACCAGTTTTTGTTTATGAAATGTCAGGTTTATGTTAATCAAATCCATTTACTTGTTTTGAGGGAAATGTGTGAGTTTCCAGCAGACTACATGAAACATGGAAACAGAGCATGTGCAAAAGTAAATGAATCACAGCTGCACTGGTAAAGTCAATTAGGCAAAGGACTCAGGTGAAACACATGTGAGTGCTCAAGTCAGATGTCCTTGGGAAAAGATCTGAGCCACATTGACTCAAAGGGAGAGGAAACCAACCCAACCACTGTCATGCCAAGGCGTAAAGCACACAGATCAACAATGCCAAGAGGAAAGGAGACAACCGAGGACATCAAGAAGATGTGATGTGGTGACAGCACATCAGTCTGGGGAAAGCTACAAGACCATCTCCAAAAGACCCCAGCTCCATCCATCCACTGTACGACAAATGATTTACAAATTAAGGGCACTCACCACAACTCTGCCTAAAAGTGGACAGCCATCAAGACTTACACCAAGGAACACCTAAAAAATAGTAATTCAGGTAATGGCAAACCCACACATAACCCACACATCAGCCACACACCACCCACACACCACCCACACATCAGCCACACACCAGCCACACATCAGCCACACATCAGCCACACATCAGCCACACACCACCCACACATCACCTCCAGAGAGTTGCAGACCCCCTGGCAGCATCTGGGATAAATGTACATGCGTCTATCAGGTGAAAAATCAATAGACATGTCGTTCATGGGAGTGTTGATAGTAGGAAGCCTCTGCTCTCAAGAAAGAACAAAGTTGGCCATTAAAACTTTGCCAGCGAGCACTTGGGACAAACCAGAGGCTTTCTGGAAGTCCATTCTCTGGACAGATGAGTCCAAAATTGAATTATTTGGCCACAATTACAGGCGCCATGTTTGGAGAAAAGTCAACACTGCATATAAAGAGAAGAAGCTCCTCCCAACAGTGAAGCATGGTGGTGGGAATGTGAAGGTCTGGGCCATAAAGCAGATGTCGTTTGTGGTTACCGAAGACGTTTGGTTGAAGTAGTGGCTACAAAAGGACTAAATAAAAGAGTTCACATACTTTTGTTGGAAGATATTTTTCAGGAGGTTTTCAGGAGAGAGAAATGACTTTTAAATAAATATTATAAATAAATAATGAAAATATATAGATTGTTCTGTCAGTCCTTATTTGGAAGGTCTGCTTTATTAATAGAGATTTGGATGTTCATTTCATATTTTTTTTAGAAAATAATGACAGTGTTTGGGTGGTTCACAAACTTTCAAGCAGCACTGTATATAGTATATACACAGGTATAATTGCGAGACTAAGGCTGGCTACTGTGCTTATACATAATATGGAACATTAACAATGCCCTTTTGTAATTTTAGAGTCTGTCAGATACTACATAGTAATATATAGTATTTATGAGACATTAAATTTGTTATGGGACATGTTTGATGTTTTGTATACGAAATGGTCATATCCACTAACAAGTGGTAACATTTGAAGATCCATTAATGTAATGTGTGGGCTGTGGGTGTTGCCCGGCTCTGTGATGACATGCGTGTGTGAGCTGGCGGGGAGCAGGAGTGGGGAGTGTGTGTTCAGCTCTCTGGATCAGACAGGAGAGACTGGCAGGTACAGACACACTCACACACAGCTGTTTCCAGCCTTCAGTAAGACATCACAACAGAACGGCAGTAAAAGAAGATGTCTAATTATGGACCGAAATCAAACACACACACACACACACCGCACATACTGCACACCAGAGAGGCAATCTGTGTCTGACACCACAAAACACACACACACACATACACACACACACACAAACATACACAGACACACACACACACCCTCAGCTACTTGGAAAGGAGCTCACCCTTTCAATCAATAAACATTCAAATGTATTAAACATATACAAAATGGAAATGATCCTTTCAGAAGCCCAAAGCTAGGGGCAGAAAGTTAGTTTGAAAACACAACTTCTGAAGTAATTGCCACAAAGCGAGTGTGGAGGGTGGACTGCTGCAGGACAGCTCTTGGCAAGAACATCATAGGCCCTGGCAAAACATTACATATGCTTAGGATGCCGAACGCAAAGCAACGCGGCGAGGGTTCATGCGGCCACACTGAGGCAGGCACACAGCACATCTCAATTTAATACAACCCAACATAACAAAGGGATCAATTTTTATAATTCATGGTTCAGCACACAATGCACTCTCTCCACGTCTGCCCTCTTCCCCCACTCCCTCACCCCACTCTCTCCCGCCCCCATGCCTTTCTATCCCTCGTCTCTCTGTCGCCCCCCCCCTCTCTCCCCCCCACACTCCCCCCCCCCCACACACACACACACTCTCTCCATTCCTCTCTCTCCCTGCTCTTTCCCCTCTTCCTTCCCCTTGCTGGTGAATATAGAGGAGGTATACATAAGAAATAAGATTCATCTGTTCCTAGGGATTCTCTGGAGTGCTTTTGAAATGTGATACAGCACAAATAATGATGGAGAGCTTTTACATGAGTGCATTAAATGAGATGGGGGCTGAGATGTGCTGAAAAAAAGATGGGCTTAAGCTAGAGACGAATTCACTTTGATTTGACCTCCAGAGTGAAGAGGGGATATAAGCAGTGATGATGCACGCTGAGACCCCCCCCCCCCAGCACCCCCCTCCCCCATTCCCCTACGCCTCCTGCTCGATGCTGCTATATGCAAAATTCATACCTCTATATTATGTAACAACACAAGCATTGGCTTAATTCAAAGTAAATGTAATAGGAGGTGTCCTTGTCTGGCCAGTAACGTATGCACATGTGCATGTGTGAATATTTATGCAGAGGGGAAGTGCAGCTCCCTTTCTTCATGCTCATTTGCATCAATTGTGCATCCAGAAGGATGCTGGAGACAAAATGGGACGATGAGGAGTGTGGCTGATGCCCCTTCACACAGAGCCCCAGTCTCACATACACCAGCCCCGTCAGCAGCGGAGACTCAACTCGAAGACGGGATGATATATTCACACAAGCTGGTTCAATCATGTACTTCACATGAAGGTAGACGTCGCATACTTTACGCAAAGCCATATGTGCAAACAACTGTGTGCACAGTCATGTGCTAGTGAATGAATGACTGAATAGGTAGTGTTTAAGTATCTTGCAAAGGCCACTCTGATGAGGATAAAAATATTCCATTAATTTGTAAGATTGGAATTGGAGTGTGTCATTCTCTCTCTGTCTCTCTCTCTCTCTGTCTCTCTCTCTCTCTCCCTCCGTCCCTTCACATAATACACAGATACCATTATATATATATATATATATATATATATATATATATATATATATATATATATATATATAAAAACACACACACACACACACACATCATACAAACAATACACACACAACTCCAATGACAATGTTTGTTCTTTGGGCCTGAGAAGGGAACTGAGGGCATATTAGTAGAGATGTAGCTTCTCCATGCTTCCCCAGATGCTGGTGTTAAACTCCCTCTAGACTACAGACTAAAATGTGAGACATGGCAGGGTAAAACACATCCACATAACCTAAACAGCTCTAATCAAATAAGCAACACAGTCTGTCAGCGCAGTGGACGTAATATATTCAGCTAAACAGCATCTACACACTGTGTTAGCACACACAGGGGAGGCGTGATTGAGTGTGCCGAGACGTAGCTGCTCGGATGAAGAACCAGAGGCCCCAGGCCACAGCGTTACCTTGTATCCAGAGGACTTGATGTGAACACCCCTCTTCGTCAGTGTGGACTTCATGCGGATGAAGAAGGAACGCTCCAGAGAGTTATCGGGAGAGAGGTGACCAGGACTGCTGGATTCTACTGCACCGGCAAACACAACAGAGATAGAAAGAGAGGGAGAGAGAGAGAGAAAGAGAAAGGGGGGGAGAAGAAAAATCCAATGACATTCCATTACTTGTGCAATACCGTACAGTGCAGTTAAGCCCCAGAGAGAAGAAGATATTAAACAGGTCTGGTGGGTAAGGTGGTTTGTAATAAGTTCTCATTGAGTTTCTATCATCCAGAGGTAGACATTTAATGGAAGAGCACAACTTGATGAAGAAGAAGCAAAAGAAGAAAAAAAAAACAACAACAGTCAATAAAAGTTTGACAATGTTTTAATTATGTTTTCTAATAGCCGCAACCACTGCCTGCTTCAGTGTGATAATTACTTTAACCTCGTCACAGCTAGCCGAAGGAGATGTAGGACAAATACATTTCACCAAGCTGGGTACACGCGCGTGTCTCTTATATAAGAAGCAATTAAAAAAAAAAAAAAAAACTGACTACAGTTCAGACAATAAAAGTTTCATTTCAAAATACATCTAGGAAATTCGAAGTTGTAAATATTGTGCTCAAACTAGCTGAGAGTTGCCAACACACCAGAACATTTTTTTTTGCTGAAACCCCCCCCCCCTTCAGCTGATCAGCCTACGCCACAACCTGCCTGCTAGGCGTCTGAAGGCATCTGCTCATTTCAACCTGTCCGATTATTTAGCGCCTAAAAATGAAAGAACCATTTATAACCGAATTAACCCCACTCCCATGACTGAAGTGAAATGAGATGAGGACCAGTAATGTTCACAATGAGACAATCTACATTTCAGACATCTGGAGAACTCCGGATGCCGACAAGATTGTGATTGGACAGGACTACAAGTCACATGTCACACGGGATTACTGAAGACTACGGGACGTCTGTGAGAACACCCTTCACCATTGTGATGTATATGACAGGACTGTACCGCTAGACTGCAGTGACACTGCTTTGAAACTAAAGACACCGAGAAAGGAGGGAATGCAGTCTTTTCTCTCCTTTCTCTCTCCCTCTCTGTCTTTCTGTCTCTTTCTGAGGACATGAATTAAATGTCATTTAAAATCTAACTAGTCCTTTATCACTCTGGGGAAAAGGCAGAGCCATGTTATATTTAGTCATTTCATTTCTTCTGATTAAATATGAATTACTATGAAATTTTTCTCATCATCTAACACAGCAGAATATGGCAACGGCTTTTTAATACACTATATAAGCAAAAACTTCAGCTCTAAGAGTTTAATTCGCCTCTCTAATCCAATCACATCAACCTTATTTCTCTTATCAGAGATTCCCATTTTGAATTAAATGAGCTCATTAGTTTTAATCAAAGGCAGAGAGATCAAAACTTACACTTAAACGCTTCAGATCAGAGCTGTCAGTCAACCGTAGAGTTCTATTTGACTAAAACACAAGATCAGAAGCCCTTAGAACTCTGTATTTTCATTAGGCAGGAGGCAGGCTTAAAGACATGCCATTCTTTTTTTTCCACGCTGTATGAAATAGTGAGGTCATCTACAGCATTGCCCTCTAAGAATTCTTACTGCAGGTAATGCCCGGAATAGCAAACACGCACAGGATTGTTTTTAAAGAAACTCCTTTTAACAACCCACTACACTGGTGCAGTGTTTTGTATAGTTTAGGTTCTGAATTTCCATAGCGTTACATTGCAGTCTGTATATGATATAATTCAAGTCACAGTCTCTGAACAGACCTAAGATCATAGAAGCTGTCTCACTGGGTAACAAGTCTCAAAGAGGACAATTACGGCGACATCTCACAAAACTGAAGCACAACAGTCAAACCACACTGAAGAGTGACGCTGATATCCATGAAGAGCCGGGTCGTTTTACCCCCAGGCAGGGGGGTGGGGTGTCACCCCTAGCGCGGAGAAGCTACCGGGGCCACATGAGTGAGGCAAGACCTGCTGCACCATCCCTAAGGAAGTGAACCCTGACACTGAGAGGGGCCATCATACCAAACACGGCAGATCAAACAACACAAGACCCTATAGACCAGTGTGTGTGTGTGTGTGTGTGTGTGTGTGTGAATGCATGCAATTACTACAGCATTCACTTGTGGTGTAGATGACTTTGATGCTCTTTAAAGCACCCTGCCATTTTTGGATGGGATATCTTTGTACATCTGCTCTGATTTTTGTTTATGTATTGTGTATCACATCCACCTCTAGAGGATTTACACCACCCTGGAAATATGAAAAAAAGGATTTTTTAAAATTCCTTTGTATGTCACAAAATCCTTCAGACCTCTCTTCATATACAAGACTAGTTTTGTAAGTTTGAAATAAAATATCATGTGGTACACCAGTCTTTTACAATGAATCTGCACCTCATATAAAAGTGACAATATCTGAGTTGACATTTTAAAGGGAGAATATCATTTGTGTGAGAGCACAGTAATTTATGGTTTGGAAGGCAGTGGAATTAATTTTCTTGATGAAACCTTTGGGGATAGATGTCTCAGGGAGTAAATGATGAGATTTTAAAAGTATTACTCTCCATGCTGTGAGTGTTGACCATCAATAACAGCCTGGCAGACCACAAGGACCACTCTGTCTCCCTCCCTCTCCATTTCACCAACTTTTTTTTTCTCTCTCTCTCTCTCTCTCTCTCTCTCTCTCTCTCTCTCTCACACACACACACACACACACACACACACACTGACACACACACACACAAACACACACAAACAAATTCAGTACTGCATATGGCTGACACAGGTGTCGTTTGCTGAGGCCTACTGCAGCTAATATTCCTCAGTTTACATTTATATAAATATTAGCACCAATTCAGCAAGTCAGGTATTTAATGCACAGATAAATCACGACTACAGGCTATATCGCTCAAACACATGCTGCTTTCCCTGCCCCTCGCACCAGAGTGTGTGTGTGTTTTGGCCCTGTTTGATGAATGGACGCGTCACTTCATAAATTGGTAATGATGTATAATGCACAGAATTGCGTGCTAATTGGGGGACAGTGCTGGCAGACTGTGAAGTTGGACTTGTGGGTATTTTTTATATAACACATACCAACCAGCATCACAGTTATATGGAAAGGCTGATGTGGGCCACTGATTTATGACCTCTGTGGAAAAACAATTTCTCTGACTCAAAATATCCGCTACAATGAAACAAAAAATTCTGGTGTATATTAGGTGTGAGTAATAGTCGTATATACATGCTGATAATAGTGCATATACACTGACTTTAGAGGAAAATACTTTTTGCTGCCCTAGAATAGATTCTTACCTGCCCAGTACTGGAATAGTGTAGACACAAAAATTTAAATAAGTAAGGTACTATCCAGGGACTACGTTTTAAATTATGGACAGACACAAACACACCTCAGCAGACTCCCTAGAGACCTCAGTGTAGCTATTGTATCTTTAGGTATATGTGTAATGTCCGTGTTTCTATAGCAACCATGCTTTGACATACAGTGGAGGGGGAGCGGACATGCACGCTCCTGCCACTGCACTTTAGCCCTGTTCAACATGAAGGCTGGAGATGGCTTAGCCCCGCCCTACCTCAGTGCCCCGCCCTTCTCCAGAGCCCTGCCCTGCCTCAGAGCCCCGCCCTTCTCCAGAGCCCCGCCCTTCTCCAGAGCCCCGCCCTGCCCCAGAGCCCCGCCCTTCTCCAGAGCCCTGCCTTGCCCCAGAGCCCCGCCCTTCTCCAGAGCCCAGCCCTGCCACCTGACTGAAGCCTACACACAACCTACCCCTCAGTACCTGAAGAGTTGCTGTATATAGCATCTGGATCAGACACCAGTAGGGTTTATTTATTGTATGCTCTTCAGATGACTATTAACTCTGTTATTCACAGTTAAACTCATAAATAACTCACTTTATACAGTATTATATATTACATTTTAATTGCAGTAGTTTTATGATGTTTAAAAAAACATTAGTAACAGTATTTCATACACCTACAATGATTAAAATGTTTAAACTGCATCCTCAATTAGAGGGAGGGGGGGGGTTATTGAAATGTGAAAGATGAGTGATGAGATTGAAAAGTAAAGACAGAAAAACACACAGCCCTCTGCACCAGAGCGCCAAGCAACAGCTGCCCTTCACCAAGGTGTGTGCATGCTTCTACATGTGTGTGGGCTTCTACATGTGTGTGTGCTTCTACATGTGTGTGTGCTTCTACATGTGTGTGGGCTTCTACATGTGTGTGTGCATGCTTCTACATGTGTGTGTGCTTCTACATGTGTGTGTGCATGCTTCTACATGTGTGTGTGCATGCTGTGTGTGTGTGTGTGTGTGTGTGTTTCATGTGTGTGTGTGTGTGCTTCTACATGTGTGTGTGCTTCTACATGTGTGTGTGTGTGTGTGTGTGCTTCTACATGTGTGTGTGTGTGCTTCTACGTGTGTGTGTGTTTATGTGTGTGTGCTTCTACGTGTGTGTGTGTTTATGTGTGTGTGCTTCTACATGTGTGTGTGTGTGCTACTACATTCTAGAAAGAAGTGCTGCTGATAGCCACAAATACCAGATAGCAAACAGCAATCGGTAAAACAGCCTTAATTAGTCCCTCATCTGCAGCGGTAAAGCAGTAATCAAATTTGGGCTGGCAAATGAATTTGAAAGTGCTCTAATTGAAGCAGCCTGTTCTTCTGAAGTAAAAGCGTCCATGTTTAGAATTATTTGTGGCTCATTTTACATTAGTCTACAAGAGTCAATCCGAATGGTTTTGGGGTCATGTTTACTTAGGTTAATGGCACTCATGAATTTTCACTTGAGGGTTACTTTGACATCAGCACAAATTGATATGTTTTGAGTACCCGGGAGGGACCAGGCTGTTCTCTCAAAACACTGTAACATTAACAGTGAATTACAGGCTGTCGAACATGACCGGAGTTATATCTATTATCCCAAAGCAGGCATAAAATGCACACGCAGCAGACTCGAGAGAGATCAGTTTCTCTCTCTCTCACACTCACACACTCACAAGCATGCACGCACACACACATACACAAACACACACACACAGCAGTCTTGAGAGAGATCAGCCACATTACAGTTTGATTTTACTGTGGCAGCCGGAGAGAAGGGGAACGTACCCCGACAGCGCTGTCGGCAGTCAAAGGGAACTCTGGCCTTCCACCTTCCGTATGGATCAAAGGGGTCGGAGGGGGACAGCCATTCAGACGGTGGCCACAGTGAGGCTCCCATCACCCCAGAGAGCGGCGGCAGCCACAGGCCTAAGTCACTGTTCCATCAGAAATGGTCATGCCGGCTGTTTTTGCATGGGGTGCTGGAGCCTGTGATTGCTCAGTGAGGGTCACACCCTCTTTCTCACAAGAAATCCTGGTTTATGGAGTGCTGTATGAATGACAGGTCTCTTGTTATGTGGGTTTGGGAGGTGAAGGGCTCAAAGGAACAGGATTGGTCAGATAACCCTCTGACCCGCCCACATCTTCATCCTTCCAATCGGAGTGGGTGGGGCATTCCTGCTGGGCTCATCCATTATTAATATGGTAATAGAGGTGAGCCAGTGACAAGGTGGGCAGTTTTTGTTAGTGCAGGGGTCACAGCCAACCTAGAGTTTCCACTCCAACATGTAGCCACCAGGCTTTCCACCGAGACATATTATCCAAATGTAACAAAGAGAGAAAACGATTTAAATGGCATCCCACACAAAGCAGGATGTGTATGTGTATATGCAACTGCTGAATTCAAGCACTTTGTGAGTGTGTGTGTGTGTGTGTGTGTGTGTGTGTGTGTGTGTTTGTGTGTATGTGTGTGTGCGCGTGATGTGCTGTGTTGGGGTTTGGAGTGTCTCAGAGGCAGAGAAAGTGGTTGTGTGTATGCATGTGCATTTGTGTGTGTGTGTGTGTGTGTTCGGTGTGAGCAGGTGGACCGGATGCAGCAGTAATAGTGCTTGTCACAGCGATGCCTCCAGGCTAAACTAATGAGCACTCCACCCAGGGGAGGGCGTAGCAGCCCAGAGAGCCCAGTACACCACCCCAAGCCCAGGGCTCTCCATGTGCGCCTAACACCAACTTCACACACACCTGTTAAAAAATATATATATATATATACACACACACGCACACACATTATCTATATTATATATAGAGGTACATATATTATATGTACATATACAATATATATATATATATATATATATATATATATATATATATATATATATATATATATATATATATATATATATATATATATATTTATATTTATAGATATATATATATATATATATAAAATGGCAAACTGGTTCATTACAGAGATGCGGTTTCTTTCTACCTTTAATAGATAAAATAAATCATTATTTGTATTATTTCCACATGTGCTTGTGTATTTCACATAAATTCAATTCGTTTTACTTGCACTGTATTATCCAGTGTAACGCGAAGTGTCAAAATTCTAATGGGAAAATACATTTCAGACATGGCAGCGCTGGTAAAAATGTAGGCTACTGATATAAGATACTTATTCATCAACTTGTGATTATAACAGAGATACAGATAATCAACTGGGATCATTTCCTGCCAGTGGTATTCACCTTTAGAAAACATCAGTGCCCTGAAGACCCTTCTCACTTAAGAGTGATAGAGATGGGCAAGTCCACCACCACAGCACTACAGCTAGCTATAGAAAAGGAACAAAGGGAATGACATGCAAGAGAGAAGTGTGCTTATAAATCAAGTGCGTCTAATGGCATTGTAATTTAGGAGAGAGCCCTCAAAGCAAGAGAGAGAATTTGGCATGTGATTTTAGCCTTCCACTCTCCTCTGCCAACACCGTCCTTTACCTTAATCAAGCTGAAAGAAAGAGAGAAGGAGGAAAACGCAGGGAGAGAGAGTGGTAGAAAGAGAAACAAGAAACAAATGAGAGAGACAGAAAGAAGGGAAGCAACAGAGAAAGGATTGTGACAGGAAAAGAGAAGATAGGTACAGCAAGGTGTTTGCATCTGAGAGTGTGAGAGGGAGAAAGAGAGAGAGAGAGAGGGGGAGAGGGGAAGAAAGAGTGAGAGAGTGAGAGAGAGAGAGGGAGAGACAGAGGGGGAGAGAGAGGTGGGAGAGAAGGGGAGAGGGGAAGAAAGAGTGAGAGAGAGAGAGAAGGAGTGAGGGAGAGAGAGGGAGAAAGGAAGAGAGAAAGAGGGAGAGGCAGAGAGAAGAGAGAGCAAGAGAGAGAGAGGAGGGGAGAGGGAGAGAAAGAGGGAGAGACAAAGCAGAGGGGGAAAGAGATTAGGAGAGAGAGATGGAGAGACAGAGAGGAGAGAGAGAAGTAGAGACAGAGAGGAGGAGAGAGATGGAGAGACAGAGAGGAGGAGAGAGAGAAGTAGAGACAGAGGAGGAGAGAGCTGGAGAGTCAGACAGGAGAGAGAGAGAGGGAGCAAGAGAGAGTAGACCGCAGTCTAGGGGCTGGGAGAGGTTGCAGCTGGCTGCTTTACTCTGAAATGTTCAAGCATGACTGACCCATTTCATCAGGTCTGTCAAAGCCTTGCACTGATACATGTTGACAACATTTAATCTTAAAAATTGAAAGAAATGAATTAATATGCAAATTCCATCAGCTTTGTAATAAAAATGTCCTTGACAAAACAGAGAACAGCACCCCAGAGGAGCAGTGTGAATTATCCCAGTGCCTGCGCTCTTCCAGTCAGTCTGAGGTACACAAGTCCACCAGGAAATCAGTGCGGATCTGACTTGGAAATAATTATGATGGAGGAACAAAACCCTAGCAGGTTGAATAAATGGAACAGCATGGGAAAAGGCCTGGTCCTCTTTGTTATTCACTTTGAATTAATAGGATTAGTTTGAGATCCATATACCCCTAAAATCAACACCTCCCTATCAAAGTGCACACAGACTGGAGTGGGAGAGCGAAAGTGTGTGCGTGCGTGTGTGTGTGTGTGTGTGTGTGTTGCATGCATGCCATTACAAATTCAAGCGCAGAGGAATACTGGAGGGAAAAGCAGAGAGGTTTTCTCATTCTTCATGACGGCACAAATCTGTAGGGACAGAATCTTACAAGACAAAGATTACCCGTACAAGAGACGCAGGTGGCTACACGCGGCTCTCCTGTGGAATTAGCTCAACTATGGGGCCTAATTATCTGTGGAAAGAGTGTAGTGAGGAGGGAAACTTCTCTGTTTGAAGGACAAATGATTAATTAAAAAGAATAGCTCACCTTCGTTTTGATCTTTGGACAAAACACGGAACTTGAAATTCCCACTGGACTGCTGTGTTAGCCCAGCTCTGTATGAACAGTCACACAGCTTATACGATGACCCACAGCTAATGACTGACCGCCTTCACTAAGACAGAGCACAAACTCCTGTTTCCTATCAGAATCCATTTAACGGTTTATAATTAATATTGTACAAAAAAGAAACAAATATGTTTTTATAAAAAAATAGCTTTGTTGTAAATATTTGTGAGATGCATTTTTGACAAAACAAAACTTCACTGATATCTTAAATTTATTATTTTCTCCTTGCATATGCATAAATTATGCTTAAAAAAGCAGAATCATATTTTGTTCTGTTTCATTGACTTAATGCAACAGAACAGAATCGGTTTTAATTTACTTATTTTTGCAACTCTATGCTTAGAGTGTGAAGTTTATATAAATGCTTTTCACTAGTGAAAATACTCTCTACCTTCATGAAGTATTCAGCCATGTAACTTAACAATGCCAGTGCATATTTTATTGGTTGACATGGAAACCAATCTAGCCCATCGAAAGTGAGAGTGACTCCTCACTACACCTAAACACTATTTAAAGTGCTTTCCTTATTTCTGCTTGTAGCAGAACATCTACCCCCTCAGCTCTACCCCCTCTCTCCCTCTCCCCCTCCCTCTTGCCACCTCTCCCCCAACTCTCCCCCCTCTCTCCCTCTTGCCTTCACGCCCCCCACTCTCTCCCTCTCCCCCTGCCTCTTGCCGCCTCTACCCCCCTCTCTTCCTCTTGCCCTCATGCCCCCCACTCTCTCCACTCTCTCTCCCTCTTGCCCCCCCACTCTCTCCCCTCTCTCCCACGCCCCCCACTCTCTCCCCTCTCTCTCCCTCACCCCTTGCCGCCTCTCCCCCCACTCTCTCCCCTCTCTCCCACGCCCCCCAGTCTCTCCCCTCTCTCTCCCTCTTGCCCCCCACTCTCTCCCCTCTCTCCCTCTTGCCCCCCCACTCTCTCCCCTCTCTCCCTCTTGCCCCCCCCACTCTCTCCCCCCTCTCTCCCTCTTGCCCCCCACTCTCTCCCCTCTCTCTCCCTCTTGCCCCCCACTCTCGCCCCCCCCCCCCCACTCTCTCCCCTCTCTCTCCCTGCCGTCCCTGAAAGATCAGAGCAGACTGTAAAATAATGAAAAATGGGCAATTCTAGTGGGGCACTGCCCGTGCACATCCTCCTCCACCCAGGCATTCATCACTCGCCAGGTATTGTCAGTGAAAGTTTAATTGCATAAACACTCAGTAACTGTCCTGTCATATTTCTTGTCAGCCTGGATTCTCTCTCTGGGCTCACTATCGCACAAAACTATAATTGAATTGCTAGCGAATCGCAGCGGAGCCAAGGGGAGGAGAGCTTTATGAATAGAATTTGTTTCCTATCAGCAGGTCTGACAAATTGTGTCACGAGAAAAAGCAGGACAGATAATTTCCCCGTTTATTGGGTGAAGACCTGTTAGCTGTTAGCTCTTATCTCTGCCCTGTTAGAAGACCCAGTTAAACAAAAGTGTATATATATATATATGAAATTTTGCAACAAAAGCAGTTGGTTTGTTTGAGGAAGGCTGTCTAAATACTAGACAATGGCACAAATAAGTACTTTATTGTTGGTTGGTAAAGCACTTGGTAAAGGTTTTGCTAAAAGTGTTGGTAAAAGTGTTGGTAAAGCAGTTAAAGGACTGTTGTTAAAGTACTGTTGGTAAAGGTGTTTGTGTAGCACTGTTGGAAAAAGGTGTTGGTAAAGCACTGTTGGTAAAGGTGTTGGTAAAGCACTGTTGGTAAAGGTGTTGGTAAAGCACTGTTGGTAAAGGTGTTGGTAAAGCACTGTTGGTAAAGGTGTTGGTAAAGCACTGTTGGTAAAGGTGTTGGTAAAGCACTGTTGGTAAAGGTGTTGGTAAAGCACTGTTGGTAAAGGTGTTGGTAAAGCACTGTTGGTAAAGGTGTTGGTAAAGCACTGTTGGTAAAGGTGTTGGTAAAGCACTGTTGGTAAAGCACTGTTGGTAAAGGTGTTGGTAAAGCACTGTTGGTAAAGCAGTTAAAGGACTGTTGGTAAAGCACTGTTGGTAAAGGTGTTGGTAAAGCACTGTTGGTAAAGGTGTTGGTAAAGCACTGTTGGTAAAGGTGTTGGTAAAGCACTGTTGGTAAAGCACTGTTGGTAAAGGTGTTGGTAAAGCACTGTTGGTAAAGGTGTTGGTAAAGCACTGTTGGTAAATGTGTTGGTAAAGCACTGTTGGTAAAGGTGTTGGTAAAGCACTGTTGGTAAAGGTGTTGGTAAAGCACTGTTGGTAAAGGTGTTGGTAAAGCACTGTTGGTAAAGGTGTTGGTAAAGCACTGTTGGTAAAGGTGTTGGTAAAGCACTGTTGGTAAAGGTGTTGGTAAAGCACTGTTGGTAAAGGTGTTGGTAAAGCACTGTTGGTAAAGGTGTTGGTAAAGCACTGTTGGGTTGGTAAATGTGTTGGTAAAGGACTCTTTGTAAATGTGTTGGTAAAGCACTGTTGGTAAAGGTGTTGGTAAAGCACTGTTGGTAAAGGTGTTGGTAAAGCACTGTTGGTAAAGGTGTTGGTAAAGCACTGTTGGTAAAGGTGTTGGTAAAGCACTGTTGGTAAAGGTGTTGGTAAAGCACTGTTGGTAAAGGTGTTGGTAAAGCACTGTTGGTAAAGGTGTTGGTAAAGCACTGTTGGTAAAGGTGTTGGTAAAGCACTGTTGGTAAAGGTGTTGGTAAAGCACTGTTGGTAAAGGTGTTGGTAAAGCACTGTTGGTAAAGGTGTTGGTAAAGCACTGTTGGTAAAGGTGTTGGTAAAGCACTGTTGGTAAATGTGCTGGTAAAGGACTCTTTGTAAATGTGTTGGTAAAGCACTGTTGGTAAAGGTGTTGGTAAAGCACTGTTGGTAAAGGTGTTGGTAAAGCACTGTTGGTAAAGGTGTTGGTAAAGATGTGCACTTGGCCAATACTATAGCTCCATTCTCCTGCAGTGTTGAGCTGTGCTGAGTTTCTTTGACAATAATAGATCTGTACTTTTAAAAAGCCATTAACAGTGTCAGTGTAAAGCACCACAACCCTCTAACACACACACACCCACCCACACAAACACACCCTACTGGAAAAGTCCATCACAGGTCTCAAGGTACAACTTCACACAGCTTTCACTTTTTTTCAGGAATGATGTCAAACTTTTAATAGAAAAAAAAACAGTAGTTGCATTTTGCTGCTCAGTTATAAGACACTGACACATATTCCACATCCAAACAATCTCTGATTGAGAAACAAATCCGTCCTCGCCACCCTAAATATTTATAACACAAACATCACTAATACAAATACTTTAGACCCCAAACCAGAAGCGCAAAACATGAGCAAGAGACTGATGTGTTACAGCCAGTCAAGAGCTCAACAGAGTCACCACGCTCAAAAAGCCCATAGTCTGCTCGGGTTTCATTTAAAGCGGCTTGCGTTGCCACCGGAGACGAGCTGAAAGAGCGTGTTTCCTGTGTGAATGAGCCGGTAGTTCGACTTGAAGACTTTCCCAGCCCACGACGGCACGCTGCCTGGGAACGGCGGCAGCCTAGCGCGCCATCGGCCCCATGAAAGGGCCCGCTCTGACAAGCTTATCAGCCAAATAAGCTTAAATAAAACTGGCTTCTAATAGTCTGGAGACCGCTTGATCCCGCCTTTGTCTTTCCAAGCTCTGAAGTCTTCCTTCTCTAGTGATCTTGTACTTTTCTCCGTGACAGGATTTTCGATCTTTTTAGGCTGGCTAAGCTGTCATTAGCCTTCCGCGCTCCTCTCCCGGGATGGTTTAGCATGTGGTTCTGTATGGTGTGATACCAGTAGCTCAGAGTGTGGGAGTGTGGGACCGAGGTGAAGCTACAGATGTTTGGAGAGCTTTTTAAAAGGCGGAGATGAGAGGCTGTCATCAATGTGAAGGCAAGAGGAAAACCTCAGTGGTTTTTAAACAGATATTCAGAAATGAAGCCCAATCACTCACATGCATACAAAATACCAAAAAATGTATGTCATTTGCAAAATTGGTAAAAACCAAGGGAGAAGTTTAGAATTGCTATGAGGCTTTACGGAGCTCAGTTTCGAATGGCCCACTGGCTCTGGACTATGAAATTGGATAACTTGTCTAGTACAATAATACAGATTTGCTTCTGTACCAGCTTCTAATTGTCCACCACACAGGTGTAAACACTGAACCGCAAAGGACAAATCAACCCTCAGAGCACTCCATCAAGTCCCAACTGATACATGAAAGCCCCCAGGATTGATGGGCATTTTTTAAATCAAGCTGTGCTTTCAGAAGGGCTTTAATTTAAGGCTAAAGTTAGGTCTTGGGATAAATGAACGCATCTGATGATTAAAAGCCATTTGTCTTGGTGAACAGGCGAGAAGACCTTTATTTATAGTGGCTGGTTCATCACCACGCCCAGTCCCATGCCCCAACACAGCGCCCAGCCGGGCAACACAGCGCTACTTTCATAATTGGAGTAACTTATGACATTTTCAATCCCACGCAAAGAAAATTAACAAGCATTATGACTTTTACTTTAGTGAGACTGTTATGGACGCTGAATTTTGAAAGGCTGACTGGGGCTAAATTACTGAAAGAGCCCAGCCAGGGAATGGCATGGTTTTCACACTTAGACAAAGCTTCATTGACTGTGTTTAATTAAACCAGTGTCTATAGACACAGCATTCAATGTCATTCAGTACCACCGAACATCTGGATAATTCTACATTACAGAAGTAATAGAAATTCAACCTTGTGATTGACCATATGTTTGCAATGGATTAGCTATCGTTAGCTGTTACGGTAAAAATCAGGAAAACGGTAGCGATGCCCACTGAACTCTGCAGCTATGCACACTGAACTCTGCAGCTATGCACTCTGCAGCTATGCACACTGAACTCTGCAGCTATGCCCACTGAACTCTGCAGCTATGCACACTGAACTCTGCAGCTATGCACTCTGAACTCTGCAGCTATGCCCACTGAACTCTGCAGCTATGCACTCTGAACTCTGCAGCTATGCACACTGAACTCTGCAGCTATGCACTCTGAACTCTGCAGCTATGCCCACTGAACTCTGCAGCTATGCACTCTGAACTCTGCAGCTATGCACTCTGAACTCTGCAGCTATGCACACTGAACTCTGCAGCTATGCCCACTGAACTCTGCAGCTATGCACACTGAACTCTGCAGCTATGCCCACTGAACTCTGCAGCTATGCACACTGAACTCTGCAGCTATGCCCACTGAACTCTGCAGCTATGCCCACTGAACTCTGCAGCTATGCACACTGAACTCTGTCTTTGGCTACACTGTTGATACTGAGACACTCGTAGATTTGCGGGGCATGACGTCCCAGCCGTGATGACAGACAGCAGAGGGCGTGTGCAGGGCAGAGCTTCCCTGCCTCTCTGGGTTTCCACCAGCAGGTCCAGGCTAGACGAGGAGGTCCTTCAGGCCTCATCCTGAGAGGCTGTCCTGGGCAGGCCAGGCCGAGGAGCCCTCTGACTCATCTCTGCTCTGAGAGCAGCAGAAATCCCCTCCGCCATCTGTGGCTGGAAACCGTCAGCAACAACAGCCGGAAAAAAAAAAAAAACCCAAACAAACAGAGAAACCAAGCCTCAAATCCCCAAATCCGTGCGGCAGTCATGTCTGGTGTAATAAATGATATTGGAAAACAAATGTATACATTTATTTTTCTTTTTTGCTGAGGACAACAGCTCGCATTCCCAGTCTCCCATTAGCATTTCCATTTGGGGTTGTGATGGCGGTGGCTGCTCGGCCGGTTTAGCAGGTGGGCACTGCGGAGGAGAGGAGCCTCCGTCACTGCACACAGTGATGTTTATTTAATTAAACACACTCCCTTCCTGACAGAAAGGCAGATGGACAAAAGGATCAGATTTGCATTCTTAATCAAAACGCGACGTGAGCAAGAATTAATAGAAGCAGTTGATGTTTCACACAAACAAATGAAGATAGAAACTCTGCAGATGTGTTACCATTACAAAGCTCACTGTCTGTTCTCCCTCACCCGCCTACAAGCACGGGCATCTTCATCTGTGGACGTTTCATTCTTAACCTCTTTGTATAATTCACACCAAAAGAATTCACTCTCATAGACCACTTCGGGATCTTAACATACTGTGAGATCCAGCTCTTAGAGACTAGAGCACAGACACCACTACCTACTATTCTCAGACCCCATGCTGAAGCAGTCCAACCTACATCACTCCCAGCTCTGCACAGAGGGGTGAGATGGTACCAGCCTGGAGGAGTGCAATCCAGGAAAAAAAAAGGTTCATTCATTCATTCTCTTTTGCTTTCTGTCTTTTTTTTCTACCTCTTTCTCTCCCTCTGTGCTGGGAAAGCCCCTCAGGTGTGCAGGTGAAGTTCATCACTCCCCTTTCTGCCTCTCATCCTCTTAGCATCTCATCAGCTCACTGAACACCTACCGGCTTCCAGTAAAAGCATGTGAGTAGCAGGGACAGAGCAGAGCCTCTGCAGTTTCTCAGAGGCAGGAAAAGCACGCATGATGCTTTCTACAAAGGCACAGTCGGAGCTGACACCGTGCATGCTAGGAATCACACCACAACAGCTGTAGCTATTCCGGAGAGGCATCACTTGAATGCCTGTATTGAAACCCTGACTGCAGGTGCCTCAGACACCTACACGTGCACCTACACCCAGTTCCGCACCTACACGTGCACCTGCACCCAGTTCCGCACCTACACGTGCACCTACACCCAGTTCCGCACCTACACGTGCACCTACACCCAGTTCTGCACCTACACCCAGTTCTGTATCTACATGTGCACCTACTCCCAGTTCTGCACCTACACGTGCACCTGCACCCAGTTCTGTACCTACACGTGCACCTGCACCCAGTTCTGCGCCCCCACCCCCCCTTTAACCTCACTCAGAATGGGCCGAGGCCCTGAGCTCTGCTTCAGGGTGTGATGGATTGGAGAAATGTCAGATGAGTTCGCGCGTGACCCTGCCGGCTGGGGCAGGCAGCCCGGGATCGATATGTTTGAGCTGCAGACCTCTGTGCCTTCAGATTTCAATTAAAACTCCAGCAACTGTTTTGGCCATGTGATCGTTTCTGACCACTTTATTAAAGACACCACAGTCATTCACCTACATCTGCACTGTACGCCTTTATGTGAGCGTTCCTTGTGTGTGTGTTCAAGGCAGCACGAGAACGCTCTCAGTACTAACATGAGCTGTAACAGTGATTGTGCGGTGAACGCCCCTGTGCCACCTGTACCTCTTAAACAGTGTGCGTACCCATGACAACCAGGCCCTGCCGACAGGTGGATCAGACTAATGTCTGTTCTCCATGGGCACTAATCCCATTTTTTTGTATTCTGTGGGAGTATCAATGGCTGCCTTGACCCCAGGCTGCGCTTCAAGGACACTCCTCTGCACGAGGTTAACACCTCCACCGCGGGGTGGTGAGAGAGGACGAGGCAGCTCGGGCAGGTCTGGTCCCTGGGGGCCCCGGCCTGGAGCCGCTGACCCTGGCTAGCGGCTGCACTGCTGTCTGGGTCACACGTGGAGTGTCCAAAGGCCACTGACTCATGGTCACTTCTGTCTTTCTTATATACTTGTATGCTAGTGTGTGGAGCGATGCCTTCCTGAGACATACTGAAGAGGACTGAGCTAGGAGACACAGTCAAGTCCAACCCCATTTAATATATACTGTGAGTCAGTTCTGTATTTTTCTCTTTGGTTAAAAAATATGTGAAATTGGTGGTATTTCCATATAATATAAGTTCCTAATGGGTTTGCATCTATTGCAAAAATAATGCAATAATCTCCAGATGCTTTGAATACAATTAGGAAACTAACATTGTAATATTGTTGGTCTTTGAGGCCTTTGCAAGTGGAGGAGGGCTATCCTTAGAAAGCTTTCTCTCAGAAAGGGGAAAATTGCTTTTTTTCTGAATGAGGAGGATGCAAAGTCCTGGGTGTCGGGGAAGACAGGGAGGCTCCAGTGAGCTGGATCCAGCAGTGCTGCAGGTCTGTCCACTGCTCTCCTGCAGGCACAGCACAGTTGGGCTGACATTAACTCGCCACCTGCCATCACCTGCTTAACAGCTATTACAGAACAACTCGAAGGAGACGTGTTTGTGTGTACGTGTGCTTGTGTGTACATGTGCTTGTGTGTTTGAGAGTCTCTGTGGTGGGATTGGGGGGGTATTACTTTGGTTTGACAGGTCCAGATTCTTGGGGTCTGCTGGAAAAGAGCTGCATTTGCATTTGAAATGTCATATTCAGCAGCAGACACCTGCTGGAGACCTGAAGAAGATGTGCACAAATCAAAGGTGTTACCCTGAGGGAGAGGCAGGATCACCCTGCCCAAAAACCAGCCCTGTTAAAGTCCTGCCCCTGTCCTGTTAAAGTCCTGCCCCTGTCGTGGTTAAGTCCTGCCCCTGTCCTGTTAAAGTCCTGCCCCTGTTGTGGTTAAGTCCTGCCCCTGTCCTGTTAAAGTCCTGCCCCTGTCGTGGTTAAGTCCTGCCCCTGTCCTGTTAAAGTCCTGCCCCTGTCGTGGTTAAGTCCTGCCCCTGTCGTGGTTAAGTCCTGCCCCTGTCCTGTTCAAGTCCTGCCCCTGTTGTGTTTAAGTCCTGCTCCTATATGATAGTTTTACTGTAATAAATCTAATCAGTATTTATTTCCCATTTGTTTTCTTTACATGAACGATCTCTTTATGCCAGTAACTGCTGCTTTTGTGAGAGAGGAGAGAAGTCTGTGTGCAGAGATCTCTCAGCATTCAGAAGCGGTGGCAGGCTGATGGTCACAGGTAAAATGTAAAAAAAAAAAAAAAACCAAAAACAAATCCCCAAATCTGTCCGTCAGTGAAGGGGAAGGCAGCCGGAGCAGAGCATGCCATGCTGGGCCAGGGAGTACAGGGGGCGCTGTGTGGAGATCAGGGACCATGCACACAGGGCAGCTACACAGCAGTAAACCCAATCAATATATAACTGCTTGGTGAGCAATCAGCCAACGCAGCTTCCAGAAAAGTACTGAAAGTCACCAATTGCACATGCTGAACTCACACATAATTATTACCGATTACCCATAAAGCCTGTATTGAACATTACATTGATACATGTTACCTGCACAGCCTAATTAATTGATTTAAATGCATTCATTTTATATGAAGTAATAAACTGCCTGTAAAAAACTGTTTTGCACAATAAAGTGAGTGACTCTGTGTCGAGTCGGACATGATGTCACGGGCCCTGCCTGGCACTGTGGGATTCGGCGCGCTGTGAATGAAGCTGGCAGTGTTCTCTTTTATTAATGCCTCTACAAGCACACAAACACAGCCGACTTTCATCCTCATCAAAGGACTCGTGTTGACAAACATCGGGATTACTATCTTCAAGAAAAATATGGCCATATTTACCACTTTATTACAGATGCGACGTGCCCTTGGGAGAGATGATGGAAATAGAAGTGGTGGTGGTGGTGGTGGTGGTGGGAATACTACATCTGCAGTGCCCGCTATTTAAACGAGACTGTTGATAACACAATTTAGCTCACAGATAGAGGGACGGGTTGGGGGACATGGTGGACAGAGGAGGAGGGGGAAAGACAAAAGGATTGCTTGGGTTATACTATAGATACGTCGTCTTTCAGATGGGAGAGTGTGTAGAGGCTTGTTTGTGTAAGAGAGAGACAGTGTGTTTGTGTGTGTGAGATTGAGGGGGAAACAGAGAGAGTGTGTGTATGTGTGTGTGAGAGAGAAGTAGTGGGGATTGCAGGTATTGGATGCCCTTTGTCTGATACTACAGCACATCCATAATGAGTCTCTGTGTACACAAATAAATCTCAATGTCACACCCCCCCACCCTGCCCCCAAACACACATTAAAGAGCTCCCTTCTCACTCCTGCCAAGAAATTAACACTGGGAAGCAGTTCTATATAGAACATAACCCCTACCATACACACACACACACGCACACACACACAGAAACTTCACCCGTGTGAAATATCTGCTGGCAAAAAAAAATCCCAGGAAAAGGACAAAACCACAAATGTGGAACTTCAATTAATTTAAAGCCCCAATCAGCAAAGAATAAATCCTTGGCAGATCTAATTACTGAAGCTCTCGGAAGACCAAGGCCGAACAGCCAATCTCCCTCCTGTTTGAACAGCTTGATGAACTAAGGGACTGATGGATATCAAGTCATTTTGTTTAATTTATAAATGGATTTTCCCCTAATACTTAAATTATCATCAGTACAACACAATGAAAATGGGAACATTTGGAAGGCAAAGTCTATAACTGCCCTGAAAGGAATTCCAATGAGGAATGTCACCTCTTTCCAATTTTTCTATACAATTCCTCTAATTAAATTCCAGGGCAGAGTAAGCCTGTGTTACAGTGCAGCCTCAACAGCTTCTCCCCCTCGAGAACCCGGCAGAGTGAAAGATCCTCATCACCTGTGTCATGTCAGTCTTCTCTCTCTCTCTCTCTCTCTCTCTCTCTCTCTCTCTCTCTCTCTCACACACACACACACACACAACCCAAAACACACACAAACACATATATATGCATGCGGACACACACGTACACAAACAAACACACACACACCCAGACACACACAGATTTAAGTCTTTATAGTCCGCCACTCATTTTGATTCACTTCACACAAGCCTCTGAAAGCACAACGCCAGTCGAGGGGCGGAGACTCTGTGGATTTTAGCAAGTGTGTTTGTTTTTGTCTTCTTTTTCATTTCTTCTGTCCTTTTTTATCAACCATGAAGTACGACATGTTCAAAATAAAAGGCAGAAGCTCTATTAAAACTCAGTATTAATGGATGAAAAAACAACACAAGAGAGTTTCGGCTGCTGCAAAGTTAAGTTTGTAATATCTGTACTGCATGTGGCAGAATTTGTAAAAATGTCAGTGCAAACACTGGCACACGGACCAGAGGCTACATGTCCAAGGCCAAAGGCACTGGCCCTGGGGTGTAGGGGCGTCAGTCATCTACAGCATCAGCATCCTAATCCTAATCCTAATATTAACCTTTGAGGTTTTCAGTTGAAAGCAACATTATATAAAAAAGCATTGATTCTGCTGGGGAATGTTTTTTTTCCCGCCTGTGTTATTAACACACGAGGCCACACTTACTTTCCTGTAAAACATTTCTCTTAATTTTCACTTCCATGTTCTGTGGATTCTGTGCATTTTAGCAGGATGCGGGTGGAACTGTGTTGTGGCTCAGGGTGGCGGGTGTGTGCTGCTTACCTGGCTCTGGGGTCTCAGAGTGGGAGGAAGAGGAGGCTGAGCTGGCCCCGTCCTCGGCCCCGCCTCCTTGGGAAAGCAGTCCCCGCCCTGGGGGCAGTTTCATCCCCAGAGAGAGAGAGGGAGAGAGGGGGAGAGAGAGGGGGGAGAGAGAGGGAGAGAGGGGGAGAGAGGGGGAGAGAGAGGGAGAGAGAGTAACATGAGAACACAATCCTCTAATATAATCATTCTTTATCCATCCAAAAAACCCTTAACTTTCTTAAGGGCTCAACATCCTGAAGGGCCCTAAACCCGCGTGAGCTGCTGTGGGCCCTAAACCCGCGTGAGCTGCTGTGGGCCCTAAACCCGCGTGAGCTGCTGAGGGCCCTAAACCCGCGTGAGCTGCTGTGGGCCCTAAACCCGCGTGAGCTGCTGAGGGCCCTAAACCCGCGTGAGCTGCTGAGGGCCCTAAACCCGCGTGAGCTGCTGAGGGCCCTAAACCCGCGTGAGCTGCTGAGGGCCCATATGAATGCACTGGCAGTGCAGCAGATCTGCTTGTCCTGGCTCCATCTGGCAGGTTGGGTCTGCAGTGCCAGGCCTGTGTACACTCTGCTCAGGTGTCGTTCTGCAGGCATGTGAGGATCACAGGAGAATAAAGCCTTTAATGTCCAGTCTCTCAAAACAGTTTAGGTCTTCAGAAATGACTCATCTATGCTGAAACAGTGCTTATGAAAAGCAATCGATGACAATGTGGAGTGGTGACATGATTGTAAAATAGACCAAAGGGCATAGAGAAAAAATAAATCATATATAAAGTACATGCTGAGTAATAATTTATAATGACCTGAAATCATTACAGTGATCTTAAAACGAGTAACTTTTAAAAAATGTAACAGTGCCTTGAATGTTCCCAGTAATCAATGGAATACTGTATATTTAGTTAATACGACATTGTGATGCAAAAGCCATGTACGAGTGTGAGTGTGTATGTGTGTGTGTGTGAGAGAGAGTGTATGTGTGTGTGTGTGTATCAGCTGAGGCTGCTGTTGCTGGGCTGTTTTGCTGACCCAGTGGAAACACTGAGGACTGAATATGTGGAAGATTAAACATTTAAGACCCAACGGCAGCTATGGGAGGGAGAGCTCACACACACACTTATGCGCACACACACACACCTCTATTGCACCATTACTGGTGTGCTTCCTTCCTATGGCAGACTATACAATCATTCCTGATTAAACCTTTAGACGTCACATCAAACCTTCACATCAAACCTGTTTGGATTCAAAGCTACTGAAATTTAGAATGTGGTGTTATAGTTTTAAGTACAATTGTATTTCACAGTGTGAACAGTAGATTGAGTCTGGTATTGTTTGCCAGTAATACAGGGCTCAGACTAACCTGCACCACCTTCACCCATTCACTTTACCTTCTAGCTGAAGTGAACCACTACTGTACATAGCAAAACCGAGCAGTTCAGAGACCCCCACAAGACCCTCTCTCTCTCACACACACATACTTTTTCACATAACTTTTTTCCAGGCATCAAAGCATGAGACACATCAGTACTAAGACTTTCTGGATCTTTCTCTTGAAAACTGCTGTGTTGCCTGAATTGACAGAGAATTGTGGATCATTTTTGAAGACCTGATGAAGTAAGGAGGGGGTGTCAGGAGATGTGTAAGGAGGGGGTGTAAGGAGGTGTATACGGAGGGGGTGTAAGGAGGGGTATAAGCAGGGGGTGCATAGCTCAGCTGAAATGCAGGGAATGGCGAAGCCCTCTCACACACTGGAGAGAAGCATTTACAACTGTGTTTAACCTCGAGAGCCAAACAGCACAGTGGATTACGAGGATGGGGGAACGATAACGATTCAAATGAGCAATTGGATTAAGCTGGAATAATAAGAGAGATGACAGTATGCTGGTCTGAGAGTGACAGAGCAGTGAATACATTACGCCAAGTGCTTTAAAAAATCTATTTCAGAATGGAGATGAAATGCCACAGCTATCTCCCTCTCCCAGGCCTCGCACGGACAAACCTTTTGTGTCTATTATAATTCATGAACACGGCCCTGGCGACTATTTTAACTGTATTAGGATGAGCTTACTTTCAACACAAGTGCTTCCACAAAGCTCCCGTACAGCCTCCCTCCCGCGATGGGCAGGTGGGTGGAACGATGCTCCGGGAAAATAATACGGCCGCTAATATTCAGCGTGCGGCGGGCAGATGCCGTAAAGTGGCGGTGTTGTGCGGTACACGAGAGGAGCAGATTACTGTCTGTGATTGCAGAAAGGACACTTGGATTACGGCAGGAGCGTTTGCATTGTAAATGAGTGCGGCTCAGAAGAGAGGGGCCACAGACAGAGCCCTCAGCAACACGCTTATTCCACAGAAGGTCACTCAATAAGAAGAACAGCCCAGCTCCCTTTCCTCTGGCTTATTAAGACTGACTGGCACGTATTAATGAAAACACCTGATTCTTCAAACATGAAGAGAGAGGGAGAGAGAGAGAGAGAGGGAGGGAGAGTGAGAGAGAGAAAGAGAGAGCATGAGTGAAGAAAAAAAGCTTTTTGCTTTGGTTTAAAAAAGGAAACCCTTAATTAGCAGGGTTTCACAAATGTCAGCTATCTGCTATTAACTGTTCAGCTCCATCAAAGCCATAATCCCCTCTGTCAAATTTCATCACATGATAGACAGCTTCCTTCCTGTTTTCTTTTTTCCCCTCGTTCTCCCTCTCTGTCCTTCTGTTTAATGATGGAGGTGATACAAAGATAGCCCTCCCCATCACTGCAGCAGCAGCTCTGCTAAAACACTTGGTGGTAGCTGCTCTGGAGTCGGCCTCTCTTTAACTGCTCTGGAGTTGTAGCTCTGTAGCTACTCTGGTTATTAGTCTGTGTGTAGTTCTTCTGGTTGCAAGCTGGTTTGTAGCTGTTCTGGGACATATCCTACAATCATTCGTGGTATTGATTTCATTCATAAATATTATTTTACTCATGTATTACACTGTGTTCATAATTTATCTGTGTTATATAAAATGAAAAGTTCATGCTGGGTGTGTTTGTGTGTGTGTGTGTGTGTGGGAGGGTTTTTGATCCAGCCTTTGCAATGGAGTCCACCCTGGTAAGGTCTGGCTGTCCAGGAACAGAGAGAACACCAGAGCTGGCAGCTCCTGAAGCAGCAGCCCACCTGTTTGTTACTGGGCAGAAATGGAAATGGAGCAACTGGTTAAGTCTTCTTTGTCTCTCATGACCAGTGAAGGGTGACATCACCCATGTTAGGACCATTAAAATTTATGTCCGAAGGTCCTTCTGTGGAGATAAATAATAAATGCATGCTCTCCAGCCGCGAGCACTAGAGCTTCATTAAGACTTTGTGTGTTTCTTGATCAAGGCTAAAGAGCACTAATGTCCTCCACTGTAGTATTACAATGACCTTAAATGAGAGAGTGTTCAGTGTGATATTCTGTTCTGGGAAAGCAAGCCGTGATTGCTAGTTGTCCCAGAGCTGCTTTAGGGGCTGGGTGCTCTGTAGCTGCTCTGGGGGCTGGGTGCTCTGTAGCTGCTCTGGAGGCTGGGTGCTCTGTAGCTGCTCTGGAGGCTGGGTGCTCTGTAGATGCTCTGGGGGCTGGGTGCTCTGTAACTGCTCTGGGGACTGGGTGCTCTGTAGCTGCTCTGGGGGCTGGGTGCTCTGTAGCTGCTCTGGGGGCTGGGTGCTCTGTAGCTGCTCTGGAGGCTGGGTGCTCTGCAGCTGTTCTGGAGGCTGGGTGCTCTGCAGCTGCTCTGGTTTCCTCCCTGCTCATGCCACCTCCCAGTGCTCTTTGCTCTTTGTCAAGTGTCACGGAACCCCAGAGGAACCTCGCAGCCTTCATTCTTCTAATTATAGCACAATTACTCTAATATTACACACACACACACACACACACACACATAAACATGTGCATGCGTGGACACACACACACACCTCCTGCTTCCTGCCACTTAACCTGCCTGATAGAGTAGGAGCATTTGGGCAGGAGATGGCCACCAGTCTGGACTCAGCACACTGGCTAGTTTCTGAACGCATGGTGTTTGATGTCATAGCTCACTTTCAATTTTTTAATAGAAAAAAAACCCACATCATACTATACAAAATAAATCACGTCCTCAGACCTGCCTCTCTTTGTCTAGGAGCTTTAAAGCCCCAGCATTCTATTACCCAGCTCCAGCAGAGGAAGCATCAAAGCAGGTGTCTTTCCCGGGCTTTACGTGTTTGCCGTATCTCCTGAAACCCACCACCTCCAGTGCAGCATTTATAGGACAAATTTGTAGGATTTCCATTTTCATTTAAAACACTATTCTGGTAAAAAGTGATATTATATCATAAAATATTAAGACATTATTCTTTTTTTGTAATTTAAATCCACACACATATCTATATCTATATGATCTATACATAGAGAAAGCAAGAGAGAAAGCATTCATAATTGATGAATGATAGTTCCCTTCATATTATTATAACTATCATTCTATGTATTCAGTCTAATGAACTCAATGAATACCTTTAGATTTCACTTACTTTACATTTTTATATCTATCAATAATTTATATAATTTTCCCCCAGTTTATAAAAAAATAGCCAATAATGTTCTTAGCCTATAATAATCTTAGCCTATCTATCCATTCAAAATTATATAAATATTTCAAATAAAATAAACATCATGTCCCTAAAATCATGCAATATAGTAAATGTTCACTAGGAACAAAAAATTTTTTTTGAGTACTTTAACAAATATTAATCAGATTAATTGATGTTGGCTTCAGGGTTCTGAATTAATTACTGCATTTAACCCCCCAAAATGAAATAGCTCACTATATGAAGCATGTAATTGTACTTGTATAAATGATTCATATTACATAATTTTCAATAGCAAACATTTTGCATAAAGCTATTTAGAAAAGGAGTTCTCAGTTGTTAAATCATCAGTATGGCTACAGTCTTGGATGACCACGATGATGAAATGTATATTGGCTTTTGTAGAACTGAACGCCACTAACATGGACATAAAGGTGTTTCCACGATGATACATCAGTGTAAGGCACCTGACTGAAAAACGCCCCGTGTTAGTGAGAGAGAGCACAGAGTGTAGCACAGGGCCGGGGGCTCCTGCTTAAAACAAAAGCAGACCGGGGCTTAAAGGAAGGCCGTAATTAAGGGCCAATCGGAGCTGTCTTCTCCCAGCAGAGACCCAGGGGAGCACCTCCCTACCTGTCTGACCTTGGCTAATGGGAGTCCTTGGCTGAGCCAGTGACCTCCTGAACTCCACTCACATCCAATCTCCCTCACCGGCACGCCGCACGACCCGCCTCATGCAAATCCCCTTTCCCTGGCGAGCCATGGATAAACTACTGCCTAATTAAATATTTTTTAACGATGTGAGTAATTTTTGCCAAGAGGTGGATTCGGGGGGTGTGTTCCAAGCGTTGATTCTGTAAATGAATGACTATCTGCCTTATGATAAAAGCATACTGCCAAGAATAAGAATGAAGTCGGAAAAAGCTTTACTTCATTTGTCTAATAACCAAATGCTTTCAGGAGCAAAAAAAAAAATAAAAGTCTAAAAGCCTTCTGGGAAGTTTTCACAGTGGTGCTGTCTGTGACTTCATGGTCTGAACGAGATGGATGGTGTCTAGCTTGCCGAGCCCAGGGCTGAACAGTAATATTTGTCAGACGAATGCCAAGGTCTTCTAATTTCACAATTCAAACAGACGCAGGGTGGCGTGTGTGGGACGCACCTCCCATCTCCGCTGTGCGGGCTCCCGCGGCCGGGCTGTCCTCCGCGTCCTGCTCCTGCAGCAGCCGCATCTATCTCAGCGGCACGATTAACTGGTAAGAGCACTCTGGTCTGCTCCAGTGTTACATGGCTCAGATTACAGTAACCTTTAACTGGGCAGTGACAGACAGACAGGCTGCGATTTACTGAAGTAGCACTTTGCTGGTCTCCTTTTCTCTCTCTCTCTCTCTCTCTCTCTTCTTCTGTCTCTTTCCTGTCTTCTTCTTTCTCTTCTATTATCTCATCTTTTTTCTTTCTCCCTCTCCTCTCTCTCTCTCTCTCTCTCTCTCTCCTTTTAATACTGCATTGTGCCACTTCTCCACAAGGTCTTAATCTCCACTGCCCAAGTAAAGCATGTCACTTCAGGACAGATGGAAGGCAGTGTGAGCTGTAGGGTCCTGAGCAGCACGCGGCGCTCTGCTCAGCACACGCAGGAGCAGCGTGGGGACCCTCACACGCCCACCAGGTGCCATCAATCCCTGCACCAGTCAGTCAGGACGTCAGTGAAAATGAACTGAAGGAAAGCAGCGCAGCCTGCGCCGCAGCACGAGCCGTCAGCGCTGCTCACTGTCCAGAGGAGGAACAAATGATCATATTTACTAGTAGATTTGCAGAATAAGTCATTTTCAGACGGTATTGGGTGCATGGAGTCAAATGAAATACTGGTGCACCTGGTGTGTAGGTGTGTGTGTGAGAGAGAGCGAGAGGGAGAAAGAGAGAGCGCATAACAAAAGGGAAAGAGATGACACGGCTCCTTTTCCTGCCAAAGCACGGACAACAGCGAGCAGACAATAACTTTAACAATTAACTTCGAAGGACAAAAAGGGTGAGATTTCTCTCGGTGCTCTCCTCCGCAGCGCCGGGGATTTTTATCGAGCCCCGCGAAGCCCTCGCACATCATCTTAATCCACTGTGGCAAAGCAGCTGAATATGAGATTCAGATTGTCTTAGAAATGCAGTGCTACCGATCAGCTCTCTGACACTGCTCCTCTCTTCAACCTTCAGAACTTGTGACAGTAAAGACCAAAAGGCAGCTCACAAAGGAGAGCGGAACCAGCCAACACGCCAAGCTAGCTGCTTAATCCCCAGAACAAAGACAGCACTTGACACTTCTGAGGGGCTTCAAGAGCAAATATTTTATCAATCGCAAAATGCTATACAATTCAACATCCATAATACAAGATCCATGCCTTACATCCTTACGGAAATATACAATTAAGATGAGCATTAAAATAGATTTTCCATTTTCATTATCATTAAAATTGATTTTTATCACGTGTTCATTTTGTATGTAGTACATCTTTCATTAAAAAAGGAGAATTCAACAAAGATTTTTAAGACACGTTTGGCGATTTTCCCTTTTAAAAATAGACATTGTTAGAGTGTAAAAAGATTACAGATATACGAGAGAAAGAGGGAGAGAAAGAGGGAGAAAGACAGAGAGAGAGAGAGAGGCAGAGGAAATGAGAGGGGTTAAAGGAGGGAGAGAGTGGGAGATAGAAAGTGAGGGAGAGAGTGGTATAGAGAGAAAAAGGAGAGAGAGAGACAGACAGAGAGAGAGAGACAGACAGAGGGAGAGGGGAAAAAAGGAGAGAGAGAGACAGAGAGAGAGACAGAGGGAGAGGGATGGGTGCCATGCCATTTTTCCCATTCCAGGACTCGAGTAACCTCTGTCCTCTGTCCAGTACACCCCACCCCCCCCCACTGTAGGGGCCTGTTACAGATCACTGGCCACTTTGAAAATCGAGAAAATGAAAATCAACTCAGGGTGAAATGTGTCCAGGCAATAACCCTTCTGTCCCTGTGGTCACATCCCAGTGCCTCCCCGTGAGGTGGTGTAGACGAGGGCGGAGGTGCTCATCTAGGAGTTCAGGGCTGTTCTTTCTCTTCCTGGAGAGCGTTACTATTGTGATTGTCCATTCTCCATAGCCCCAGCCCCCACCACAGCCCAGCTGAAAGTAAATCACCAACAAAATGAAACACAGCAAAATGTGCCTATTAGTCTCCGCTGGAAAAGAGATTAAACATCCCCGACTCGATGTGCTCTATCTCTCTCTCTCCCTCTCTCTCTCTCTCTCTCTCTCTCTCTCTCTCTCTCTCTCTCTCTCTCTCTCTCCCCCGTTTCAGCACAGTGCTCTGTTCTCTCCGTGGGTACACTTATCTATCGTACTCTGAGCATCTGTATAGGTCTTACTGGTTGAAACATACATGCCTTAAAACCAATCAATGAACTCTCATTTTCTTGTAACAGTTTCATATTAATCGGAGAAACTGAGGCAGAGAGGTGATGAGAGTTGGGTGGGGTGACACTAGGCTAGGGAGGGGGAGCAGGGGCATAGGGGCTAGGGGAGGTAGGGGGAGAGGTGGGGTAGGGGGAGAGATGGGGTAGGAGGATAGGTGGCATAGGGGAAGAGGTGGCATAGGGGAAGAGGTGATGTAGAAGAAGAGATGGGGTAGAGGAAGAGGTGGAGTAGGGGAAGAGGTGGAGTAGGGGAAGAGGTTGGGTAGGGGAAGAGGTGAAGTAAGGGAAGAGGTGGGGTAGGGGAAGAGGTGGTGTACGGTTGGGGTGGGATGGAGGTGGAATAAGGTGGGGGTGTAATAGGGTAGGGGTGGTGCTGGGCAGCTCTTGAGATCAGAGGATAAAGATGGGAAACACCAGGAGGCGACTACGATGCCTTAATGAAAGCCCCTTCCCTGAACCACCCCCCTCTGCCCCTCTCTCTGCTTTCCTCTCTCCCATCTCCCTTTCTATCCCTCTTCCGTTCCCTCTCTTCCCCCCTCTTTTCATCCTCCCCTCTAGTCCCTCGTTCTGATGAGTTCTCATGCTGATCAAATACAAGCAGAAATGGCCTTTTGTACTTATGGTCCGTTTTCTCTCCGTGGTCCTGATAAATCCAGACATTGCACAATCACAGGCCATAAATCTATGTCTGTTCCCTACTGCGCTGAATTGATGAATTATTGAACAGGAGGGAAGTGTGTATGCATACACTCGCAGACATGCACACTTGCACTCACAAACATACACACACACAAACACACACACTCACAAACATACATACATACCGAGGCTGCCACTCGCTGCTCTCCAGAAAGCGTGTGTGTGATATGATCCTTCTGGGAGTGAGGTGTGAGCACGCTAGTGAAACACGCAACGTTTTCACATGTGCATCACGCCAACCGGATCAGCCATTTCAAAACACAGTTTCCACAATTACTCTTGTCTAAGAAAAAGTAAAACAGCCCCCGTTTATGTGCAGGGCCCCTACATAAGATAATGTATCACTTCTGATAGGTGGCATTTCCATTGGCAGTAACATTAACTTGCTGAAACAGCAGCCACAGATTTATTTACATTACAGACTCCTCCCCTCTCTCCTGTCTCTGTGTTGCCTGTATGGTCATCAGACTAACATCCACCTCTGTCTCTGTGCTGCTTGTATGGTCATCAGATTAACATCCACCTCTGTCTCTGTGCTGCCTGTATGGTCATCAGACTAACATCCACCTCTGTCTCTGTGCTGCTTGTATGGTCATCAGATTAACATCCACCTCTGTCTCTGTGCTGCCTGAATGACCATCAGATTAACATCCACCTCTGTCTCTGTGTTGCCTGTATGACCATCAGATGAACATCCAGCTTTGTCTCTGTGCTGCCTGTATGGTCATCAGATTAACATCCACCTCTGACTCTGTGCTGCCTGTATGGTCATCAGATTAACATCCACCTCTGACTCCATGTTGCCTGTATGGTCATCAGATTAACATCCACCTCTGTCTCTGTGTTGCCTGTATGACCATCAGATTAACATGCACCTCTGTCTCTGTGGCCATCAGGCTAACAACCTCTGTTTCACAATCTAATCAATGGTATCTGTGAATCTACAGGATTAGGCTTTGTACCAGTGACCAGTGAATGATTACAAACTGAAATGTAGTAGAAAGCCAGGCCAACACTGAAGGAGACTTTGCTTTGTCAGCTAACAACAGGGCAAGAGAGCATGTCACCATTTCCTGTGTCATTCAGTCTGTCTCCATACCCTTACAGAAACAGCTCCATGACATGCATTTGAATACATTTACATACCACTGTTTATTGGACACACTCCTGCATATTTACATATCAGTGTTTCCCTAGCAGTGTTCCCTAAGCGCTATGCGGCAGGGTGCTGCCGGAGGGGAGTCTTAGCATGGGGCCAGAAGCTCCTCCTCCATGAAACTGTGAAGGTTTCAGACTAGATGAAGTGACTTTCTCCGAGGCACTCAAAATGTCTTAAAGATCAGCCTTTACTGCACACTCTACTGAGCAGTCACACAAATAACAAGTATTTTGATAGAAAAAAAATAAACAAAAAATAAAAAATGTAAAAATGGAGTATTAGAAGTAATTGAAAAATAATAAAATCTGACGTATCTATTGAAGTCATATGTAAATCATGTAGTGTTAATCTCCGAGTCCATCTGAACGTGAAATACTAGTTTAGATACTAGTAAAGACACACAAGGAGGAAGAGATGAAGACACACACAGGCACGCGCGCACACACACCCACCCACACACACACACACGCCTCTCAGACAGCTACACGTAGACAGCGATATACACACGCCAGTCTGAGAGAGACACTTCAGACAGAGAGGAGAAGGCATTGGCCATTTTGCGTGGTGTTTGTATAACATTACCAGTAAACATATTCATTTATGCATTTGCTCAATCAATTATTTGCCAGGCAGATGGTCTCACCTAGAGCGAGTCACACGGCCGCACCCGTGCGTGCGAACAGAGTGGAGCAGCTCTGGGCCGTGGGGAGGAGGGGGCGGAGCCAGGCTGACTAACGGCACAGCTCCGCCCGCATTAGCAGCAGCACGGGGGGGTTTAGGCAGTGCTCACCATCCACCCGCTGCCCTCCACGAGGCCCTAACACTCGCTCTCTGCAGCACTGGCCCACACTGTGGGCCCCACAGTACACTGGCCTTGACTATAAAGGACAGTGAGTGGAGCGGCGCTGTTGCTGCGGGGAGGTGCTGGGTCACGGGGCTCCTCCCACACCTCCTCCCACACCTCCTCCCAGGCTCATTAACATGGTCCCCGCGCGCCTCCGCGCTGCCACTCGGACCCTGTCTGTCTACAGCCGCGCCGTCTCACTCTGGCTCCGCCCGTCTCACTCTGGCTCCGCCTGTCTCGGCCTGTCTGTCTCTCTGGTTGGCTGTCTGTGTGTGGTGTCTTCGGCTGCCTGGTGCTGGCTTGGGAAGCGTCTGCAGCTGCTGCCTGAGTGACTCCTCTGATTTATGGTGCAGGGCTGCTGCTGGCACCAGGGCACCTTGAGGGAAATTATAAAGATCCCCACGTACAAGGGCCTCAATACAGGGGATGATACAGTCACTGAACTCTCTATAACACCAACACACAAACACACACACGCACACACACACACACACACACCCTTGCAGACACACAATCTCCCACACACAAGTGCACACACACATTTTGCTTCTATCTGATTCACACACACACACACACACACAGATATGCACTGCATCCCTCTCACTAATACACTCAAACACCTCCTTTCTCTCTGTGTCTAATACAGAGGGAGAGAGTGAGAGAGTGAGAGAGGGAGAGAGTGAGAGAGGGAGAGCTGTAATCACAGTTCCAAAGCGTTCCACTGCGGCCATGTGGAGGTGTGTGTGTAGCCCTGCCCTGCATGCCGGGGTCGCTCTACTCCTTCAATGCGCCAGACTGCAGCAGCCTATCAGAGTGGGCCATCATACAGTCAGCCTATCAGAGCGCAGACACACAACCACACGACTTGCACGACACGGCCGGCTCTTACACCACATAACAAACATTTTGACATTACATAAACACATTTAAATAAGTAAATAAACACATTTAAAACGAGAGTCAGCTTCACGTTAGCTCTCTTTTACTGTATAAACGTGCACTGGCTTCAGCGGTTCATATGGAGATTTTGTTCAGTGGCCACATGAGAGGGAGACGAGAGGGAGAGGGAGAGGTTCCGTGTTCTTGTCTTCGACTACGCTGGCCTGTCAGAAGCAGAGGAGACCGCCTCTGAACAGCTTCATATCCACACGCCCACTCCAGCAGAGCAGGAGACGAGACGGCCACAAACACAGACGTAGCTGTCTAAGGAACGGGCTACATGCCAACTCTCTCCCTCCCTCTCATTCTCTCATACGCCCTCCCTCTCCCCTCATCTTTCACTCACTCCCTCTCCCCTCATCTCCCCACTTTCTCTCTCTCTCTCTCCCCTCATCTCCCCACTTTCTCTCTCTCTCTCTCCCCTCATCTCCCCACTCTCTCTCTCTCCTTCTCTCCTCATCTGCCCACTCTCCCGATTGCTCTCCCTCTCTCATTTCCCTCTCTCCTCACCTCCCCGCTCTCTCCCTCTCTCTCACTTCATCTATCCCCTTTCTCTCTTTCTATCTTGCCCCTCACCTTTCTCTCTTTCTCTTTCTCACCCTTTCTCTCTCTTCGTCTTTCTCTTTCCCTCCTCTCCACCCATTCTAAGTTCAAAGCCCAGCAGCCAAATCGACTTATGAGTATCTATCCATCCATCCAGCCAGCCAGCCATCCATCCATCCATCCATCCATCCATCCATCCATCCATCAATCCTTCCATCCATCCATCCCTCTGTTCTTCAGGGGGAGAGCTGCTGCTGTCCACACACTCTGTCTCTCTCTCTGCTCTGCTGTCTCTGCTGGGCTGCAGCAGGGCTTGTTAACTCGTTCTTAAGGCTTAAAAAAGCCGGACCATCGAGGGGTGGGGAAGTATCAAAGCCTCCACACACACACACACACACACACACACACACACACACACACACACACACTCTCACACACACACTTACACTCACACCTGTTGATTTTCTGGTAACAACTAAATAAGACACTGTATGCCAAGTTAAGCCCTTTCTGTGTTGTGTGTGTGTGTGTGTGTATGTCTGTAGGGCCAGCTGGGGTTTAGGGTAAACACAGGCCTAATGAAGGACAGTGAGAGGAGGAAGACTTTTCCCCTCTGCCCCCCACCTCCCCTCTCAGGAGTGCAGACGGGCTTTGTGTGGGTCTAATAGGCTGGAGAGTGGGCTGGAATGACTGGCGTGGAGCTCATGGGTGTGGATCGTGTCCTTGTTGCCAGCCTCCTCCCTGCCGTGGCCCATCCTGTCGGACACGAGGCCTCTGATTGGCCTCTTTGTTCCTCTCGGCGATTTCTGAAGTGGAAGCAGCCGCTCGAGCCACTGGGAGCCATGCAGTGTCTCACGGAAAACAATGCATGTTGTGCTCTGATCCGCGGTGTAAATACCTACTGTACAGGAAGGCTCGCTGAGACTGGATGGAGACTGTTCACATTCCTTCACAATGACCTTGATACTCTCATTAAGAAAAGATTTTTCTTGTTGTTGAAAACTTGGCTTTAGGCATTAATGAATGTATTAATATCAATATTGGTATATTTCATTAGGTCCTCATGAGACAGGAAAACATAAATTGTACATGACATTAACAAAAGATCAGATAGAAATATCCCTGCAAAAACAATAATTCTTTTATATCATTTATTTAAATGACTATTAGTACAATGAACATCAGATCTAATTAGGAAGAATATGATTTTATGCAGCCATTTTTTTTTCCAAAAGAGCAGCACTGGATAATGGATACTCAGCTCGGAATCGCGTTGCACGATCCATCAACAGCAGCACGCCATACAGGAGTCAGAGAAGTGACATCGTCACCAGAGGAGATCGCTCCTTCTCTGCTCCACAAAAGCACAGTCAATCCATTATAAGGCCGCTTTGCTTTGCCTCTGTGAAGGGGAGATTCATGCCTGCATGTCACAGCACTGCTGATGAGGGAGACTCTGACTCACTCTCAAACTCTGAGTCAGAGCATCGGAGGAGAGAGTCCAATCAGAGATTGCGAGAGGCAGCGGTGGCGCTCAGCGAGAGGCACGGAGCCGAGAGGGAGAGAGTGTGCGCGGAGGCCTGGGTCCCCGTAGTGGGGTCGCCCCGTGTCTGGAAGTGTTATCTGTAAGGGTTGTCCAGAAGTCATGTCTGGATGTCTTTTCCAGAAGCCCGAGGCAGAGCTGGGATCTGTGGCCACCGTGCTGGGAATGTGTCTGCCCAGAGCACTGGACAGACTGGTTAGCCCCAGCAAACTGGCATGTTCATGAGGACACCCAGCAGGGTGGGGCACGGAACAGCATTCAGCGAGCCTTGCTCAGTGGAATACACAGAGGAGGAGGAAGAGGAGGAGAAGGTCTTCGTCAGGAGGAGGTCTTCATCAGGAAGAGGTCTTCATTACTGTGAGATGTTTCTGGTACTAGTTATATATTAATAACAGGCCATGGTGGTGCAAACAGAAGGTGGATGGGGAGTGTGTGTGTGTGTGTGTGTGTGGGGGGGTGTATTACTGCAGCCTATAGGATCAGCAGACCTGATCAAAGCCTTCATACATCAGGCTGGAAGACGAGTGGCTGCGATAAGCTCCGCCCGGACGGAGCTCCTGCACACGGCCAGCACGGCGCGATGGAGGGAGGGAGCCAGAAACAGACAGATGAGACAGATGAGACAGATGAGACGTCCACACCTGGATCAATGTCCAGTCTGAAGAACAAAAGAGAGCGAAGGTGGAGGTCGCAGCAGTCCGCCGCTCACAGCTCCGCCGCTGCCTCCTCCACCTCCTCCACCTGCTCTGCCTCCTCGTCCAGTCATGTGTCAGGACAGGGTGAGAGCACTTGGCCCCGGCACTTCAGGGGCCGCACAATCAAAGGGGCGAGAGTCGTCTCCCTCTCACCCTGCTCAGCAGCCACTCCGCCCGCGGGGTGGAGACGCAGATCTTGTCGAACGTGGGCTTGTTAAATGTGCGAAAGCTCGAGGCTGAGATACCTAGGGCTTCCTTTTTTAAAAGTGCGCTCAGGTAATATCTCCCAGGAATGCCCGTCCAATAAAATTACATGCCAAGAGGATAAGATTACCATGATACAATCTGCAAATGTGATGAATAGACGACTCGCATCAGATATACCAGACTGCGCTCTCCCCAAAATTTATTACAGATGTGTCTCTCTGAGATATGGCTCCCCTTTTAAAGGACTTCCACAGCGGCCTCCGCTTCCTCTCCAAAACAGGAAATGAGTATGGCACAGAGGAGAGCACTATCACCAGACGCCAGTCAACAGAGCTGTCCTCCTAGTTAACACTGCCACACTGAACCTCTCCACCACGCCAAGGAGACGCAGAGAAATCCACCATTAGGATCCTGCTGCAGTGCACTTCAAAACACACTTACCATGTGAGCAAAGCTGGAGGAGCACGTTCCTCCTTTACTCTATTTCTCTCTCTCTCTCTCTCACACACACACACTCACACATTTACACTTTTGCAAGCTAAGACTTCTGCTAGCTTAGAGTGACAGACCGACAAACCAACAGACATATGTTCACATACACACTCATGCACACACACACAGACATACACATGTATGCATACACACTTGTGCACATGTGCGCATGCACACACACACACATACACACACACACACAAATCCTGGTCAGACGAATGCGTCTGTCAGACTGAGGCCTGGCTGACATTTCGGTCTTGTTGGCTAAGCAGAATTTACAGCACTGCTGCAAACAGGGGCTTCTGATCCAGACAGCAGGCGGCTCAGTGTACCGCCAGCCCTGGCCTGCAGCTCAGCCCTCTGTGCAAACCCCCCCCCCCCCCACCCCTCCTACTGACACCTCCATGTCTGACATCCAGCACCCAACCGAAGGAGCAGACCTCACGCCTCCCCAGCCACACACGCCTGGCGCACGTCTGCCGGTGCCGTCTGAGATCCGGAGTCGCGCGTCTCGTCCGTACACACTCAAGCAGCTCTGACATCGCCCCTGTACTACATCCAGCGTGTGTGTGTGTGTGAGCATATACAGCAGTACAGCTTGCAGAATGAGCTACTGACTGAATGAAAGAAGCCTGTGGTCTAATGTGGGCTCATAAAACCGCTATTAAAGTGTGCATCCAGAACACAGCTTATTACACGTGCCAATACACAATTTACAGTACAAATAAAATCATTAACATAGTACTTCACATAGGGGTGGGGATTATTGAGCCCTAAAACCTGACTACTCATCATCATAATTAACCATTGATTGCGTTTACTGTGATGCTGCCGTTCGTACACCGGCCCTGCCCTTGCAGACAACTGCATGATCCAAATCAAATGAACTCCTGATCGCTTCTTCCTGTAATCTATGGATACAGAGTTTAATGGCAGCGTATTATGAGGATGCTAATCCTCATAACTCAGTGCTGTCGCCTTTGGAAGTGCTGAAAAGTCCCCTGTGTGCGGGGGCGGGGGGTAGGGGGCGGGGTTTCCGGCAGAGTCCCGCCTCTGCACCAGAGGGCTTTGGAGGCACAGCCACTCCCTCCTGGCTCTCTGCTTCCCCACAGGCCTAAATATGTGGCAGAAGCCCAGCAGCCTTTCATGTGTAAAACCGTGATATTAACCTCAAAGGGAGGGTAAACTTCCCCTGCACAACGCCTAATCCCGCCTTCATCACGAGCGCTGTCTTCTCACACAGGTGAGTGCCAACAGGGGCTTTTCTCACATCAGACAGCTAATGTGAAAGTGTGTGTGTGTGTGTGTGTGCTTGCTTTAATACAATTCTTTTAAATTCCAGATTTCCTTGACTTTGTTCAAAGACATTATTAATTAAATTAATAATGATTTGTATCAAAGGGGACGTTGATCACAGAGTGGTTGTGCTGGGGCCCAGTGAGAGTGTGGGCCCCTGCTCAAACCACCTAAGGGAGGAATACTGGATCCCAACCTTTAAGAGACTGCTACAATATGACACTCAAGTTAAAGCATGTAACACCAGGAGCAGGTCTCTACCTCCACATGTGAGTGACTGCATGTAACACCAGGAGCAGGTCTCTACCTCCACATGTGAGTGGCTGCATGTAACACCAGGAGCAGGTCTCTACCTCCACATGTGAGTGGCTGCATGTAACACCAGGAGCAGGTCTCTACCTCCCACATGTGAGTGGCTGCATGTAACACCAGGAGCAGGTCTCTACCTCCACATGTGAGTGGCTGCAGTGGCTGCATGTAACACCAGGAGCAGGTCTCTACCTCCACATGTGAGTGGCTGCATGTAACACCAGGAGCAGGTCTCTACCTCCACATGTGAGTGGCTGCATGTAACACCAGGAGCAGTTCTCTACCTCCACATGTGAGTGGCTGCATGTAACACCAGGAGCAGTTCTCTACCTCCACACGTGAGTGACTGCATTCGCCCTCATCCTAATGACTGTGTGCACATCTTCGAGGGATGCTGAGAGAGCCTCATTGATCATTTGCAGCTTTGTGGAATACACAATCTTTGTTTCTATGTCTCTCTCTCTCTGTCTTGAGGTGTCGTGGGAGTCACTGGGATGAGGAGGTGTTGTGGGAGGTGCAGCGATGAACGCTGTTGAGGAGAGTCGGATCTGCAGGGCTTGCTAAAGAGGGACATTTCTCACTAATGCCAGCCATAGCCACGTCACTTTCTCCCCTGTGACACTGTGAGTCTCCATTTTTGGGGGGGTGACAGAAGATTTGCACAGGACAAACTAGCTTGTCATCAAAGGACATGCCAGCCAGCTGGTAAGGTATCAGGGACATGACAGATTGCTATGTTTTACCTCCCATTAATTCACTTATTAGAGCTAGACCCAAATCACCTGTCACTCTCAAATCACATGTCACAGCTCAAAAATACAGTGTCAGGTATGTGAGAACCAGCCAGCCAGGGTCTTCCTGACCCATTCATGCATGCACACAGACACAGAGAAACACACATGCACACACACACACACATACCATTATGTCTCAGTACAACTGTCAATACAACAGATGGAAATCCTTCACACAGTAATAGTCAGACTAACTCCAGTTCTTTCCTAACATGCACATTAAAAGACAAAGAAGAGGAGGTTGAGGTGGAGGTAACAGAAGACACATTTGAAAGTTCAATAACCATCAGACTGTCAATATCCTTCAGATAGTCAATAACCTTCTGAGGTCAAGATTCAATCTGATTATTAAAATAATGCATTGATTCCTCAGATGCCTAATCATACTGCACAGATTGGTTGGACTCAAAACACAAATTTGAATTTAAAACAAAACATTGCAAGTAGCATATCTGTGCAAAAAAGTGGTTTATTAAGTGATAATTAATCTATAAGAAATATAAAAATCTGAACTGCCATATTCAATACTTAATGAGAGCATCTCTTGCAAGAGACCGTAGGTAATATCGACAACATCATTCCAAACTGATCCCACAGCGTCTGCTGCCGTATGATCGGAGGAGATACTGGCAGCAGGTGGGGACAGATGAACACAGTTTAACACTATCTGGGAAAGGTTCATGGATAAGAACTTAAGGAGACGGGCTGCAGAGGTGAGAGGAAAAGGCCAAGAGTGTACATTTCTAATAACATGACAAACAAAAAGAGAAACTTGGAGAGTGGAAGAGACCCTTGGTGTGGCGAAGGTGGTTTCCATTGTGTCATTAAACATGTTCTGTGCAAGTTTACAGTCTTTATGTAGGTTAACTGATCTTTTGAGTCTACTGTGTTGATCACTTCTTCACAGTGAATGTCTGAAGTCAGCCTTTGTGTCCATGGTGTTTATATGAATGTACACGAATACCTTCATAGCACAGAAAGAAAGAGAGGGAAGACAGGAATGAAGAGAGAGTGTGTGAGAGAGAGAGGGGAGAGAGGGAATCAGGCATGTTGCTAATAGAGACAGTGTGTGTGTCTGCGTGAGCTGGTGTGTGAGACTCTAGGCCTTTGCCACACGCCACCGGCCCTCCAAACTGCGGCGCAATACAAATCTTTATTCGGTCTTGAGATGTTGACAGGTCAATTGAAGAGAATGAGTCTAGTTTATGATGCAGTTGTCAGAGGTGGTTAGGCCGCGAGTCTGTTTATCTGACTACTCGAGATATTCCGACAATCTCTCTCGCAAACCCCCAGCACCTCGAGGTTAATTACTTCACCAATCTGAGTAAATGGCATGCCATAGTCCCATCTGTCTCCATTAGTTCCCCACTATTTCTCAATTTACGAGGACGGGGGTCAAGGCGTGGGGTGCAGCAGGGATGTAATAAAGCATGGCACTTTATGTTTACACAAATGCGGGAGCCGGGGCATAAATAACGGAAATGCATCTCTCCAATGGCCAGAGCATTCATAATAATGCTGCTCTTTAAAAAGTCGTTTTTAAGCCATTCTCCACTGCCCATGGAGAATAAAAAACACAGCGCACTAAAAACTAACAAGCCAGAGAACAGTGGTAATAAATACGCAGAGCATGCTTCTCCTCTCCCAGCCGAGCGTAGAGGGAGAGAGGGAGAGAGGGAGAGGCGGGCGGCGTCCACAGCTGCTCCCCACGGCCGCACGGCTCCTGGCGATGGCCGGCCGACGGAGCCGCTCGCTCCCGTGGTGTGTGCCTGGGCGCTTTGCTCACTGGAGCTGCCTCTGCAGAGTCCACCCCCCGCCCCCTCCCGCCCCCACACACACACACCACCACCATCTTGTCTAAATACAGCATCACGCCAACCACAGCAGGCAGTTCAACACACACTCCTTACTGTATGGGCCAGTGTAATGTTTATGGGAAACACAAGGCTAACGGGGTGTGTGTTGGCGGGGGCTGGGTGAGGGTGACTGGGCATGTGGTTACACTCCCGTTCTGCTCCTGTGTGTAGAGGGGCACGGGGAGGGGCTGCTGGGGCAATTAATTTCATAGCAAGGTAAATCCAGTGTGCAGCTCTGCTGCTGAGGCCCCCCCCACCTCTCACCCTTTCTCTCTTGTTATTAGTCTGGGTCTGCCAGGCTCAGCGCTGTCCCCAAGGATCCATACATTCAGCTGTTAAAGATGACCTTGCCAAGTACACCCAACTGCTAACTTTCTATCTCCCTCCCTCTCGGTTACCCCACCGACGCTACACTCTTCAAAACCCACCTGAACGAAAGAGAGGCTTTTAAAAAAGAGTTTTATTTGTTCTGAAAAATACTATCAAGGAAAAGGAAAAAACAGTTGAAAGCTTCCCTCCACCTACATCCACCCACATCCACCCACTCCCACTTCACATTGCCCCACATTTTGGCAGTTGTTGCTGTTTTTTTTTTTTTACCTTTTTTCACACACTTTCACTGACTCTAATCTCTGTGTCTCTCATATGCGTGTGTGTGTGTGCTTGTGTGTGTGTGTGTGTGTGAAATAGAGAGTGCAGAGAGACACAGGCTGGATGGGACCTCCATGTGTGAACAACAAAGATGCTGTCAGTAATCAGGGTGTGTTTAAAGAGCTCGAGAGCGTTGCTGAGATGGGACTCCTTGGCTTCCTCTTGTTCAAGGACGGCGGGTCTATCCAGCCCGTGTGAGTGTGGAACTCCACACAAACAACCTGTCAGGCAGGCTGCTGCCAGTAGCTGGGAAGCTGCCGTCTTTAAAACAACTTTGTTTTTTTTTTTGGGGGGGGGGGAGCTCCTCTGTTTGTGAATTATAAATTCGAATCCAGGCGGAGCTCGTGAAGTGTTGCCATGTCGTCTGTCCTCTGCTTTCCCCTAAGTCGCTTTAACGTGTTTGGGAGCTGAGAGGACTTTAATAGAGACAGACTCGGAGAAAAGCTTCACAGTAAAATAAGTGTGGGCTGGAGCTCCACAGAACAGAGACCCTCCCCCACACCTGCGAACAAAACACCTACACTAAAGGACAGTAAGGAAAATTACTATTTGTTTTCAATTTGAGATCATCCAGATTGCTCTATAGGGGAGAGGGTGTTGATTATTAATGTGGACGAGCTAACGACACTTCCTCAGCGGAGCAGACAGACTATTAGTCTCCTCTGACAAGCCCCCCAGCCTGCCACACACTGCAAAAGTAATGAATTTGGGCTGAAGATAAGGAAATAAAATCATCCTTAATTTCTCAGGCTGCCTTTGTGTAAGCTAATATTTTTCCGCCCCACTGGGTTTGATGTGTGCGGGGCTGTGACTGCCAGGATGAAGACCTGAAGGATGATGGCGAACCCTCTCGGAATGAAAAGGGCTGAAAGATCCGTATGAAGCACGCTGACATTCGGCTCTGTGTCACGTCAAACAATGGAGACAGAGCGGAGGCCTCTTCCCTTGGTGCAGCACAGCCGTAAATAAGAGGCTAGTTGATCTCCAGCCAAGTCTGCATGTGCACAGGAGCTGCACAGACTCAGCCCCCACTAAAGCCCACGGCCGATGGATGTTTCTTGCTGTTTGTTTTACCAAAAGGCTTTGAGATTAAATGTGGAAAAAAAAACTATTATTGCTAAACAAGATGTGAGCACAAAGAGAAGAGGCACTGGGCAGAGAGCAGGAATACCTGCAACAGATGAACGCACATTAATGAGTGTTCTCCATGTAAATACTCCCAGAGCTGGTCCCCAACACTCCCACACACTCCCACACCCCCAGAAACCAACACTAGCAGCAGGCAGAGGACCAAACACCGCCTAGAAGCCTGTGGAAGGCAGCTCAGCATACAGCCTGGGGACTGCAGCTTTGGTATTGAAAGATCATACAGTCGTAGGTAATGGACTGTTTGCATTCAGGGGCAGGAAGGCAATTACTTAGTGACTCATTAAGCTGGCAAATGTGTTAATGCCCCACTAAACACGCTCTAACCAAGCCGGGGCTTCTGTTAATCTCACTACAGCTGTTTCTCCGGCGGCACGAACGCACTTGTCCACTGTGAAACTCGGATTTCAGACCTGCAAAGCAGACCGGATCAGGAATTTTGTATGGATGATGGGCGTGAAGAGTTCACCAAGGGAAACATGAATGTGAGGTTATGAAAGCGTGCACGCGTGCGAGTGTGTGTACACATGCGTGCGTGAGTGTGTGTACACGCGCGTGCGTGTGTGTGCATGCGTGTGTTTGAGCTCGTGCTGACCTAACGACCCAAAAGGCTTCGTGCCTTTAGTCTCAGATCCTCCCCATGAGGCTGAGGGTCCAGCTGCAACCCTGGACAAGCAATAGCGTCACTGTTTGTGCCACTAAATAGCTCAGCGTCTCCCGGGACACCACAGATGCTCTGCACTAGTGTGTACAAATCTTCCAAGTGAAGCAGCCTTGCTGCAGAAACGCCTGATCTGGTAAAACGTGTACAGGATTAAGAAAACAAGCATATATATGGCTGAGCCGTGAACACACACTGATGCAGTCAGGCCAACCTTTTGATCCAGAGCAATCAGCAAACATACAGCCTGACTGTACAGCCGCGTGTGCGTAATCTACGGGGCTGAACATCCTCGTCCACATTTCAGTGTGTTCGTTGTGCTGCTGTGGTGCTGGTGCAGGTCCCAGCACCTCCCCCGGGAGGTCTGCAGCAGGCCACGCCCCCTACGCTCCAGCTGCCTCATGTCACGCACCACAGTCATGTGGGGGGGAGGGGGTAGACGGAGCGGGGAGCGCTCATCTGGAAGAGAGCTGTGCACGGCTCTGGAGACGCTCTTAGCATGGGATGAATGAACCAGCCCTCGTGTCTCAATTAGCAAATAATTAATGGCTGTGTCAAAGCAAATTGCTGGGCTCGAGAGCCACACTTGTTATTAACTTTCACCAAATTGGTGTGCATTGATAACTACAACAAACAAACACGTAGAAAAAAGGGGGAAAAGTTTTCTCAGTTATTGTTTCGCTTTCGAGGCTCACAGTACCATTGTCTTCAGTGTAGAAAATGTGTGCTCTCTCTCTCTCTGATACACACACAAACACACACACACACACACACACACAAATGTAAATGAGAAATGCAAAAAGAATGTGGTATACACTTTTACTGTTGGGTGTACTTCAAACAATCTTCTGTTTTATTGTAATGCCGCAGATATTCCTGCAAAACAAAATACTTAAACACAAATTGAAATAAACTCCTGAGCGTGTGGGAAGAACCTGTCTTGAATGGTACATACCTATTTGGCTTCATGAACACACTCTGTCCCCTCCCCCACAAGAAGGGCGTGGCCAGACTATGAGACACAGAATGCACACTTCAGATAGGGGGAGGAGTCAGGACGCTTCTGGACACCATGAAACTGCTGGAGAAAATACCAGCGTGGTGATGAGGGTGAGATGCGGGTGCAGCAGGGTTCGGGGCTAGGCTGAGGTTAGGGAGAGCCTGGGTTAGGAGGCTGGGTAGGAGGTGGGGCAAGGAGGTTTGGGGAGGAGAAAACTCCCGTAATGGGGAGAGGAACACAGACCATTCATGACCAGCTGCCTCTACAGCTCAGTTCCACCACATCTAATGGCTTCTTAATGTATATTCAGCAGCAAACCCAGGCAGGCTGGGATGGCAGTGCACTTGCTTGGGGAGCTAGTTAAATGATTCAGGGGGAAACTACGGCTTTCATTTAGGTTTGTGCCCTCCAGTCTGTTTATACTGGTCGATACACTTGTCTGAAGAATATAATGGATTAGCACATCATTCAACAAAGCGGCAGGGAGGCAGACTGGGGGCGATGGAGAGAGAAAAGTAAATTACAGTTAGCAGCCGAAGTGGGGCATGCCCTCAGCAAGGAAACATCATATCAACTCCCAGCTCCTGTTCCGCCAGCCAGCCAACCAGAGTGGAGGGGACGACAAGGAAGCGGATAGCAAAGGAAATAAGAAACAAAAAATCTCACGGCATTGAAATAAAACAATTTAACAAAATAAAACAAGAGCAGTTCCACAGGAGCGTCTGACTCGTTTCCGTCCTCCTGCTATGAGGGGGATATGGAAATGCTAGCCCGACCTCTTCCCTACTCAGGAAATCACAGCAAATACAAATTCCACCTCCACCACACAATGGCTTTACTTAAGGCAGATCGAGCCATTGGGTTTCTATTACATGGCAGTCGAATTTATTCTCAATTACCCGACCCTGCAGTACGGCTACAGAGGCAATGTAAATGAGTCCTCCATCTTATCTGAGCAGCGAGCCAACTTTTCCTGTAGGAAACAAATGAGAAACATGGCGAAGGATCCTGGAATCTCTCTCCCTCTGTTCCATTAAAAGAATATCGATCGGAGCCCCTGCTAGGCCCTGCTCTAAAATGCCATGATAATCAGAGAAGTTAATACAGCCATTCATTTTCATGGGGACAGAAGCCCCGACACGCCTTGGTTTGGGAGTGGCCCCTTTTCAGGACACAGGGATAGAAGATTGTGTTTAGGAATTAAACTTTTAAGCTGCACTGTTGTCTTCAGGAATAATGACTGTGAGCCTTTTCGATAATAGTGGGAAGAAGAGAGTTTGATTGTAATTTCTAGCAGGCGGAGCTACAGAGTGGTGGGCACAGCCTGTCTGTTCCACTCCAGCACTAAATAAACCAGCACATTCAGCACAACAGCTTTTCATGAGGTAAAATCATATAACTCTCTAGCCATAGCTATAAATTCTCTATATGAAGATGAACTGACAGGAACCTTTCTACACACAGTTTATGGTGCCTCCAAGTCTGCAGCACGTCACCGCAGCACAGCGTTTCCCTAAAGCAGCCCTATCCACACAGCGGCTGTGCGGGGCTAGCGGGGATGCTAGGGCCTCGGGCTGAATGACTTTTTAGTGACAGTGTCATCAAAACAAGCCTTTGTTTGTCACCCCACTGAACCGAGACATTCCGGCTCTCAGCACCTCGTGTGACATAAACAAATCCACCCAAATGTGTCCATAATTTTTACCCCGTGGCACTGAAGAGGAGCCCCGTTGCTTTGGGTGCAAGTGGAGCAAATCCAGCACTGGTAGTGCCTGCGAAAACAGGAAGATCTCCACCTCCCTCCAGAGTGCTTCACTATTAGCTTTTGACAATCCCCCTTCATAAAAATGTCATCACTCAGTCCTGGGCTCACCAGCACAGGCGATCATCCGAAGAACACATACGCAATTAAGCTGGAAGTTACACTAACAGCAACACCAGCTTTTATCACCACTACTATCACGTTAAAATCACAGTGCATTTACACATCACAAATTACATTCCAGAAGTTTGGGAACAGACAGTCTTTCTTTGTCCTTTTTATGTTAATTGTGTTAGTGCTTGTAGCACCACTGATCCAGACAGCGCCGAGTCTTATTTGCACAGATCTGATGAGGCTTTGTTGGGTTTTTAAGTCATAACCACTGGCAGCTTTTCCTCTCCAATCCCCACACTGATTTCCAGAGGAAGACCCAATCCGCGTCTTAAGCCGGGATGCTGCCGTACTGAACGCCCTGCAGTCCCTCGGGAAGCTCTCCCTCTGAAAACCTCCAATGTATCTAATGTCTAATGCATTTTCAAATAGATTGTCAAGGCGCCCAATTCAGTATCTTTTTATTGCATGTCAAATCTTGGTGCAGAAAAAGAAGAACTTAATCCCCTCCCCCCATCCCCCACCTCACCGACATCTCACAAATGAAAACCCTGTCAACATCTGCATGTGCAGAACCTACAGGCGTATCGGACGGATCTTTCCTGTGGTGCTATGAGGGAGATACCGTCATATAACCATGATTAGAGGAATAAAAAGGCTAATAGGAGTTCTAGATAAGGCACATTTACTGTGGTAACTACATATAATGACTTACCACCACTACTGCTGAAAACTGCAAATGTAATTCGCAATATGATCCATGTGATTTCCATAGTACATCGTAACTTTAAAACTGCTCATTTAGAAAAAATAGCAATACCCCTTACTTAGTAAGATATTATCTTAACATTTTTTATGTTCTTTTTCATGAAGCTACTGCCTAAAACAAAATAAAAGTCCCACCAAAGGGTTAGGACGACATTGGCAGGCAACTGCTCAGGCTTCCCAAAATGACAGCCATTTGCACTTAAATGAGGGGATTTGTGCCTGGCCGACCCATTACCAACACGCCATATGTGAAACCGTGTCTTTATCCCACATTATAGAGGAGGGAATGAGATCTCCTTAGACCGCATTTTCTCTTTCTTCCTCTCTCTCTCTCTCTCTCTCTCTCACTTCAAACGGGATTCCCTTTCCTCCGTCAGGAGTAAGGCCGACAAGCATCCTGCAACTCTCTGCTTGTATCCGAGTGTTAAGAGTAAAAAATGAACTTTATCTTGAGGCTGAAGCTTCCATGCAGCTGTAGCGGACATCTGTCCGTCTGCCTCTCTGTCTGTCTGTCTGCGCATTAATGATCCTCAAAGCCAAACTAATGTTCGCCATCACTCACCCATGCGTTGCCCTGCCACGTGCTGTTCCTCACTTGTTATGAGGCAGGCGACAGGCCTCCCCTCCACATTCATGTGTTGTGTCTGATGGATGTAAAGGGATTAGAGTGTGTCTCTGGCCTCCAGGCAGATACCAGGCCCAACATCCCTCTTTGGTAATGCGGCCCTATCACAACAGTGCCAAAAGGATGGAGGGCAGATATCGCACGTAGCCCAAAAACAGCCGCGCGAGGAAGAGGCGGAGCGAGGGAGCGCACTCGTTCTTCAGCCGAAGCTCTTGCCGCTCTGCGCCTGTTCGTCTGAGTCCTTTATCGCTCCTGAAGTGGGAGCCCCTCCCTCCGCCCTCCCGCAGCTCCACGTACTGATTCATTACTAATTATCTATCGTACAGGCCAGAGTGCTCTGCACAGCTCTGCAGGTGTGCCTTACGATAATGGATGGATGAAGTTATCATCCATGTACACAACGTGGCAGTGACATTTGCAAACTCCTCCAAACAAATTTCCTCTTATCTGCTTATAGTTGTGCTACAAAGGTGCCTCCTCACAGCACCTCATTAGGTGCCAATAATTAAGTCTCATTTGTAAAAGCTAATGTACATAAATTTAGATAATTGTATCAGCCACATTTAGTGAAAGTGTATATGCTTCTGGAGTATTAGGACCAAGCAGTTATTTTCCATCACATCACTACAGGCACAACACTGTGGCACCACAGGAAGAAGACGGACAGCGAGATTTGATCTGGTCTCACTGGTCCAAATGTAAGTTCAATTTCTTTATTTATCACACTGTGTACCATTTAAAATACAATACTTAGCAGACTCCTCGAGCAAGACATTTCTTGAAAAACCTTTGTTCTCATGCATGGCTTTTTCTGTATCTCTTCCTCTCTCCCTACCACACATCCCTCCCTCCCTAATGCTCTTATTTTCCCAGGGTGACAAAATTGGAAACAGGACGAAATCCGGGTGTCCACGACTCGGGGCTCCTCTTACCAAGAGGGTCAGGCCTCATCTCTTATTCCCCATGGCAAGAGTCACAGGGCCTCATCAGGCCTTCTTATACCCTTATATGATGGGTTTCCTGCCTGTAATACATGGGAGAGATTACAAACACATTTTTCCTCTTCTGCAGCATCTGGGTGGATATGTCACATTAAGGTGTCATCCTGGGGTCTGCTGCAGACGAATATTACCACCTCTACAGCCATGCTACAGAAGAGAGAGCACATGCACGCTGAATGGAATCTTCTTTTAAAGAGGCTAACTGGTCATTATCTGGCCTAAACCTTCCTCACACCGTCTCTGTCAATACAGAACGTGAACACGCCCCCACTCACGCTGCCTTTTCCTGGCCAGCGGCAACATGAAGAACTACATCTGTTCATTTAACATCTAAAATCACACTTAGGCTGTCACTCTCTTCCTGGACTGTGATCGCTCACAACTACCCCTAAAACCAGAGGAAAACCCTTTTCATTATGTGCTTAATCGCAGTATCTTTCTGCATCTCTGCTCTGGATGGGCGGCTCCGTCTCTCCCGCCTACTTTGGCCCTCTTTCTTCCTCTCGCTCTCACAGTAATGGTGGCAAACGTTCTGCAGTATGGTGGCAGGCGCCAGAGGGATGGTGGTGTTAATGCGCTCTCCCCTCGACCGCCAGGACATGCCTGCACAGTAAAACAGGAGCACACTCACAGCATCAGCGGGCTCCGCATCTCTCCACAGTGTTGTCATTGTCTTGCTCCTCGCTCTCTCTCTCTCTCTTCCTCTCTTTCTTCTTGATCACTCTCTCTCTCATTCCCTCTCTTTCTCTCTACCTCTCTCACGTTCTGGCGGGGTTGTCAATAAAATGATTCATCAATTTTCGACAGCACGCGACTTTGATGTCTTAATGTGTTCAACAATCTGACATGAAATTAAACCCATTTTAAATCCCACCTTGCGGTGGACGTAGGTCAAGATTTATCAGTCCAAACACACGAGAAAGGCGAGTCTACGGAGTCACTGATTAAAAAACAGCAGGTAGTTAAGAGTCATTTCAGCTGGCAGACTAGGTAAGGATGTGGGGGCCTTTAACTGAGTAAGTGTTCCTTCATTACCTCAGATAAATGATAAATATCTAATTCGCCATTTGATTTGCAGAGAGCACAGGTATTAAATATAGAAATCTCTCTGAGTAAAACCTAATGTTGTTGCTAAAGTTTCATAAAGCTTCATGCAAAATGATACCCGGCACCAATCTAGTAAATGCAGGTAAATAAGATGATAAATAAGTTTATCATAACTAACTAAATCCAATCCTGTTCTGCATGAAAGATCTGCTGAAATGGAGCCACACTCTGAATCTACATTTCTCAGTTCCAGCTCCCCATTCACATCAAAGGCAGCATAAAAAACAACAACAAAAAAACCCCAACCTCAGCACGTGGAGACGTGATCGCACAGATTCGCCATCAGATATTAATAAGAGCAGTGGACATATGGGAAGAGAGCTGCCATATCAGTCTGGAGACAAGAGGGAGGGCGGTGCACCCTGCCCACTGAGCTTATCACAGCCGTTTAGAGATGGCCGATAGCAGACATACAGGCCCATGCAAAACAGGACACTGCAGACAGGGCACTGTGGACAGAGGTCTGCAGAACGGGGACTGCAGACAGGGGGCCAAACACAGGACTGTAGACAGGAGACAGCAGACAAAGGACCGCAGACACGAGACCATAGGCAGAGGACCGCAGACACACACAGAGTAGAGAGTAGAGAAAGAAGCAAAAGGAAATGGGTAATACGTATCCAGCCACCTCGCTGGAGAGGATTTGCTTTAAATCTCTAAAACAAAAAGTGACAGAAGAACAGAACATCATCTCTACAGTTCTGTGACCTTGACAACGTCCTGCCAACCCATCTGCTCGAGAGTTCCCGCAGTCCCGACACCTCTCCCAGATGCCCTCCCTTTCAGCCATCTCCTCATTCCATCTCCCTCTCTCTCTTCCCCCCACAAGCACCGTGACCATGTACTTCAGAGACAGTGCAGACTCAGGACCAGCTTCTACTTGTCCACATCACAGAATTTAATAAGGATTTGAAAGGCAGAAGCTGGTTCCAGATCAGCACACTCACTCTGTGAAGGTTAATAAACATGACCCCTGTATCTTCATTCCCCATTCCATTATCACTCCAGTGTCATTTAACCAGCACTGGTCTGCAGTTAAACAATAACGGAGCAATATCACACCATGTTGGCACACCGCCTCTAATTTACATTCGTCCGATTATTAACGGCTCGTGTTGACTTTGAGATCCTTGCTGTTTCTTTTTTTTCTTTTTTATACATATATTGGTTTTGGCTTCATATCAAGATGGAGAGGCTGGGAACTTCAGCTCCCAAAAGGATGGTGCCCTCTGAAACCTTGACAGGCACAAAGGCAGGCGTGCCGACAGACCTGCCCTGCGGAGAACGATAAGGTCACCCGGGGGACTGGTGAGATTATCTCTGTCAAGCACTTGGACACAGGATAGTCAAATGATGCATCATGCAGTCATTTTCAGGGGGAAAAATCAATTTCTTCACCAGGTTGTTATTTGCTTTTCAAAGTGCCCTTGTAGTCTCTCTGGCTTGGAGCATTTATCAATTTAAATGTTGTGAATTGATAATGTTTTTTAGCCGCGTCTCTTGTAAAGACAGCTCACTGGTGCGAGTCGGGAAATCTGTCCGTTCTCTCCTCTGTTTGTCCATCTCGTCTGGGAGCCACACTCCTGCGTGTGTCTGTCTGGTCTGGGAGCCATACTCCAGCGTGTCTGTCTGTTCTGGGAGCCACACTCCAGCGTGTCTGTCTGTCTGGTCTGGGAGCCGTACGCCAGTCTGTGCGCACGCTTGGGGAGAGGGCCACGTTGAACTGGGAGGGCCCTGAGCTGGTAGTCAATCTTCCTAGGTGAGCAGGAGCTCAGATATGGACAACTGCTTAAAAAATAGTGTCTAGATTTTAGCTTGGCTTTTGTAATGCCTTCCTACTTTGTGTTAGTGGTTAACATCAGAAGAGGAGAGGGAATGTAAACAGTCCCTTAGCTATAAATCCTTTTCTGCTGTTTTGTCTTTGCAGCCTATGATATTCATTTACTAACATTTTTGTTTAACCACAAACTTTTCTTGGTTAGAACAATTTGGAACTGAAGATCTGAAATACAATCAGACACACAGAGAGAGACAAATTTACACTGTTTTCAAAAGTTGAGAAGATGAACTTATTCTGTATTTTTATCAGAACATATCCGTGCTTTTATTAACGATCCCTAAAAGCTGAGGGTAATGAATGTGTGATGCACAGAATCAACCATGAACTCCTCCATTTGCTATTCCAGGAGCAACAACGCAAGCCTCTGCTCAGCATAACCGATCATGTGCATCACATTCCTGGCCGCTCTCATTCGGAGTTCAGGTAAAACAGGGGCGGGGCTGGGGGCGGGGCTGGGGTAAAGGGTACTGGAGACAGACCAATTAAACCTGACCTACTCCTGCCCTGTCTCCCTCCACACTGCTACAAGCCCACATGCATACTGACCCTCAACTGCCACAACAGCAGAAATAAAAGAGCACTTATTATCCATTTAACTCTCTTCTAGAACTCCGTGATGGACTGTTAGAAGATTCCAGTAGAGTGCCTCTTTGAGTGGGTCTGCTGGGTAAATAATGCACATTTTTTAAACATAAAAACAAATTATAAATACTGCTACTATACTTATTAGTGTCTGTACAGGGTTTACAAACATGCAATATAACTAACACAATGCAAATGTCAAATCTATTTTCACTCTCATTAAGAGTATTGTGAATGTCCTGAATTATATTAATATATGTACCATTTATGTACCAGACAATGCGGGTTAACCGATCTCAGTGACACTGTGTGACATTCAAATGCACCTTTTTAAAAAAAATTATTCTTTCAAGAAAACAACTGACATGTATTTTTTTCCCCATGCAAAATTATTATAATAAAAAATACAATTAATAAATAAGCAAACAGACAACAGAAAGGCCAACAAAAGATTCAATTATTTGATTAGGCTGAACAGTGATGACTCCCTGTCAGAGGGGCAGGGAGAGGAGAGGTGCAGTAGGCGGAGCAGCAGTGAGTGAGTGCATGACTGATGGGATAAAGGCAGGAGCAGGTCTGATCTCTCTACAAAGATGTGATCAGACATTCAGGCAGACGTTTATGCTAATGCATGCAATATTCCAGGGATGTCACGGGCTGTAGCACAGGACTGTTTAAATCGGGGGGGGTGGTGTTGGTGGATGAGGAGGGAGGGGCTGGACGGTCATTGGGGAGGGCAGTAGCGGGCAATGGCTCTCAGGTGACCAGGCAACTCCTATGGGGGGGAAAAGGGGATCTCCTCTTCCGAAGTGCAGACAGTGCCAGAGAGGAGAGGAGGGGCTGGCAGCAGGACTTCCAAACCCCATCACCACTGCCATCACCCAGCACAAACAACCGAGAGAGGCACATTCCTCTGCCATATGGTGGATTACATGTGGCCCTCAGATGTCCCTGAACGTACAGTTAGACTGTGCTTTCAGCTACCCGTACTGGGTTACACTGAACCCCTCTGTGGCAGAGCAGAACTCAGCTGCTCTCTGTATTCCAGATGTATCAATTTCCTTGGATATCCAGTCCATGAGAGTGCATATGCTGCATTGGCAGGGGGGCAGTCTGAAAAATGGCCACCTTCCAAAAGCTAATATTCTTTTGGCCGGAATAATGCAATTATTATTTTCCTAGCCATCAGCTTCGGCACACAATGCCATCTGTTACACGACACAAACACACACATCTCCATTTAGAAAGTAGACAGCTGCCCACGCGCGGGCTCAGCCTCAAATATCAGCCACACGGTGCAGACGACAGGGGCTCCTCTGACCTGCCACAAGGTCTTATGCAGCCCTGAGTCTGTCTCCCACAGTCTGCCACGCTTATCACCTCCCACACCACGTACGAAAGTGGAATGAGTAGGCCCCTCCCACACCACGTAAGGAAGACCCCAGTGGCATGAGCAGGCCCCTCCCACATCATGTAAGAAAGTGGAATGAGTAGGCCCCTCCCACACCACGTAAGGAAGACCCCGGTGGCATGAGTAGGCCCCTCCCACACCACATAAGGAACACCCCGTGGTATGATTAGGTGCCTGCCACTCACTCTGTTCCATGAGCTGGTTTATTGAATGGCATTACTGCAAAGCTGGTGCTTAATCTAGAAAGGCGGCAATCCATCCATCACATATTAATTATTGGAAATGAACTAATCACCCTGCTCAGAAGCCAAATATTAGTGAAGAGTGCTGAATAACTAAGACACGCACGAGGTTTGGCAACATATGCCTATTTACATGCAGAAGTGAAATGATCACAGCTATTAGCACAACAAAACTGCTTAAATGACCATCTGGAGGAGTGAATAATATGGGTAGGAGCTGCAGTGTTTCACCTACTGTCAAACATGGGCCTCATTATCAGAGGGTTCTGGAAGAGGGGCCCCAGATAGGCATGATAAGACACAGAGAGCATATCCACTCCCTTCTGCTCCACCATGGTGAGTGCATTATCAAATAGCTAAGGGCAGCTATCTGCTGGGCTTGTACACCATCACAATAGTGTCTGCAGTACAAGAGGAGAAGCTTGCTTGGGCTCTAAAAACCTGTTAGGCGCTCCGGTCGACAAGCATTAACGTAACACAAGGTGGTCAATGGTCACGGAGGGGAAAGCAATTTCACATCAGTCTGCGCTTCAGCATGGGGGCGGGGCACAGGGAAGGAGCAAAGAGTGTGTGCTAATGTTCCCCCAGGCACAGGGGCCAAAGAGAGCGGTGCGCACACACACACACACACACACACACACACACACACACACACACGGGGTCTGAACCCAGACGAGGGGAGTTTATGTCCCTGCAGCGCATGAGAAAAATGGAAAACAAAGGAAAGACAACAGACAGAATTTTAATTGTAATTTATGAAAATGGAAAGAGTGACGAGATGCCTGCATGTGTTCTCACACTCTCCATTTTATTCTCTGCAATTCTGGACCTGCACGTATGCATGCACACACACACCTCACACACACACACACACACACACAGGTTTCAATCCCATCACAGTGCACCCTTTCCTGTTCATCATGCTGCTGTGGCTCGCTCCTGATGGCAGAACACTGCGCAACAAGCTCTAAATCTCAGGGAGGAGCCGTGGAGCACAGCAGACATAACTGTAGCACCAAGGGGGGGGGGGGGGATGGATCAGGAGCGGAGGCTTTATATCTGCTATCAAAGAGCGGAGGCAAGGCTGGAATCGGGGGTTGGCACTCCCTCAGTGCCTCGGGATGCTCCAGCAGTTCTCAGCGAGTGAAGCTGGAGTCTGGGTGTCTCAACCCCCCATGACGGAGCTGTGATTCTGGTGATGCCATTGGAGTGGCGTTCAGCTGCTGAATGTCTAATAATGTCCTTCATTAGCTTGTTGAATATCGGAGACAGTGCACAGCTGGTTAGTCGTGTACATAAACTAACTGTCCATGAGGAGAACCTGGTTCTTTTATGGAGATGCTGAAGGTGTGGTGTATGGCAACACTAAGGCTTTTGCCCTTATGTGATAGCAAATGAATGTTCAAATGACATGTTTTGGAAAGCAGCATTTGACAATCAGAACCATGTCAACTTGCAAAAGCTTAAACAGCACTAATTTAATTAGTGTTCAAAAAATCATGAACTGCATTGAACACTCTTTGGATTCTAAGCCAGATTAAGAAGTTATGAAGCAAAGTAGAGTGCCAGGATCAGCTTAGCCATTTACGATAATAAACTCCACTCATACTAAATACTTACCGAGCCCTTTATCAGCAGGCCAACCTCGATAAAACCACATAAAAGATAAGTACTACTAATCCCACAAGCTTTAGGGACAGCTAATCAATTATTTGATAAAAATCATCAATCAATTAATGCCAAATTAAATTAGAATTAGTCTTCTTATAATATATTCTTTTTTCAGTCAGGAACACAAATGGGTTTTGCTTTAAACAGCCAAATTTGTTTCTGACATTTGCATTTCCAAAACTACCAACACCTGCTTCTGTAGTGAAAACATTACATCCAAGATCTAGAGACGAGATAGAATCTTTTATTAATCTATACCAATATCATATCAAGCTGTACTGACCATTTCCAGTAGTATACAGTAGAGATACAGTCAAAGATCAACTCGCCTCTTTCAATTGGCACTGGGCTTATGTGATAACACATAGCTGTTCAATAGCAGTGTCTCTTCTGATTGAGTCTTGGCAGTTCTCAAGATGGAACTCGGCTCCGCAGAGCTGTGTGCGAGGTCACAGCTACTGGCCAGGCTCTCTGACCTATGCGCTCACTGGAGTTACCCATAGGCCCTGGCTTTGGCCAATAGAAAAGGAGAGTAATAAGCATCCTCGGGAGACTCTGTCTGCTCAAATATGAAGCACTCAGGGCTGCAAATGACAGACCAACAAACCAGAGAGGTTTCAAATTAAGGCTGCTTTGTCAGGATGCTCTCGCGCTTTAATGGAAGAAGAAGAAATATCACACGCACTCACCTGTGAAAGCCCCAGGTATATGGACACGGTCTCTGAGATGTACAAAAACCTCCCCTCCTTGTTTAGTGCAAATACAAATCCATCCAGGGACTGTGGAAGGTGAGACAGAAAAAGACAGACAGACAGAAAAAGAGATACAGAGAGAGAGGGAGGGAGAGAGAGAAAGAAGCAGGTGAGATTGTATACACACAAACAACTCATTTTTCAAACCAGAGGGAGAGCTGCCTCCCAGTTATCCCTTAAAAACAGTTGCCATGAAGACAGGCCTCTGAGAGGTCATTAGAGCGAACCATCACCACGGACACCAGCAGACTTGCATCACAGGTTCAGTGACCGAAAGAATCATGAAGAGTGCATTAAAATATACCGCTGCAAAGAGCACACATTCATATGACCAACAGAGCCCAACACAGACGCAGGCTACTGTTACGCTGCCCAGATTACATGCATATAATTAGGGACTTTGGCCCAAGGAAATGGCTAGAGATCCCTGCTGGAGATGCAGAGACGAGGCGTCCAGCAGGCAACAATTAAGACACTGAGGTCAGCTGGGTTAATTACATATTGTCCCCTACTGATTCTGATCATCTGCAGGGCTTGCTAAGCACAGGCATGAGATATGTGTTTGTGTGTGTGTGTGTGGAGGGGGCACAAATGTGGAAAAGCTTTCCGACAACAGAATGAAAGACTAAAAAATAAAAAGAAAAGCTTTGTGCACAATGTCTCAGCCGATCCGATCACCTTTTTATGAAAATAAAGTTTACACAGATGGGGTAGGGGAGTCATTTCTCTCCCCCCCCCCCCTCCCCCTGTTCTCTCACTCTCTCTCTCTCTGTCGTTTACTTCCAACTCTAAAAAGAGCGGCAGCAGCTGGCGAGAGGAGAGCGGGTCTCTACCCGCCGATAAAGCAGCGCCGCCCCAGGCTGTTTACCGCGCGCTGATATGCAGCTGACAACAGCAGCTCCCCGCGCGGCCGCCACAGCCTGCCAGCGTCCCGCACACACATCTGCTGGAGCCCACGCTCAGCCTACACTTTACATTACACTGGCTTCATGCACTCTCTGGCGCCACCTATGGCACTTTACAACGCACCCCGTAGGATTCAGGACGTTTTAACGCGCTTCACGCTAACGGTGCTAATGCTATAATGTTATGCTAATGCTAGCACTGACATGTGCTAGTAGCACTGCTTTGATTACAACCGGCCTACTCTAAACCTTACACTAGCAGCGATGCGTGAGAATACCCATAAACCTCCACGGCAATGGTGGGACACACTCTGCCCAGCCCATCTCGTGGAATGAATGATCAGCATGTGAATGACAAGAACAGCTAAGCTTTACTCACAATGGGGGGATACTAAATGTTACTCCATGAGGTCAGTGACTTTCAGATGAAAATAGATAAATCCCACACAAATAGTATTTGCCCTTCAGTAGAGGGGTAACGCTTCTCAGATCACTAGTAGGTCATTCTGCAATAATGGAATTACTCTAAAACTGAATTAATTTAAATGATATACTATGTATGTTATACACCAATATACATTCATTACATATGGCAGTAAAATGTATATCACCAGTGCCCCTTCTGTCTGCAGAGCATATTTCAAACTGCTTTTCTTTAATTCAACACTTAGGAAATGCACTTCAGTCTGCACTCCGTTAGTTCACTCCCTCGGTTCGTTCACTACAGTGAACAGCATTATCTTTAGGCCCTGTATGTAAAGCCATCCTCTGTGTGCGGAGGACACATGAGCTCTGCGTCGTGAGACCACCCTTCCCCCTCCCCTTTGAAGGATCTCCCTTCAGTTTCTTCGCCGGGGGGGTGGGCGTCTGTTCAGGCATCGACACGGCCGCCCGTATCCCCACAGGCCCGACCCTGGCTGTCAGCGAGGACCCCCGGCGGTGGCCTCCAGTCGCTCTCCAATCATCTTCAGGCTGGAAGGTGTGGGATCGGTGGGGCGGCAGGGCAGGTCTCTGGAGGAGCGCCGCCCGCCTCAGTCTGCCTCGCCTCCATGACAAACGGCCCCTGTTTACAGGCTAACCACTGGGCAAAGTGCCCTATAAATCACCCTGCAGACAAACTTCTGCAGGAGAAATGTGTTACATTAGGATGGGCTTTTTATGTCATTTGTTTAAAATAGTCATGCCTTCCAAGATGCCTCTCTCTCTCTCTCATCCCCCCCAATGGAACGCTGAGGGCTGAGGAGTATCAAGCAGGAGTGGGGATTCTATGGCCCCTGTCTCTCTGGCCCCTGATCTTTGGCAGTACGCAGCAATGAGATCAGTGGGGTTGCATTAGTTTAGGGCTGATGAGCTGGTTCTTGAGTTTAGGACTACAAATAAAATGTGTTTTTGCACAAATTCATTTGAATCTCTTGTGTAAAGGAACTGAAACATTGTTCCTTTTTATACACGATCTCACAGATCCATGCTCCGATTCACAGCTGTTACTGACATCATTACGTTATATTGTTCAAGGTTTAAAAACTAATATATAAGAGATGTTAAAGTTGATCGATATTTTTCATCACTTTTGGTTTAAAATGACTTGAGGTCAAAATGTAAAATTAATAACAAATATGACTAGGAAGCAACGCCTGTGTCCAAGCCCTGCATGTATCCAAGCTACACCTTTATCCAAGCCCTGCCTGTATCCAAGCTACACCTTTATCCAAGCTACACCTTTATCCAAGCCCTGCCTGTATCCAAGTAGTGCTGGGCGATACAACGATCTCGATTTGTTTCGCGATGAATATTTCCTCGGTGACGATGATAAGCTTGGGCAATAGAATTCAATAAACATTCGTTTCCATTTCCCACCTTAAGTAACGCCACCAGCAATCTGATGACATAGCACACGATCAGGCTGCACGCTGAATTGCATGCTACGGTGGCCCTGAAAGCCCATCACGCTGCAAAAGCAAAACGCGCTGCAAATACGCAAAGCAAATTCATCAACATAGCAACGCGTGCGCTACATTTCAGAAACGCGCTGCAAATTCACAAACGCTGCAAATCCAGCCACAACACAATGGAAGTGTTTCTGTACTAATCATTTTACCCCGGGACTCTAGGTTTTTAGCCATAAACAACAGTTGTGTTATACAGGTTCTTATTACGTTGAACGGGACTTAAGTAGTAAAGCTATTTAAATGTAGCAGCTTTATTAATTAAGTTCCCTAGCTAGCTATTTAGCTAGAAACTACGTTGTGTTAAATGGGATTTTTATCAGGGTTTACGTTTAAGCCTTACGTTTCTGTCTAAATACCTAGCTAGCTAGATTTAAAGAGCATTTAGCTATTTACCCGTGATATAAAGTGATACGTGATTTTATCACGGGTAAGATAAATGATGCAGTATGTCTCAAAACGATTCCACAAAATAGACAAAACATAATCTGGTAAAACGAAGGGAATAGCACTGTAGGTTTTTAACTAGAAGCAAGAGTTGTGCTAGACAGTATCATTACGTAGAACGCGACTGAATTAGTAAAGCTATTTAAATGTAGCTAGCTAGGTAGGTAAATGAAGCCTGAAAAAGTGTATGCCTTAGTTTTCGTCTAAATACATAGCTAGCTACATTTAAAGATCTTTACTCATTGAGTCCATCCATCCATCCATCCATCCATTGTCTTCCGCTTATCCGGGTCCGGGTCGCGGGGGCAGTAGCCTAAGCAAAGAGGCCCAGGTTTCCCTCTCCCCAGCCACCTCTTCCAGCTCTTCTGGGGGGATACCAAGGCGTTCCCAGGACAGCCGAGAGATATAATCTCCAGCGTGTCCTGGGTCTTCCCCGGGCCTCCTCCCAGTTGGACATGCCCAGAGCGCCTCCCTAGGCAGGCGCCCAGGTGGCATCGAACCAGATGCCCGAACCACCTCAACTGGCTCCTCTCTATGTGGAGGAGCAGCGACTCTACTCGAGCCCCTCCCGGATGACTGTGCTCCGTACCTTATCTCTAAGGGAGAGCCCAGACACCCTGCGAAGAAAACTCATTTCGGCCGCTTGTATTCGCAATCTCATTCTTTCGGTCACTACCCAAAGCTCGTGACCATAGGTAAGAATCGGGCGTAGATTGACCAGTAAATTGAGAGCTTTTGCCTTTTGGCTCAGCTCTCTCTTCACCACAACGGTCCGGTACAGCGACCGCAATACTGCAGCCGCAGCACCGATCCGCCTGTCAATCTACGTTCCATCCTTCCCTCACTCGTGAACAAGAACCCGAGATACTTAAACTCCTCCACTTGAGGCAAGGACTCACTCCCGACCCAGAGAGGGCACTCCACCCTTGTCCGACTGAGTACCATGGTCTCAGTTTTAGAGGTGCTGACTCTCATCCCAGCCGTCTCGCCCTCGGCTGCAAACTGATCCAGCGAGAGCTGTAGGTCTCGGCCCGATGATGCCAACAGGACCACATCATCTGCAAAGAGAAGGCGTGGAATCCTGAGGCCACCAAACCGAAACCCCCCTCCGCCACTTGGCTACGCCGAGAAATTCTGTCCATAAAAGTTATGAACAGAACCGGTGACAAAGGGCAGCCTTGGCGGAGTCCAACTCCCACCGGAAACCAGTCTGACTTACTGCCGGCCATGCGAACCAAACTCCTGCTCCGTTTGTACAGGGACTGGGTAGCCCGTAGCAACGGGCCCCGCACCCTATACTCCCGGAGCACCCCCAGAGGAATCCCCGAGGGACACGGTCGAATGCCTTTTCCAAATCCACAAAGCACATGTGGACTGGTTGAGCAAACTCCCATGCACCCTCTAGGACCCTCGCAAGGGTGAAAAGTTGGTCCAGTGTTCCACGACCAGGGACGGAATCCACATTGTTCCTCTTGTAACTGAGATTCGACTATCGAGCGGACTCTCTTCTCCAGAACCCCTGCATAGACCTTACCGGGAGGCTGAGAAGTGTGATCCCCGATAGTTGGAGCACACTCTCCGGTCCCCTTTCTTAAAAGGGGAACCACCACCCCGGTTTGCCAATCCAGAGGCACTGCCCCGATGTACACGCGATGTTGCAAAGACGTGTCAACCAAGACAGTCCCACAACATCCAGAGCCTTAAGGAACTCAGGACGGATCTCATCCACCCCGGAGCCTTGGCTCCAAGGAGTTTCACAACTACCCTGGTCACCTCGGCCCTAGTGATGGGCAAACCCCGCCCGAGTCCTCTGGTTCTGCTTCCTCTATGGAAGACGTGGTGGTGGGATTGAGAAGATCCTCGAAGTATTCCTTCCACCGCCTAATGACATCCCCAGTCGAGGTCAGCAGATCCCCAGCCTCACTGTATACAGTGTTGGTCGGGAAACGCTTTCCCCTCCTGAGTTGCCTGACGGTTTGCCAGAACCTCCTCGGAGCCGATCGAAAGTCGCTTTCCATGGTCTCACCAAACTCTTCCCACACCCGAGTTTTTGCCTCTGCGACAGTCAAAGCCGCGATCCGCTTGGCCCCCTGTACCTGTCTGCTGCCTCCAAAGTCCCACGGGCCAACCAGGCCCGATAGGACTCTTTCTTCAGCATGACGGCCTCCCTTACCCGAGGTGTCCACCACCGGGTTCTGGGATTGCCGGCCACGACAGGCACCGACAACCTTGCGGCCACAGCTCCGATCTGCCGCATTGACAATAGAAGCACGGAACCAAGCCCACTCAGACTCAATGTTTCCGGCCTCCCTCGGGATGCGGTCAAAGCTTTGTCGGATGTGGGAGTTAAAGACCTTTCTGACAGGTTCCTCTGCCAGACGTTCCCAGCAAACCCTCACAATACGTTTGGGTCTGCCAGGTCTGTCCGGCATCCTCGCCCGCCATCTGATCCAACTCACCACTAGGTGGTGATCGGTTGACAGCTCAGCTCCTCACTTTACCCGAGTGTCCAAGACACACGGTCGCAAGTTCGACGATACGATTACAAAATCGATCATCGAACTGCGACCTAAGGTGTCCTGGTGCCATGTGCACTTATGGACACCTCTGTGCTCAAACATGGTGTTCGTTATTGACAAACTGTGACGAGCACAGAAGTCCAACAACAGAACACCACTCGGGTTCAGATCGGAGAGGCCGTTCCTCCCAATCACACCCTTCCAGGTCCCATTGTCATTGCCCACGTGAGCATTGAAGTCCCCCAGCAGAACAATGGAATCCCCAGAAGGGGCACCTTCCAGTACCCCCTCCAAGGACTCCAAGAAGGCCGGGTACTCCGAACTGCCATTCGGTGCATAAGCACAAACAACAGTCAGAGCCCTTTCCCCGACCCTAAGGCGCAGGGAAGCAACCCTCTTATCCACTGGGGAAAACCCCAACACACAGGCAGCGAGCCGGGGAGCTATGAGTAAGCCCACTCCAGCCCTCCGCCTTTCACCCTGGGCAACTCCAGAAAAGAATAAAGTCCAGCCTCTCTCGAGAGGATTGGTTCCAGAACCCAGACTGTGTGTGGAGGTGAGCCCAACTATATCTAGTTGGTATCTCTCAGCCTCACACACCAGCTCAGGCTCCTTCCCACCCAGAGAGGTTACGTTCCATGTCCCAAGAGCCAGCTTCAGTAACCGAGGGTCGGTACGCCAAGGCCCCCCGCCTTAGGCCACCGCCCAAACCACAATGCACCGAACCCCTAGTACTACCTCTCCCACAGGTGGTGGGCCCATGGGAGAGTGAACCCATGTAATCCCTTCGGGCTGTGCCCGGCCGGGCCCCATGGGTAGAGACCCGGCCACCAGGCGCTCGCCGAGGAGCCCCTCCCCAGGCCTGGCTCCAGGGTGAGGCCCGGTAACCCTGATCCGGGCAAGGGTATCTGGGTCCTGTTTTCATATTCCATTGGGGTTTTTATTTGGACCACTCTTTGTCTGGCCCATCACCTAGGACCAATTTGCCATGGGAAACCCTACCAGGGGCATTGCCCCGACAACCTAGCTCCTAGGATCACATGGGCACGCAAACCCCTCCACCACGATAAGGTGGTGATCCATGGAGGATCATTGAGTCCAGTTGTGGTGAAATCCAACTCCTCTGCAGAACCCGACTCCCCTCGTTTGCACGCACATAAAGACGCTACAGATGATATTCGGGTTAAAATTAAACCCTTTACTAAACGAGTTAATATAAAAAGGGTTATTATTAAAATGACACTTGTTGAACGTAGAGACATGTGATTTATGTGGAATAGCCTACACATCCAGATAAGTCACCAAAATAAAAAAGACGTTAACCAGACATTTCAGTCCTGTGAGTTATATATATATATATATATATATATATATATATATATATATATATATATATATATATATGAGATATAACCATGAGAATTAAAATGTATGTAAAGTGTTTTCATAAATCTTAGCATGAAACTGTTTATGAACCCTGGTGGCTATGATCTATGCCTGAAGACGATATCAAAACCTTTACACTGTATAACTCTTGTGAATAACAATCTGCAGGTTTTTAGCCAGAAACAAGAGTTGTGTTATAGTTGTGTTCACTTCTCACTTAAAGCATAAAGGAAATAGTGATTTGATTTATATCGTGATATATATCAATATCAACTGATATGAAAAACAATATTGTGATAAGGTTTTTTCCCATATCGCCCAGCTCTATATCCAAGCCATACCTGTATCCAAGCGACACTTTTATCCTAGCCCTGCCTGTATCCAAGCTACACCTGTATCCTAACCCTGCCTGTATCCAAACCACATCTGTATCCAAGCCCTGCCTGTATCCTAGCCCTGCATGTATCCAAACCACACCTGTATCCAAGCCCTGCCTGTATTCTAGCCCTGCCTGTATCCTAGCCCTGCCTGTATCCAAACCACACCTGTATTCAAGCCCTGCCTGTATTCTAGCCCTGCCTGTATCCTAGCCCTGCCTGTATCCAAACCACACCTGTATTCAAGCCACACCTGTATCCAACCCCTGCCTGTATCCATGCAGTGTCTCTTTCCCAGGCACCTCATGTTTCCCTAACAGAGGACAAATTTGCAGGGGCTGAAGGACACGGGCTGACAAACATCAATCTGCTCACTGTGCCCTGTCCAGCGTCGCCACACGGCCGCATTAACGCGCACGCCCCACGCCGGCCGAGAGCGGCCTTATTGACTATTACCATATCATTAGCTATTAGGTCAGACAAAATGGAGCAGGGGGAGCAGCAGAGAGAAGCAGGGCAGCTGGCGAAAGGGGCACACCACATGTTCAGACGCGTCCGCGCCCCCTCCTCTCCTCCCCTCATCCCTCCATCCCCTCTTCTCTTCCCCTCATCCCTCCATCCCATCCACATACACTCCACCCCCCCCCAGCCCCTCCTCCCTCAGCCTATCAAAGAAGAATCGCTGCAATCAACACCTCCAACAGGGCGGCAGAGCCGGGTCTGCTGGACCTGGCGTGTGTTTGAGTATGTGTGTGTGTGTGTGTGTGCGTGTGTGAGTGGTGTATGAGTGAGAGTGTGTGTATGTTGGTGTGTGTGAGAGAGAGACAAGAGCAAGAGACCAAGAGCAAGAGAGTTCCTACGGTCAGAGACAGATATGATCACTGACCCTGCCTTCACGTTCACGCACAAACATGCTCAGCAGAACAAGCAAGAGAGATGTAAAGTGGTTTCTAATCTAACGAACCAACCAAAGCAAACGGCCGGCCCATTACTGCTCTGATCTTTTCTCTCACAGACGGCCGAAACTGACAGTGTTTCACTCAGATTCATCACTCTTATTGCTGGTGTGGGGGTGCTGAAACTCTGCTGGTAGACAATGGTGTGTGTGTGTGTGTGTGTGTATGGGTGAGGGACATATGGACAGAGAGAACATTCAAGCGTACTGCAGTATGCCCCCAGGGGGTCTCTTGTGTTGTTGAATCTGGAATTAAAATGATTTTTGGCTTTCATGTAATGTACCTAACAAAAGGATAAAAATACCTTTTTTAAAAAAAAACTGTAAAGTACATTAATGTATTAATGCATTAACTCCCTTTCCCAATGAAACCTCTAAATAACATTTGGTCTAAACAATGAACATCAAAGCTCATGTGATTCGTTAAAGTCCACTTGTGTGCAAAGTGCCATCATGTAATTTACCACAATGTTAGTATAAATACAACACATACATACATACAGTATTAATACAACTGTTCTGAAAGTCCTCTGAGTCTGCAACACTTCTAAGTAATCAACATGAAGACCACGGAGCTCTCCAAACAGATCAGCGACCAAGTTGTAGAGTAGTAGAGATCAGAGCTGGGTTATAAAAATCTCCCAAACTTTGAACAACCCCTGGAGCACCATTACATCCATTACAACAAAATGGAAAGAATATGACACCACTACAAACCTGACAAGAGAAGGCCGCCCCTCCAAACTCACAGAGTAGGCGAGGAGGGCATTAATCAGAGATCCAACAAAGACAACACTGAAGGAGCTGCCAAGGTCCAGTGGACCACTGTAAGCCATAGACACTCCACAGGGCGGAGCTTTATGGCAGAGTGGTCAGAGGAACCCATAGTGTAAAGATAAAATTAAGAAAGCATGTTTGGAATTCACCACAGTATTGGACCAACTCTCCAAACAGAAAACAAGGTCTTCTGGTCAGAATTTAATGTTGTAGCCATTATGGGAAACACTACGTGGTGGAAATCCAACACTTCCCATCACCCCAAGAACACCATTCCCAGAGTGAAGCATGGTGGGTGCAGCACCACGCTGATAGCATTCATCATAAGGGACTGGAAAACTGGTCAGCATCGGTGGAAAGATGGATGGCATTAAATACAAGGCAGCAGAGATTTGAGACGAATACGAAGGTTCACCTCCCAGCAGGGCAATGACATAGTGCTAAAGCTAGACTGTTGAGAGGGAAACATTAAGCATTTAAAGGGAAACATTTAAATGTGTTGGAATGGCCTGATCAAAGACCAGACCCTGAGGATTGCTGTACACCAACCCTGAGGATCTGAACACCAACCCTGAGGATCTATACACCAACCCTGAGGATCTATACACCAACCCAGGCCACCTAATCTGAAGGAGCTGGAGCAGTTTTGTCTTGAAGAACTGGCAATAATCCTGGTGGCTAAATGTGCTATGTTAATAGAGACAGACCCAGAGAGACTTGCAGCTGAAACTGCAGTTAAAGATGGCAAAGAATTGATGGGAGGATACCTATGCACACTAAATATGACTTTTTTCCTCTTAATTATCGTTTGTATTACAATGAAAAATATTTTGCAATTTGCATGGAAGCCACACTGTGTAAATCAGAGGGTACAATCCCAGGAAAATCTTTTTTAATTCCAGGTTGCAAAGCAACAAAAATAGGAAAAAACTCCAATGGCAGTGAATACTTTTGGAATGCACTGTATTTGTAATAGGGAAAGAGAGGGAGGGAAAGAGGGAGATGGAGGGAGTTAGATAGATAGATAGATAGAGAGAGAGAGCGAGAGAGAGAGAGAGAGAGCCCGTGATGATGGGCGTTAAAAGAGATCTTATCAGAACTTCTCTATTGCCACGGGAGCTGTGAAAAATATATTTTTCTCTGAAGTCAATTTTGAGGCTGACAAGCCATGTAGAAAAGTGTAAATATGGATGCTGAGTATTGATTTATTTATTGAAGGCACAAGCTCGGGGGGGATGCTCAAATCACTCATCTCACCCCATGCTGGGGCCTCCTTCAAATAAGAGCATCGTTATAATGCTTATTTCATACAGGACTTAGCAGTGGAGAAAGGATCTCAGCTCCCACTCAACATGACACATTTATTGGCCCACTTTACAGCCTGAGTGACCCAGCACAGACAGCCCTTCTGCAAAGCCACTGGCATGTGTACCACATCACACGTGTGTTCTTAGGCAGAGGATCTCCTCACTTCACTGTGATCTGTCCCCTCACAGCAGACACACTGAGCAGTGTACACACGTTACAGAGAACTACAGTACAAAGTACAGTTAACACACAGCTATGTGCATGCTTTCACCACCTAATAATCCAAATGTCAACATATTTGCTGACACACTATAATCATACATTACAGAGAAACAGAAGACAAATTATCCACCATGTCCCCGGACACAAACGTGAACTTCGTGCCGCTTTTGTGATTAGCATGACATCAGAAATGCTTGTAAAAAGATCGCTGCTCTTAGACACAGCCCACTGGCCAAAGACTGGTCTGATAGATGAAGGCTAAATTGGCTAGATTAAGGCTAAAGTGTCAAGGGGGAGACAGACAGAGCAGAAAAACAGTGTGACTGCTCCTCTGTCCACACCACCAGGCTCCGAAAAAGACAGTGTGACTGCTCCTCTGTCCACACCACCAGGCTCTGGAAAAGTTCCTTCAGGTGACGAGGCAACAATATTGTTTCTACCTCCCTGTGTGTCTGGATTTAATTAAGTGATAACAGTCACCTTCAGGTGATGGCAAAAGACAATAATATAAGAGAAAGTGCTGAGGAGACTGCCTGGGCTCTTCCTGCTATCGAGAGAGAGAGAGAGAGAGAGAGAGAGAGCGAGAGAAGAGAGAGAGAGAGATTGTCTTCTGTTTTTCACCCATTACAAACTTACTACTTCTTGGCTTTAGCCAGGTTAGGCTCAGGAAATATTTTCTAAGTCTAATCTGGGATTTAGCTCAACCCTAAGAGGATTAATTCTAATTTGAATGCTTATGTGTTTAAACACAGGCTTAATAAAGTGATATGGCGTCCATGCAAACCAATGAGAGGCCTGGCTGGTTCAGTACAGGCCTGTCTGTTAGGAGCTGACAATAAACACACATCCACCCTCACACGGACAGACACACACACACACACACAAACACACACACAGGGACTGTGTGCCACATGGCCTTGTGTAGGCCAAATACCCTTGGGCTAATACTGGAAAAAGCGAGATGAGTGAATGTAAATGAGGACCTTCCAACACAGAAAAGGACAGAGAGCTCACGGTCTAGTGTGCGAGCCAGACACATGATGCAGGAGAAAAACTGCAGACACTTCATTGGGCCATTAAAATGATTACTAACAGAATTTGATAGCACAGCAACAGAGAACAGACAAAAACATCCAGCTCCCGCTCCCAGACTCACGGCCAAACGCACACAAACTCAAAGTGGACAGCAGGCTGGTATAAAAATGATCTCAACCAGACCTAGAGGCTTATTAAAAGCACTGCAGTGCTATACCTCTGAACCCGACTCCATGCGCAGTGGCATGAGCCTCCTTAGAGAGTGCGGAGCAGGGCCCCCCCCCCTGACACCTGACACACACCCATCATCAGAGGGCCTCCATCATGGGCTCACATTAGAATATCATTATAGTCTAATCAGCTCAGACGTGAGGGCCTTTTGAGGGGCCCCCGGGACTTAGGAAGCTACACTCAGACTGCATGACTCACACTGAGGTCAACATGCCCAGACACTGGTCATCTCTCAAACACACTCACAACACACGGTGGGGTCTAGTGCTCTGCTGAGTGGCTATCAAATCACAGTGTCTCTAAAACAGTTCCTCTTGCTGTGATGAGCCAACACAACTGAACTGCTTCACTTAGAAAGTCGACAGGCCTGACGGTTTGTTGCTGTTTGATATGCTCGCTAAGTCTGAATAACACATGAGCACAATAAAGTCCAAGGCTGGCCAGGCTCCTGGAGTCCTACACGCAACGGGAGCCTTCAAACTCTGCTCTGTCTACAGCTTTCTACTATCACCACTCAGAAACAGCCTCCAACACAAACAAAGAGCACACACACACGCACAAACACACACACATTGCCGTTGCCTCTTAAGAAATCACATAGGGCCTGACCACCACAGTCTAATTATGCTAATTGTTTCAATGCCCTTGCTATATTTATGCGTGGTGGCTAAGATAAATAAAAGGAAATTGCTTTGGATCTAACTGTATTCATTTCAGAATGCAAACTAGCTCATGTTTGTTATGAGATTGCTGATCTGTTTACCTCTGAAATTCTGCAGGTAATTGCAATTTTGATTGTACATTTATTTTTCCCTGTGACAGTCCCAGGACTGCGCCTGTCTTCTGGTTTTATAATTAAACGCTTTGTAATATTTAAGCACACCAAATCGAAAAGAAAAGCAGCACACATTAGAATATTTTATTCAGTAGACTGAATAGCTCACTCTGGGGGTGGGGATCGGCTCCCTCAGTGGAGATGCTTGATCTGAATACTTCTAAAGTTCTGGAGTGTGTTTGGGCTCTTGTGGATGTAAATAGTGAAAGGTGAAACTAGAGTGTTCTATCAGAGGAGCACGTGGAGATCTACACTAGTGAAATGAGATGTTCAGCAGGTGGAAGAAAATGCCCAAATCTTTCAGTGCTGGCAGTTGATCTATATGGCTTATACAAGTGAACTGCCTCATTCCAAAGGGAGAGTGCTGCAGAAACAGAGCCCTCGTGTCCATCATAAACAGGTCCTAAACATGTATCATACTCTATTAGGAGCATTTTCAACATATAACTTCAACTTGCTAGCCAGTTAACACAGGTTTGTTTAACTAATGAAATGAATTGCTACCTTATGACCTCATGTCATTGAGTTGGAGTTTCTATCTGCTCAGTGCTGTTTGCTCTAAGCCTGTTTAAGGTCATTTTATTCAGTACCCCTCACCCCTCAGAACCAGACAGAAATTATCAGGAACAACTGGACCCACTGAGCAAGAGTGTGAAATGAAGCCAAAATGATGAAACATCCTCTTAATGACCTGGGTGTGTGTCGGAAGGACGGTAGATGAGTTTCTGTTCCTGGTCCAGGTCCTCAACAGATGCTCACCATGTTCTGCTGAGCTGTGTGACCATATTCCTTCCTTACGAATGCCAGAACAGAACTGTGAGACCAACTGCAAAAAAGCTTTTAAAAGCTTGGAGTGACATTCTTTTCCCACTTCCTGTGAGCCACCTAAGGCATTTCCCTCAGGTCGTGTGAAAGGCACTGCAGCCATGGGGCCCACACTGCAGGCCTGGTCTCCCCGCCCTTGCCCCGCCCTTTCCACCCTGCGCTTAACTAGCCAATCAACAGCAGCTTCAGCACCTCATCATCCAGAGCCACTCTAATAACGCATATTTTTCCAAAAATGGATGCTCTGTCTGAGGTAGTTTTCCCAACCATGTATTATGAGCTTTGGACTTTGACATGTGTATGGAAAAGCTGATGAATATGAGGAATGGCTCGGAGATTATAACAGATTATAACAGGCAAACGCTTCACAGTACATCACACAGCCTGACCAACACTCAGTCCCCCTGACTCAGTCCCACTCTGGTAAACCACAACCTCTCCCTCCTAAGACTCAATCCCTCCAGAAGAATCAACCTCTCCAACCTAAAACTCAATCCCTACAAAAGAATCAATCTCTCTCCCCTAACACTCCAACCCTCCAGAAGAATCAACCTCCCCCCACAAGGCTCAATCCCTCTGGAAGAATCAATCTCTACTCCCTAAAACTCAATCCCTCCAGAATAATCAACCTCTCCCCCCTAAGACTCAATCCCTCCAGGAGAATCAACGGCTACTAAAGCTGGTTTTTAGAAGTTCCAGGCAACATTGTTTAAATCATGATTTTTTTTACCAGGCTTTTTCTTATCAAGTTGGTAAATTACTTTAATATATTGTTTCTCTATTATAGTTATTTAATACTAGACAATAAATTAAAAGATAAGAGTTTATTTCATTAAATTAAAACGTGAGAGGCTCTAATAAATTTCTCTTTACGATACAACCCTCTTCACACTGTTGTGTTTGCTCAGTACGCGCAGCAGCATAAACAAAGCCGAAGCCAGAATCCGCCACCATGGACGTGGGGAGTCTGCTGCAGAGCAGGAAGGCGGCACCAGGGTGATGAATTCATTTATGCTTATGTTGTTATCCTGTGGCATTACCATTTAAACGAAAAAAAAGAGGAAAAAACACCACCACCAAAGCCCCAAAACGGAAACGGCTTTCGCTGCTCTCCGCGTTCCCCTGCTAGCAGCAGACAAGTGCGCTGATTTATTTATTGTATTTGTGCATTTATGTCTTATGTGAAGGAACAAATGTGCTGACCGTAGGAGACTCTATTGACAAGGCCTTTGTATAAGGCAGTAAAAAATGAGCCACTTCCTGCAACACATCCATAGGAAACCCGACGCAAAGAGAATGGGAAAGGAGGCTCTCTCGGCGGTGCCGTTGCCTCCTCACCCGGGGGCTCCAGGAGGGCGTGGGCCGCACCAATCAATAGAGAGTAACCCCCTTTCCTCTCTCGCACGCAACTTAAGATTCAGCAAAAGTTTTGGTCTAGGGACCTTCGTCTGGTACAGGTCCTGGAACAAAACCAACATTAATCACCCCGGCGAGGCCCACGTGCTTTAATACAATGACTCGCCCACCCCTGCACACAGGCCCGGACCTATCACTCAGCCCGCCAGCCGCTCTGCGGCGCCTATAGGGCGTGATAAGCAATCGCCAGGGCCCCATATTCTGTTAAATCACTGTAGCCGCATTAGCCTGAATAGAGAGGGGGAGGCGGGGAAGAAAAGGAATCGCTTCACGCCGCCCCTCGCCCAGATGCTTATCGCCGCCACTGAAGAAGACATTCGTCTTTTGTCTGGATTGCCCTTGACACATCCTTCAGGGAAAGGAAGTCTTGAACCTGTCTTTGTTTTGAAGAGCCCTCGGACCTTGCCGGTTTAATCTGGGTTAAACACCGCAGGGTCCCGTGAGCGTTTAAGCGTTCGCCTCTCACGCTCTTTGATAAGCAGGCCGCTACCCCTCTGCTTTTTCTTCTTTTATATATAAATATCTATTCAGGGGTCTTCACTCTGACCGAGAGCGATGACGCCAGCATTGTGATCGCACTCCCGAGGCTCTGATCAGAGGATAGCACACACCAAAGCCCGAGAACATCAGAGCTTAAGCACGTTGAGCTGCTCGGACACAGTCTTACACAACCAAACTGACTATAGTGATTCATGAACTGTTTAAGATTAAGATGTCAAAGCACTGTTGCACTTTTCTGTCACTACTAATATTTTCTAAATTTTTCTTTGCGATGCTGACAACAATCAACAAAGAAAACAAGTAATAATACTAATAAAAACAAAATCCCAAGACGGAGGTATGCTGCAGAGCGGAGGTGGTCTCAGAAGCATATGGGTATTTATAGGGCCTGGCTCCTCTGAGAACACGCTTAAAACCAGAGTAATGGCCCCCAAAGCCGCAATACGAGCCCATATGAGCCCCAGTAAAAGCGGGCTGGTGCTGTCCGTTACAGAGGACTGGGGGCAGCATGAAGCTGGCAGGATCTACGCAGGGCAAGAGGCAGCTGTGAGGGCCATGCTCCTTCACCAGCCTCCGCTTAAGAGCCAAATAAGTCCGGCATTAGTGCGCCACCCCTTTACACCACACCCTTTACACTATGCCCTTTACACTATGCCCTTTACACCACACCCTTTACACTATGCCCTTTACAATATGCCCTTTACACCACACCCTTTACACTATGCCCTTTACACCACACCCTTTACACTATGCCCTTTACAATATGCCCTTTACACCACACCCTTTACACTATGCCCTTTACACCACACCCTTTACACCACGTCCATTACAACACGCCTTTTACACTATGCCCTTTACACCATGCCCATTACAACATGCCCTTTACACTATTCCCATTACACCACAAACTTTACACCACACCCATTACACCATGCCCTTTATACCCCACCATTAAAACCATGCCCTTTACACCACGCCATATACACCACGCCATTTATACCATGCCATTTATACCATACCCTTTACACCACACAGCTGTGCTGGTTCAAAAATATTAGGAATATATACACTATATTAAATGCACAGTTCAATAGGTGCATTGTCTTTTCTTTTGGGGGGTTTTAGAAAAAAACATTTTGAAGGGCTACACTGAAATGCAAACAGCTTTATCTCAGTAAGAAAAGAGCATTGCTGAAAAGAGTGTGACATCATACCAGGCCATTAAAGTGAGAGAGGTAAGGGAAGCATGCTGCAGTGACACTGCTGAAGGACACGTGATTGTGAAGGACCATAGCAACATTAGGATCATCCTCAGAGGAAGATGACTGTACGTTTGACACAAGGGTCCAGTTTCTGCTCTGGTCTTCACACAAGTGAAATGATACTTCATGCACCATGCTACATTTTCTCAGAAATGAATAGTTTAATAGTAAACTGAAAAGGTTTAGCAGTAAATTTACATGCTTTTTTGTTACACTTAACAGTTGGTAACATACTACAAGCCATAATGTTGATCACAGTTCTGGGGTTCTGGTCACAGTTCTGGGCTCTGGTCATTTTCAGCTGCTCTGTTCTGGCCTCTTGCTGGGCGGTTACTGTAAGTGTAATGAGTATGTCAAGCTCTCTTCACACTTTCTTGAGTTTGTCTGTGATTGTTCACACTCGTTCAGAAGTGTTAAATGCAGGCAGGAGGGCAGCTGTGCAGATGAAGGCTGGGAGCTGGAGTCACGGGCGAGGGGGACTCCTACTAACAAATGTAGTGACAGGGTAAGATCAAGGGCCGCACTGACATTCTCACTGCAAAGGTCAATGTATGGCGATGCCGGCGATGGAGAAATGAGCGCCCTGCCATCATTGCCAAGGCAAAAGGTCAGACGCAAGCTGATTGGTGATAGAACTATCAAATTAACCAATCAATACACGGCCGGGATAGGAGGAAGCAGGGCCTCGAGGGAGAGGAGACAGACTGGACCAAATGCCAAGATGTCAATAGCTCTGCACCAGAGAGCACCACCACAGGTTGGAGGGAAGCTCCCCACGCACTCGCTTACACACCCACACCATCAGCCGCCCAAGCGCACACTCACAAACACACTCCCCCCAACAATCTTCACACAACTCTGAAGGGGCTCTGAGGCAGCAGTTCGGTATTAACATGCGCTGTAATTGAGGCAAGCACGGTTGAAGCTGTTGTTCAGGATGGTCGGATGTTCAGGACAAGGAGGCATTCGTGGCCTGTTCATAAACACCGATGGTGTCACACTTCCAGTGTGAGAAAACAGAGAGAAATAAAGTTACTCTGTGCTGGGCGGCGAGAATGCGGCTGGCTGAGGAGGACCAGGATGACCAGACAGATGAAGACACGAACAGGACATGAGTGTATAGCATGTAGTGTGTTTTGTTTGGTGTGTAACTGGCTGCTTCAGTAGCAGAGCCTCTAATCCTCTTCTACATTTACCTCTACAGCTCAATATCACTTCAATTCCCCCATGAGTGCCTGGCTGTTTTGAACCTATCTCCTGTTAAGAGGGCCTGTTCACAGAATACCCTCTCATCCCCCCCCCCTCCCTCCAAAGCCCCCACCCCCCTCCAATTTCCAAACACCAGTCCAGCGAGCCCTGGAAGCCCGTTTAAGTTGAGCTCGTCTGGGGATTAATTGAGCTGAATTATCCACGTCAGTCAGACTGAAGTGCTGTGGCCCTCCAGCCTGTAGTGCTGGGGCAAGTTGATGCAGGTGGGGCTTTGACATGTCCCGCCCACTCATAGCTCACCGCTGAGGGAGTGATCATGGGGGGCTGGTGGGTGGGCAGGGCTTAGACATATCTCACCACTCATAGCCCAGCACTGAGGGAGTGATCAAGGGGGCCGCTGAGTGGCTGGGGTTTAGACGTGTCCCACCCACTCCTAATGTAATGCTGAGGTAGGGATCTCGGAAGCTAGTGTGTTGGAGCTCTGATAAACACCAGGCAGACAATGAGAAGCAGCTGCTGGAATGGTGTTCATTTGATATGGCTAAATAAAACCAAGATACGGGGCAGGATAAGCAACATGCTTCTCTGACTGTTGTCTTGCATCTCTCAATCAAATGCTAATTAATCAGCAATTAAACCACCCCCCCCCCATTACACGAATGGCAATGAGTAGGTCAGTATTCCACAGGGTAACCGATGCAGTGGTGGACACACACACAGTGGGGCCACAGGACAGTCAGCGGCACCTTCCTTCATAATGACACAACATGTAACCAGTATAACCAAAACTACATTCCGGGATCAACAGGATCATTTCCTATTAATAAAAATATGTTCATGACTTTTTACTGTAATTCACTCTAGTAACATTTCAGCATGTCAAGTTATCATAAATATAAAACTAAAGACGTAAGCATAAAAAAAAAAGAAGATGCATGTTGTCTTACAAATATATTTCCCTACAGACTACGTCTGTTACACTTATGCTGTATTTGTCCTCTCAAAATGCAAACCCTATAAATCTATAGACAAGCCCTTTCAGATCATGCATACTGACAATACATGTCGCCCTTTAAATCATTTCTGTGTTCTCAGTGTGTGACTCCGTCCCCAGTGGTCCAAGTCCCTGCATTTCCAATTCAGAACCGCTGTGAACTGAACTACTAACAGTTCAAACTTCCATTACAATTAAAGAGCATCTCGAACATGTAGCACAGAGACTGCCTCTCTGGCTCTACAGGGACCATGTCGATTTTGGATGCAATTAACGATTCTTTTGAGCCTAATATTCATGCAATCGTTATTCAGTTGAAGTGCTGGCAAAATATGGTACATACATTTTCATTATGAGGCCTATCCAAAGGGAGATGCATCAAACAAACAGATTTCATTTGCATGTGTTTTGCTATTTGTTATAAAAATTGCTGTTTAAGAAAAACTGAAGACAGCTCAGTACTTTCAACATGTTCTTCAATTAATCACTGTATAAATTAGTCTTAATCAGGAGAGCAAGATAAAAGAATCGAAATTAGGAGCTATGAGAATATGCATGCTAAATATGCCGTTTAGATAATTTTCGGAATATTCGGAATTTTAATGAGATTAACCCCTCTGAATGATGGATTTTAGTAAGACAGGTATGTGTATAACCCGGTATAGTTCATATAGTTTAGAAGAATTACACGGTTAAAGAATCCTGCTTGCATTCAGGGCTTTATTCACCAACCCATGCCAGCCCAACCATTCTGTTTGGAAGGCAGCTTGGAAAAAATGTTTAGGTTGAAAACGAATCATGTTAAAGTGCGCTTCAGAAATGTAATAGCGTGTACATGCCATCTGGGGGCGCTCTCCAACCTTTCTCACAGATTTGCACCATTCAAGAAGATCAGAAACGAAGTACAATAGATGTGCTTCGGGTTCGTTGTCTCTGGAACCCTATAAGACGTAGTCCTAACCAACAGTGATGTCCCTTGACCGATACTCTGGCTCTGAGAAGCAGGGTAATAGGAAACAGCTGAGATGGAGGACAGAGACTGAGAGGACTGAGTGTGTAGACAATCGATTACATCTGCACCACACAATACAGCATAATCTCTTTCTTCAGGTTCATGGCTATATTGGTATTCCATAGCAAGGGGCTAACCAGCACAGTGAACTTGCTACGATGTGACAATGCTAAGCTGTAATGTTAAGAATTGGATTCAGAGAAAACAAACAATGAAATGTGGGATACATGATGAATACACGTAAATGATGCATGCCTTTCTCATGGAGCAGGATTATTACAGTTTGCGACACCAAATGACTTTCAACTTGCATTTCCTATGCAGAATCAGGAAATAAGGGAACTAGTTCAGTGTAACCCCCACTAGTGGCACTACCAGAGGTCGGCTGTATGGGCTGAGAGAGAGAACATTCCGGAGAAGCATCTAGAATAACAACAATAACAAGGGAGAATGGGATGTCAGATTGTACAATGTATCAGTAATTCTTTTATGGGATCATCGGAAGTGGCCCAAACTCACTGGCCACCTCTAAGAGCCCTTGTGGAGGTGCATCATGTCTTATCATGCGAGGGTACGTGGGACGCAGGTGTCTGCCTCTTGGAGTGCGCTTGACTTTATAAAGCCATCAGAATGGGCTGGTAAACACCGTGTTGAGAAGCTCCCTGTGGATCACGTGGGAAGGGTAAGTAAGTAAGTAAGGGTTTCTGTCTTACTGTCAATACACACTTTATCAGCATAACACACATGAAATGACACAATAACACACATGAAAGCAGCATCTTGTGAAACCCATTAATGGCAAAGAGAGAAAGAAAGACAAACACCAGAATGAAAGCAAAGAGAGTAGCCTTTCCTTGGCTGGGGTGTTTGTACAGTTAATGGAGCACAGTCATCCCCGCACTGCTCCGTCCTCCTCGGCCGCATTAGGCTTGCTGAGGCACTGCTGCTAATAAATCTTTTTTTAGCTAATGCCTTCCAGATGGAAGCTGCATCAGACCAGTTTAACCTTCCTAAACCCTTCCAAAAAATTCCGCCCACCACCGGCACCCACCAATTCATCCACGCCTTTCTCTGAAAGAGCATCAATAACCTTTCACAATGGTGTAATGGCATATGGGTAGGGGTGACTAACTCAGCGTTGTTCACGGAGCTTCTCCCTGGCCACACATGAACTTTGCCATTCACATCAGAACCAACATTAACATGAAAAGTTCCTACAGGAAGGTTTCAGAATAGAATACACAGAATAGAATTTACAGATGTATGCACAACGGTACCAGATACACTAAAACGTGTATAAAGTGATTACTAGATTAAGTCAGAGAATGTATGAGCGTAGAGCGTCACGTTACACATTTTGCTCGGCCAGGTCTCAGTAGGATTTGCACGTTTTAGGGTGGTCCAGTTTGACCTGCTGTGCGTTAGCAGCACACAGATGCTGAAGCATTGGGAGCCTCAGGGAAATAATGGTCTTACTGCTTGTGTCCAGTAGAGGGCCTTCTGTCCTTCTCCACAGACAGAAAGCAAATAAGAAAACACAGACTACACGGTGAGCGATTGGAATTTCTGAACGTCATTTCAGCTTCACTGAAACACAGGTATTCCTTCAGGATTTCAGTGTCATGTGCTTTGTAGCTTGTGTTCTGTCTCCAGTAACTTCAGTCAGAAAGCACACATGACCTGCATCTATTTCAATCTATGAAGCACCTGCACTGACTCACTGCTGTTACTCTGGGAATCACAGGACAGCACACGCTGCAGAGGATAACAGCTGTAGTGCTTCAGCAGAGGAAACAGGAAGAGTCAGGAAGCTGTGTGTGCAGCTCCGGCAGGTGTGTGTGACCGTGAGACCGTAGGGGGTTGAATGGGGCATTGTTTCTGGACCTGTGTGTGTGTGTTGGTACATCCATGCCATATTGTGGAGGTATACATGCAGTACGCTGTGTCTGCTGTCATTGTCTTCACCTTCACTATGTCTCTGCAGTCTAACCCCTACCTCAGATCCGCCACAGTCTTCATGAATCTTTAACAATACCCATCTGTACACACACACACACACACACACACACAAACACACACACACACAAACACGCACGCACACGCACACACACACAAACACGCACGCACGCACATGCACACACACACACACACACACAAACCCCCTCTTTTGGCTGTCCAACAAGCTCCATATGTCTCTCTCTCCAACCTCAAAGAGAGAAGGAGTGTTCTGAAGATGCTGTGACAGGTAAGGGTGTCAGCTCTTGGTGTGTGTGTGTGTGCGTGTGTATGTGTGTGTGTGAGCATATGTGTGCATGTGTCTGCATGTGTGTGTGTGTGTGTGTGTGTGTGCGTGCAGGTCACAGGAGAGAGCTATAAAGACCATCCGTGTACAGTTAGGATGTCTCTTTCGCTGCCAGGGATTATGATTCTGGGCTAGCGAGCTGCATTTGTCTTCATTTTGTTTGACTGTCTTCATGCGTTATTATTAGTGGCTGTCAGAGCAGAGAGAGGGGGAGGAAGTTAGGGTACGTGCTCACACACATGCACGCTCACACACATGCACGCTCACACACACACACACATGCAGGCAACGCATTGTCACCCTCAGACATGCCTGCATATGCATGTATATACATACACAAGTGTGTGAATACACACAATCTCACACATACATATGCACACACAGACCCACACGCATGCAGGCAATACTGCAGAAGGCAACGGAATCTCCTCAGCTTTGCTGGTACCCCACCCCAGATGCCCCCTGCAGATATCCCATCATCCCCCTGCTCATGCTGATGAAGGTCAATGAGCTCTTGGTCTGTGATGACAAGGCGTGATCATGAGTCTCTCCTGAAAGCCATTCATTCATTTTTTATGGCTCAAAAGAAATATGCTCCCGACTCACAGAAGCGATTGAGTCAAACCCCCTCACAAACATCCCAGCTGCGCAGAGACATGGAATATTTATTTACGCAACACTTTCTCTCTCTGTCTGTGCCTGTGCATGTTTGTGTGTGTGTGTGGGGGGGGAGTATGTAAAGGCTGTTCTACACTCCACTGTTTGTGGATTGCTTATACAGTCAGGCTGAGGGTGAATAATGACTCCAAAGCCGTGTGGAGCAGGTACAGCTGTTACATAAGGCAAACAAGTGTGTGTCTGCCTTCACCCCAGTGGAGCATGCTACTGTAATCACACAGCTGCACGGGGGGATGTCTGCAGCCCCCCCCACCTCCCCCAACACACACACACACACACACACGTACACATGCACACTCACACACACACATACACATGCACACAGTCAAACTCACATCGTGGAGCATGCTACTGTAATCACACAGCTGCACAGGGGCATGGCTGCAGGCAGCACACACACACACACACACGTGCACACACTCAAACACACATAGTGGAGGATGCCACTGTAATCATGTGTGTTGGCCAGCTGGGAGGAATGGCCACTAGTCTGACAATGTGTATGAGTTTGAGGGTGAACTGGTGCTCACTTTAGCATGTACGACAATTAGGACGGCACGAGATTTAAGTGTACATGCTGGAACGGATAGTCCTGTGGTTCACAGTGGTGTGCCCCTTACACTTCCACTAGTTTTATCCAGCCAACATGAAGTGTGTGCTTACAAATGTCTTTCTAGTAGTCCTGTGATGTCCTTGCTGGGTCTTTGATTATGAAAAAAAAAACCCTAAAAAGCCACATCATAAAACCACAAACTCGCCTGAGCAAGAACACGTAATTCCATACTGATTAAACTGGCAACCTTTAAGATTTTGTTGATGTATGCAATAATGTCTGGCAGTGTCCAACAGCAACATTGTGAAAATTGGCTCGTTGATGAAAATGACTCAATAGTGTAGCAGCTACCAAGTGCCAGAAATATAAGCACAATATGATGTTCCCATATGATGGATAAGCATTGGATTCGATACTACTGAACCTGTCCAGTAGTCTGGAGTAGAAGGTCCTCTGCTAAGACTTTTGACTGCTGTTCTCTCATTGTGAGGAATCTCAGGGTAACTTTTACTATGCAAAGGCTACTGGGCAAGGATAATCACAAACAATGTGTCTGTTTGATGCCTTGAAATGTCAAGAATGGTCCTGATGAGTTTTACTAATGAGACACAGAATCACAAAGTGAGAGTGAGAGAGTGAGTGAGAGAGAGAGAGAGAGAGAGAGAGCAAGAGAAAGAGAGAGAGAGTACAAGACAGAAAGCTAGAGAGAGAGAGAAAGGTAGAGATTGTAGGGAGAAAACAATTTTAAACAGAATCTTATTTACTTCTAAAGCAAAAAAGGACCTTTAAGTACTTTATGAAATACCAACTTGTTCCCAAGGTTAAAATCCAATATTTAAAGCTAGTTCCAGAGTAATGGTGTATGAGAAACCAGCTCCAATGAAAAGACATTACAAGCACATTTTGCTGCTTTCCAGTGGTGAGGAAAGTCTTTAACACAGCTAGAACAGAGCCCTCCTCTCTCTGTCTCATTTTCTCTCTCATATTCTCTTTCTCATACTCTCTCTCTCTCAGATGAACCTACTCTTTTTGTACAGCTCATGGCTGGCACATATCGCCTGCAATAAAACAGCATGCAGAAGAAAGGCAGCCCTACAGTCCCCAGTGCTGTGACAAAGGTCCTGGAGGGCAGATGCTATCGGCCCTGCTGCCTGGTACCTGACAGGATTGCCATGCAGCTGCCTTTATCCAGCCTGGGTCTGCCTTCACTGGCCTTGTCTGCCTTCACTGGCCTTGTCTGCCTTCACTGGCCTTGTCTACCATCACTTGATTTGGCAGATCAGAGTGTGGAGACCTGAACTGATGGATTTGCCTCCACTCTGCATTGCCATCTTAACAGTTCATCCTTCTACTTTAGACTGCAGAATACACACTTCATGACGGGTGTATGTTTAAGCAGCGTTAATAACTGGTGCAGTAACAGAAGGCTATTTGAACAGTAGCTTGGCAGTGTGTGAATCCAGAGGCTTTTTGTGGCTCCAATGAAAACATTTGATTAATCTTTTGTGAATTCCTTCAGAGAAACCTGAGCCTGGCTGATATACTGTGGAGAAGTGGGGTGTATTGGTCCAGAGATGCAGGGTGTATTCCTCAGCTCCACTCCAACCTGCTCCAGGTGGGGGAGACGGATCAAAGTCCACATGCCTCAAGGTCACTCAGCCCAAAGAGAAAATGTTCGTCTTTCCTGGACTGCTGAGGAAACTGAAGTATATCATGATCAGTGGTGTGAACAGCTAGCTGTGCAACTAATTCACCTGCTGACTTTACTGATTTATTAAAACCAGTGAGTCGAAGAGGCTTCGTTCTACATTTTAGTTATTTATAAAGGGTCTTTGTGAGAAACACTTGTAATTCATGTCAAGATCATGAGAGAAAAAATAGAGAGAAAAACAAAGAAAGTTGTTAAAAATGCAGTGAGTGCTGCTGGATAGTGTGTCTTCACCCTAACTGTGTTTATCATGTGTAGACACAGCACAGTGTTGCTTTAATAAGCATGCTCTCTGCTCACAGGCAAACATAATGACATTTAACCAGAGATAGACAGCGCCTGGCAATCAATACACATTTAACTGATGGGTCAAGGAAGGTGCCTCTCAATGTTCATGAACCTGGTTTCACCATAAGTAATCTCTCTCTCTCTCTCTCTTTTCTCTTCCTCTCTCTGCTTTTCTCACCCTCTCTCTACTTTCTCTTTCTCTCTCTCTCTCTGTTTTTTCTTTCCAAACAGCCAATACCACAATCTGCTATCATACTATGTCCGGATTTTGCTCAGTGTTGAGCTGACATACCTATTGCCTGTCTAATGTATTATATACTTTTCTCCAGGAAATATGTCAGTATATTGTTATAGAATTATTTAAGAACCCAAACACAGATTCATATGTGTGATATTTGTGATGCAAGAATTACTTCAGTGGCAAGCGATGGACCCGAGACTTTATGCATTTACACAACACTTCAATAACATATCAAAGAATCATCATACACAACTACTCTATTGACATTTTTATAGAGCCCATAGAATATTAATCTTAAAGCACTGTGAACTTTGCTCTGAAGTAGCTGAGGAGACACACAAACATTGTAAAAGAGACGGGCAAAGACAGCAAAAGAGAGGAAACAGAGGAAGAGTGGGAGAGATAAAAATGAGAAACAGAAAGAAAAGCAGAGAGGCGGAGAGAAGGGGAATGACAAAGAGAGAGAGAGAAAGGGATAGAAAAGAAGAGATTGATAGGGAGAGGAGAGAAGGAGGAGAAAGGAGAGGAGGAGAAAGGAAGGGATGAGGTGAGGGAGAGGTGAGAGGGAGAGAGAGAGAGGAAGACAGAGAGAGGGGAGAGAGTGAGGAAGACAGAGAGAGAGAGAGAGGGAGAGAGGGAGAGAGACAGAGAGAGAGAAAGAGGGAAGAGGGAGAGACAGAGAGAGAGGGGAGAGAGGGAGAGAGACAGAGAGAGGGGAGAGGGAGAGTCAGAGAGAGAGGGGAGAGAGGGAGGGGAATGAGAGATGGAGCTTCCCATCTCTTCTTTTCTTTACAGTGCAGCTACTTATTAATCCACACGCTCACAAGTTATAATGAAATTATTCAATGGGATCAAATTCCTCTGGTGCAGACACAATGAGGAACAGAGAAATGAGAGGATTAATTTCCACAGTCGGATTTGCGCTCGCTGTTTGAAGAAGGAGGTTTACATATCCCGCCTTGTCATTAGGAAGTCAGAAGCACCGTTAAGACATCTAAAGCTCCCTCACATCCCAGCCCTCCAGAACCCTGAGACCAGAAGCCTGAGACCAGAGCCCTGAGACCTGAGACCAGAACCCTGAGACCAGAGACCTGAGACCAGAGCCCTGAGACCTGAGACCAGAGACCTGAGACTAGAGACCAGAGTCCGGAGACCAGAGACCTGAGACCAGAGACCAGAGCCCTGAGACCAGAGACCTGAGACTAGAGACCAGAGACTAGAGACCTGAGACTAGAGACCTGAGACTAGAGACCAGAGACCAGAGACCTGAGACCTGAGACCAGAGACCTGAGACTAGAGACCAGAGACCAGAATCCTGAGACCAGAGACCTGAGACTAGAGACCAGAGACCAGAACCCTGAGACTAGAGACCAGAGACCAGAACCCTGAGACCAGAGACCAGAACCCTGAGACCAGAGACCAGTGCCCAGCACAGCATTTCACAGCCCAGACTGAAACAGGCTCCGCCCCTGCAGCTCAACTCTCAGCTCAACTGCCATTTGGTGTATTATTGTTTTAGCAATTATCTCCTTCCAGCAGAAAGCTAATGAATGTATCTCAAACTGAACTCCCTGCACAGAGAGAATTTTCACCATGAAAATCTTTACCAGAGTGAATATACACCATTAACACCTTTGACACAGTGAATGTACATCATGAAAACCTAATTAAAATACAAGGGTGAGAGAAAAACAAAACAAAAAAACAAAAAACCCAAATCACTCAACAACACCCAATATCTGTCTCAGTACACACCCCACTGAGACACAGAGGACACACTGCACCTAACGCCAGAGGAGCCCAGGCCAGAAGAAGAGCTGGTTCAGCCCCTCAAACACCTGCACTGCAGGACAATACCACTGTCGCCACACTGAAGGAGGCAGCATGAAAATACTGCTTAGCATGCTGCAGGACAATGCCAGGGCCGTGCAGGACAAAGCCAGGGCCGTGCAGGACAAAGCCAGGGCTGTGCAGGACAAAGTCAGTGCCGTGCAGGACAAAGTCATGGCCGTGCAGGACAAAGTCATGGCCGTGCAGGACAAAGTCAGGGCCGTGCAGGACAAAGCCAGGGCCGTGCAGGACAAAGTCAGGGCCGTGCAGGACAAAGTCAGGGCCGTGCAGGACAAAGTCAGGGCCGTGCAGGACAAAGTCATGGCCGTGCAGGACAAAGTCATGGCCGTGCAGGACAACGTCAGGGCCGTGCAGGACAAAGCCAGTGCCGTGCAGGACAAAGCCAGGGCTGTGCAGGACAAAGCCAGGGCAGTGCAGGACAAAGCCAGGGCCGTACAGGACAAAGTCAGGGCCGTGCAGGACAAAGCCAGTGCTATGCAGGACAAAGCCAGGGCAGAGCAGGACAAAGCCAGGGCTGTGCTTGTCTGTGTCTTCGCCGCAGCAGATGAAGTGAGAGGAGCAGAGGAGCAAGAAAAGAGCCCCTGAAACATGTCGGGGGGGGCAGACATCACCGACCGCAGGAGGGCAGGGGACTGATGTTTTAATTTGAGAGTGTGTGCGCGCATTTGTGTGTGTGTGTGAATAGCACTTGGAGAGCGAGCAGAGGGAGAAGGAGTAGAGGTAAGCAAGAGAGGAAAAGGAAAAGCACGACAGAGAGAAAGAGAAATAGAGAGCAGGAGAGAGGGAGAGAGAAAGTCTCCTGGCCTGTTGAAATTCTGTGAGTATTTCCAGGTTTTTCAGTTTCAGATCAGCAGTGTGGGTCAGGGTTCAGGGGCGAACCCCTCCCCCAATCCTCCCAAGACTCCTGATTGACAGCAATCAGCATCTCGGCACCATCGCTCGGGAAGCAACGCGAGGGTCAAGCCAGCGGGCGATTTGCTCTGTCATTTTTAATTATCCAAATGATATTCACAGACAAAACCTTTCCCATCCATCAGGGCAGCACATTACCATAGACAATGTTTGTTTAAAGACTGGCCTATAAAATCAAACAATTATGAATGCAGACAAGCCTTGCTATTGACTGCATAAATAATAAGGCTGGTTTTTTTCCCCCTCCCCTTCTCCCCATCCAAATTCCCCTTGCTAATGAAGGGGCCAGCGTGCGGGAGGCTGGGGCGGGGCTGATCAGGATGCCTGGCCTCACCCTAGCCGTTGACCTTTATCCTCCCAGGATCCTGCAGTGGCATGCGCTCAGCTCTCTGCTGCAGCGTTATTGACAGCCAGGCTGCAGAGAGACTAAAGGCTGGGCTCCTACAGTACAGCATGCTCCTCCCCCATCTCCACATTAGCATGCAAGCTAACTGGTCTACAACAACATGCCAAAGGTCAGGAAGGGCTTATACATCAACACCCGACACCAGGCACTTAGAACTATGGCATGAATACATATCTGCATGGTGGAGAGGCACCGGCACTACACACAGATCGTGTGTGTGTGTTGTTGGTGTGTGTGTGTGGAGCAGCTGCCACCTGCCCTCAGTTAATACCTGTAGCCAGTTAACACCTGCAGCCCAGTGACAGGAGAGCTCAGAGCACACCTGCCTACAACTGCCTCCTGCAGTCACACACATGTACACATACACACACAAACACACACACACACACACACACACACACACACACACACACACACACACACACACACACACACACACACACACACACACACACACACACACACACACATGCAGACACACAAATGCATGCTGGCTGACTTTGATTCATCACCTGTACCCTGTGGAATCTTATGATTCCACACATGCAAACACACAATCACACACATATAAACAACGAGCAGACGCACACGTGTGCATGCACAAAAAATGTACATACACAGATTACAGTTTTCACCCAAAATGTAATCACTCCATATTACAGCATTAGCAACGAAACAAATGCATTACAGTGCATTAGTTCCAGTGGGCTGTACATATCCCAGCATGCCTGACTTGAGAATCTGTTCCCACAGAGGACATGTGCTGAATGCCACAGATGCATGACGGTTCCAGATCTAAAGAGAGGGAGGGAAAGGGAGAGCAAAGGAGACGGTGAGGGAGAGTGAGAGAGAGTGAGGGAGAGTGAGGGAGAGAGTGAGAAAGAGCGAGGGAGAGTACTCCTGAGCTACTCTAACAAACTCACCACACCTCTCATTATGTAGTAATAATCTACCTGATTAAAATATGTACTGGTCCTATTAGTATTGTTCTGTTTTATCTAGCAGAGACCCACCCAGCAGAACCATGCACAGCATACATAGTTCACATACATGTACACAGTTAATTAACAGTGTACCCAGATATAACAGCTGACAATGTTCCCCTGCACAATATGTCACATACTCTGAGGTAGTTTGAGGTAAACACTCTGTTCACCTCAGATTCTGGAGAAACAAAACAACTGCTTCAGCTCACCTGCAAAATACTGGACCACACAGCTTCAGCAGAGTGTCGTTTACTGAAGCTCGTGAATTTGTTTTACTACAAATGTGACCATGCTTACTTTTTTCATTTTGGGAAATGTGTCTGCTTCTACATTTGGAAAAAAATGATAAAAGTTACATTTTGGTAAGTCAAATGTTTAGATCAAAAGTTGTAATACGTTTTTATCTTAATTAACTTTAGAAGCTTTAGTCTTTCTTTCCAGGAAAAGCATCAACAAGTAAGACATTATTGTCCTTCTAGAGACATACTGTGGGGCAGCTGCAGACACTCACTGTCCCTCAGGCTACAGGGACATGCTCCACCCTTGCTGAGACTGGGGTCGGGGTCATAATAAGGTACAGGGAGGGCCTAGTACCCCGATTAACCTGAATTACAAAAGAACTCAACCATGTTAACTTAAAAGAGGAATTATTGACCCTCACAGTGATCTTTACATACGTGCAACATAAACGCCTCCTGCAGAGTCTCTCCACAGTAATGAGCAGTGCTTCTGCCACCTCCACACAGACAAAAGCAGGAATTCCAGAGGCAGGGAAATGTGCTGCTATATGGAGATTTTAATGCCACAGGATTAAACAGGATCCGAACCAGACATTATAATTAAAAATGGAAGCTGTTGTATTTCTAAGGCCCACAACACCACCATGCAGCAGCCCAGTCACTGTGGTGCAAGAACGGTGAGGAACTGCACCTGCTTAGTAACCAGATCTGAGGAGATTCCTTAGGCAGGTTCACTTACTGGTCAGGTCTTGGATCTACTGTAGGTGACCACACTTCTACTGACACGGACCCCTCCATCAGTGCATTTACTGTCAGACCACAGTTACCAATATCAGACCACTGCCACATTAAGAGTTTGAAATCAAAGGAACCATGCAATTGATCCAATCAATCCCCTTTACAGATAAATCACTAACAGTGTCTGAATTCAGCAGTGCAATCACTTCTACAGAAATCACTAACCTAGTTCCAACCTAACAAAAAGATGTTAATCTAGCAGTAAGACAAATAGAGATTGATATCAAATCTGCAATAAAAACTTGCTTTGCTAAAACAAAAGCATTAGGGAGAAACACAGAAGGAAAAATGGTTTGATAAGGAATGTCAAATCATAAAAAAAAGAACTCAATATTGAAACACTCAAACAACACACACAAAATGTTGATAAAAACATCAACACTACAACCAAACTTATCGAAATCAAAAACTCTATTAATCAAAACCAGTTCTAGGAAAAACGGAACTATTTTAATACAAATTAAACGCAAGATATACCAATATAGAATGGCAGTACAAAGAATTGGCATGTACACTCCAAAACCAAATTAAACAAAGCAACCGGCCCTGACATCAGCAGGACGGAGATGTAGAGAGAACACCTCTCCTGACCTGCACATGGCCTCACGCAAACTCTTCATCTGGTTCTTCCTCTACACCCACCAAATAACAGCAAAATATTTGCACTTTTTATTGATTTTGATTTTATTAGGCAACAGCACTATTTAATTAACACATTTTAAATGTGGTGTAGGAGGCCAAATATATGACATGATTAAATCTATATATTTGAATAATAAATGCGTAGTACAACTTGGCAACAAAAGGACAGTATACATCACTTGGAGGCATGGGGTGAGTCAGGGCTGCAGCGTGAGTCCAACCCTGTTCTACATTTACATAAACGAGTTAGGACTGTTACCATCTGCAGCCCCTGGACTCACCCTAAACAACACGGAGGTAGAGCCTTGGCTCTACACAGATGATCTACTGCTGCCCCCCACAGAACAAGAACAAGGGCTAGTGCAGCAGGACCTGCTGGAGCAGTTCTGTCAGAACTGGGCCCTGATGCTCAATCTGGACAAAACCAAAGTTGTAAACATCCATAAAAAGCCAGGTCTCAGGAAAAGAGGCACAGTTCTCTAGGAAACACCACCCTAGAGCATTCATTACATCATGATTACCTCAGACTGAAAGTCAGAGCCCCAGGACACATCGATCTGGAAGTGCATTCGTTAAAAGAAAAAAAGCACATACATCTCACTTTGCAATCAGAAAGAAATTTTACAAAATCCAAATTCCATTGATAATTAAAATTTGGTACAACATTTTCTGATAATGGTCATTGCACCTACAGTATATATGTGAGATATGGGGTCCACTCAGTAACCATGACAACTATACATGGGACAAGCATCCCCCTGCATTCAGAATTCTGCAGACATATAATACAATTTCAAAGAAAGACAATCTAATGCATGCAGGGAAGAATTCGCCGGATTTCCATTGATTTTACACATTCACAAAAATCTCTGAGGTTTTGGCTACATCTAAATTCCAGTAAAATCCAAATTCAATAAAATATGAACCATTTAAAACCCAAGAGCTCAGCCTTAAACCCAGCCCAGCCTTAAACCCAGCCCAGCCTTAAATCTCAGCTGGTCCGGAACTCACTAACCTACTGACCTTCAACACACAGTAGCCCCCGAGCAGCACTGCTGACCAATCTGACTTAACCAAATGAGAGCAGTGAAGCCTCTCTGGATCATTGGTACAATGACACAAAACTCAGTCTGAATTACAGACCTATCGGGCCCTACACAGAGAATGTGAATTAGAGGAAGATATCCTCATCATCAGAGACTGATAGCAGAGAGAGGTCCTCACCAAGTATAGGGGCAGTGGCCACAATCTGGCCACAGAAACAGGCAGATGTAAACCCTGGCTGGCCAGAGAGAGGACCGTGTGGTCACTGCCAGAGCGCTGAGGTCGAGACAGAGCTCCACTTCCTCCTCCCCTGCGAATAATTCACACAGATCTGCCAATATTTCACTGCACAAGAATATACACTTTCACAGTATAAGTATAATTCTCCGCCATCTAAAAAATGACAAAGTATAACTGAAGAAGGAAACAGCACCTTTCCTGTTTTATCTAGTTTTATATTATAACTTTTTATTCATTTATTTATTTTTATTTTTGTTTTTATTATCTTAGTACTCAGTACTAGACAATTGTCAATGTTTCACATTCTTTGCTTTGGTAAAACTGCAACTGGTGCCAATAAAGCCACCTTGGATTGATTTGAGAGAGTGTGCAAAGGAGAGTGAGTGAGAGTGAGAGAGAGAGTGTGCAAAGGAGAGTGAGTGAGAGAGAGAGTGTGCAAAGGAGAGTGAGTGAGAGTGAGAGAGAGAGTGTGCAAAGGAGAGTGAGTGAGAGTGAGAGAGTGTGCAAAGGAGAGTGAGTGAGAGAGAGAGTGTACAAAGGAGAGTGAGTGAGAGTGAGAGAGAGAGTGTGCAAAGTAGAGTGAGTGAGAGAGAGAGTGTGCAAAGGAGAGAGAGAGAGAGAGAGAGAGAGAGAGAGAGTGAGGGACGTTGAGGGCGAGGCTGAGGATCAGAGTAGCGTAGAGCCTCCTCATCAGCTGGCCTGGTCAGGGGCAGAAATGATGGGCTGTCAGAACCCTATCCAAGGCAGACATGAGATGCACTGAATGCTGTTTGACTCCGTGTGTTTGCATGTGTGTGTGTTTATAGATATGTAAATTTTGCTCCCATTATGTTATGCAAGCAAGTGAACCACAGCAGGAAGAGCTCTGACATGTTTGCTTTCAACAGCAAATTAGTCAACAATGGAGGAGCTGCAGTGGAGCTCAGACAGCAGATCCGACGCGCGGAGCGCAGGGCTCGGGGTCCGGGCCCCCGGAGCAGATTACGGACTTCTCTCTCCACCTCCGTGAAGGACACGCTCCACAACATGTTTTTCACCACGTTCACGCTGATGAAAATACATGTAGCTCACACACTCAAATAGACACCCGTACACACACACACACACACACACACACACACACACAACAAGCCAAAACGAATGCAGAGCGAGTGGTCAGTCTAGAATCAGCCCCGAGCACTGCCAGTCCTTTCACATGCTCACATCCCGCTTATGTGCGGTTAGAAGTGGTCTGTGAAGACAGACTCAGGAGTTCTACTTTCTGATAACACCGCAGGATCGTGACAAAAACACAGTTTTCACCCATGCTGCAGTGGCTAACACTTATGAACTAGGTCTCCCTCCTGCTACATGTAATTCCAGACCTCTCCACTGTAGTGGCTGGAATTGCTCTGATGGAGGCCGCAGCAGGACACATGCGTGTGGGCCTGGCACAGCTGACAGGAGCACAGGCTGAAACGGCTGCATTTGTTACCAGCGCCGCACCCATTACTATATCCGTTACCATGCCTGTTGCCACGGTCATTACTGTGTTTGTTGCGGCAATCGTCACCATGCACGTTACCGTGACTGTTGCCACGGTCATTACTGTGTTTGTTGCGGCAATCGTCACCATGCACGTTACCGTGACTGTTACTGTTGCTCTTTCATGCCTTCACTACTGCGCTTGGTCGCTTAGTAACACCATTTGTCCCAAACGCCTTGTCCTGGTCCATCTCACGTACGTGTGCACATCAAGGGCCTTACTGCAGCCTTTCATGGTTAGCTACTGTGTGAAGTAACATATGTTAACTGAGAGGCGGAACATTCCAGAATGATTCTGGCAGGCTGGGATGGAAAAGCACCTTAAACAGAGTGCCGGACTGTGGAATTGTGAGAGGGAGTGTGAGAGTGTGAGAGGGAGAGGGAGAGTGTGAGAGGGAGAGTGTGAGAGGGAGTGTGGGAGAGTGAGGGGGAGTGTGGGAGAGTCAGAGGGAGTGTAAGAGAGTGACAGGGAGAGTGAGAGGGAGAGTGAGAGGGAGTGTGAGAGAGTGAGAGGGAGTGTGATAGGAAAACTCAATTGTGGGTGGAGCAGGACGTGAACTGCAGACCGCAGTGTTTAAGGGGATCAAATGCATCTGTAAGAACAGACTTACAGACACACATACACATATACTACATGCACACACAACACTCAGTCACACCAACAGACACACATGGGCACATATGCACACACACCTTCTCACAGACAACACACACACACACACACACACACACACACACACACACACACACACACACACACACTCATATGCTCTGTATAGAGCAGCAGTGAGTGGCAGGTGGGTGGTGTGAGCTATGTATAGGACTTGCTCTGTCCTTTCAGAGCGGGACGCATTCCTAGACTGTTTTGTCTGGAGCGAGAGACTCAACACAAAGCCTATTTCCAACATTTTTCCTAATTAACCTCCTGCATTATGGACTGGCACAGACCCAACAATGGCCTTCAACCCTGCAGGCAATAGAGAGGCTGAAGGGCTGGCCTGATCCGCACGCCTGGGAGGGAACGCAGGCTCTGCCTGTCAGGCGCTAGCAGGTGAAAAATGCCCTGGCCAGGCGCCGTTTCTCCTGCCGCCGCTGCCGACTCTGAGCACACGAGGTTTGGCGGAGGCGCGATGGCGATTCATGTGAACCACAAATCAACCTGCGATTACAGCCTGTGACAGCTGCACACAGACGGCCTCAAAGACACTGCCTCGCTCCGCCTTGATGTTATGCAAATGTAAACAGCTGTCATTTCTGAAGCTGCCGTCTTCGTGCTTTCCGCCGGTGTGGAGATCGAAGGGTTCTCAAAGTGTGTGCGTGTGTGTGTGTGTGTGTGTGTGTGCATGCAAGCATGTGCGTGTGTGCCAGCGTGCTTGTTTTTTTTAATCTGCTCCCCATTATCACACACAAGTCTTAGACGAGAACAACAAAGATGAAGTGAAAAAACAAACAGGAGAAAAAAAGAGCAAAGCGTCAGAAACAACAACACACACACACAAAAAAACCCAAAGTAAAGTGGAGTGGATGAAAGACAGGCTCAGGGAGGCGGAGCCAGTGGCCAGGTCCGAACACACTCAGGGCCCTGCCACTGTTACTCTCTACAGGTGCAGAAAGGAGCTTACACACACACACGTTTGTACACACAGACAGACACACACACACACACACACAGTGTAATTAAGCCCCCCTGCCGATGAGAGCTACCCTTCATCCTTACAAGAAAACAACACTCTTTCTTCATCCTTTATCATTAAAACACATCAAAAGCCAAAACAGCTCTTACAAACAACAGGAGACCATCACATACATCATTTTCCTGCACAGCATCTAGCAGGTTAACACTGCAAACACAGTGTCCATAGGAGAGCAGATCACTCTACAGATAAATTACAGCAGCTTTCCAGAACCGCAGACGTCAAGAACGAGAAGAGCAATGGTACGGACATTGTCCTGAGACACAGTGTTGCATTCTGGGACACGTGCTCCATAACCAGGGTCACCTGCTCTCCAGCCAGCACAAGATTACAGACAGATGTTGTATATGTTTTAATCTTACAAGTCTTGCTTTCCCAAAGTCATATTTGTAACTTGCTACCTGTAATTATGGAAGTATTTCAGAGGGACTGTAGACAGCGCTGGAACACAGTTATGCTGCTTCATGCCATGTCTGCTGTTTCAGACCAAGTCTAAATCAATTACATTTATTCTTATAGCAAGGAAGACAGGAATATATTCAGTAGAAACCCAACACATTTTCAACATGACCTCATCATCACGCCTCCATCACCCCTGGATAATGCCTCCATAAGCCCTGCATAACCCCTGGACAACACTTCCATAACCCCCAACAAAACACCTCCATAACCCCCAACAAAACACCTCCAAATCCCCTCAGAAAACACCTCCATAACCCCCAACAAAACACCTCCATAACCCCTCAGAAAACACCTCTGATAATGCCTCCACCATTCTTACATGACCTGTCCTCTCAACTTGCCCAGTCTGTGTGTGCATAAGCCTCTTAACCCTTAAGGCTCTCTACTATTGTCAAGGTCACAGTGCATATGGCACACTGTGTGCCCAGCCATTCAGTGGCTCTGGTAAACCACCGACTGCATCACGCTTAATTACACAGTCTTAACTGTCATAAAGGCAGTGGCTCTCTCTCTCTCTCTCCCTCTCTCTCTCTCCAGATGTCTGACCTTCACAGGCAGCTGAGCTTTTATCAGCCTTTAAAAAGTTACCCTGTATCTATAATTTATCCTGGGCTAACTATGATTTGGGTGCTAGAGATGCTGGCCAGAGGGGTGCTCTTCTCTCTCAGGCTTAGAGTGTTGGGCGGGTGCTGCTGTGCACACAAGGTGCGGAAGGGTGCGGTCACTTTTGTAAGCCCTCAGTGAAGCCACGCCAGCCTAACTCAGACAGAGCTGGAGGAGGAGGAGGAGGAGGGTGGCTGCTGAAAGATGAAGGTATGTAAAGGGGTTGAAGAAGGAAGGTTAGTCTGAACGCACAGGTAACATCTAAGTATCATAAACATGTGTAAATGGACGACTCTTGCTGACACACACAGTGAGTCATGTCCATCAGTTCTTGGATTTGGGCCATGCTAATGACAGCAGTCTTTTCTTAAGTGTCTTTGAGTGTGTGTGAAATCAAAAAACAATATTGATATAATTGTGCCATGACATTAAACACTAGTGAAAAGACAAAAACATTTGAAGAGAAGGGGCAGAAGGAGATAAAGAGAGAGAGAGAGAGAGAGAGAGAAAGAGAGAGAGAGAGAGAGAGAGAAAGCATCTGCCCTCACATGCAGGCCTGCATATTAAATCAGCTAATTGATTATCTGGGTTGACAAAACTGGGTGGTAAATTTATTCAGTGTATTTGTGGGTAAACAAAGAGCACAGAGGGCTTTCTGTGGTGAGCCTGTCCCCAGGTCAACTAGGGCAGCCAATCACAGCCCCCGGCATTACAAAGAGCAGTATGGTAGCCTCGAAGTGACATAAAGCCACATGTATAAACAGCTGTGCGAAAATGCTTGAACACCTGTCTGAATTCTTCCTCTTAAAATGTGATCTAATATTAATATTTAAAATTTGTAATATTTGTTTAATCATAAAATGTCACATAACAAACACACTTAAAGTGCTATATCTTCATTGGTTTAAACATTCAAGGTAATCACACACACACACACACACACACACACACACACACACGCACACACATGCACACACACACGCACACACACGCACACACACATACACAGACTGTTTACATGCAATTCACAATAGATTTTTGTTGAAATACAATTAGTGCAGAACAATTAATCAATTTATTATCGAAAACATTTTCAAATCACATAAGCTGTGAAATGAATTACACCTTATTGACATGCCAAGATTCTTCACAAGATTTACAAAATTCTTTTACTGTTTTGATTTTTTAAATTGTGCTGTTGTGACTGTCGTGGTAGTGATTGTGCAGCAGTACTGGTTAAATAACCAACACAGGCAGCTGCTTCAGTCCTGCTGGTCCGGCACTCCTTACAGCATCTGATACTATGGGGCTGATGTACATACCTTCAGTTTCTTAAAGAATTTCTTCAGGGAGGTTTGTATAATTGTACTATTTATTGGGATTTAAATGATGAGAAAATGTGCCAAGAGAAATCCAGACAACATCAGATAAGGCAGACAAGCTTTTTTCACAAGTGTACATCATCCATGAAGCCTATAGTATCTATGGGCATAAAATATGCATGAAACACTTTAGGCTTAATAGCCATTTTTATATAAGGATTTGGAATCACTCTATAGGAAGAGAAAGCGTGTGTGTGTGTGTGTGTGTGTGTGTGTGTGTGCGAGAGTGTGTGCGTGAGTGTGTGTGTGACTGCAGGTAAGGTTAGTGCAGCAGCTCATCTGTGTTCTCTTTATTAAGCACTATCAAACATGGTCTAATCTGTCTAAAATTAGCCACCACACTCAACAAGCAATGACTGCCCTGCATCCATTATTAGTTCATTTTCCCCAAATCCATCACTGGCCGAGCATGCTTTTTTTAAAATGTCATCCTACAACTTTTCACAATCAATTAAGGTGAAGATTAATGGGGACAATTTGCCAGGAACAAGTCCGTTCTTGAAAAGGCCACGCCTCGACAGACTTCCAGGCCTGTATCGATGTTAATTATAAATTTCCGCTTCCCTGTCAGACTCTTAACCTGCCGGAGAGGGAGGAGTGGTGGTGGTCCAGGGAACTGCACAACCCTATTTAAATATTCCTAATCCACTTTCTGGACACAGGCAGCTGGTGTAAACTGCACTTTGTGTTCTGTGTCATTCCCAGGGATATGAGAGGACATCGGTGGATCTAGTTGAACATGAGAGTAAAGGCGTTTTCTGTGGAAGAGCGAGCACCCCTCCCCCGCTCCCCTGAGCTCTGCGTACACTTGTGCTTCACAGGTAAGCGCAGTGAGATGTCACTTCTCATTTACCTCATGTGTAATAGCACCCACACATCCCCCATATGCCTGTCATCTCTCTCCCCCGAGACCAGCGATATCTATACCACCGCGTGCCTTACGTGCGGCTTTTCTTTTCCTGAATGAATGCGCTGTGTTTAAAGGGAAATCAAAGTAGCAGATTAATAATTGTTTAACCTCAGAGACTTCCGCGCCTCCAGCCCGGCGAAGCTGTGGCCTGCCTCGAACATCCCACAACAACACGAGTGAAAAATATCCTCAGTGCTCATCTGCAAATCAACTATTTTTCAGTGAAAATATGATTTAAAAATATTTTTTTCTGAAAATGTGGTTTAAAACGAGAGTCTAATAATGGTGAGAGTCTGACACAATGATGAACAAGACAAGGCCCACAGAAACAGCTCAACAAGCCTCTCACTTCATTTCTCCATTTACCGGAGATCACACAACAGGTAAAGAAAAGCACATCATTTTGACAGTACTCTGTGATATACTTCTCATTTCATGAAGGGAGCTGAAGTGCTGGTTGTTTGAGAATGTAATATGTCTATGTAATATGAACAGAATAATGCACTTCTCACTGCTGTACTCAATCCCATCTGGTCTTTCTCCTATAGTCCTCTGGATATTACGCATATTATGTTGTCTCTATACATACATACATATATACATACATATATGTATACATGTTTATATATATATATATATATATATATATATATATATATATATATATATATATATATATATATATATATTTACTTGATAGTCTTCTACAAAAAAGCTTTTCAGCCTTTAAAACCCCTACTTTAAAACATCCAGGAATGCCATTTCATGTGGTTCTGACTCACTTCTTACTTGACACAACTTTGATTGCCTGTGCCCAGGATAAAAGGTTCATTTGCATTAACTCCCTGGCAGCCAGAAGGGACAGTGTGCTTTATCATTGTAAACAACATGGGCATCACACTCAGTGCTTCCCCGTGAGGGTAGGAAGTAGGAATGCTTGAGTCGATGCAATTGGATTATTGTATAAATACGTCCACCGTGAGCATGACCAGGAAAAAATTAAGCTCCGCCTACCTGCAGGATGTGGCTGCCCAGGTGAGGCTCAAAGATCTCCGAAGCAACGGCACTGGGACTCCTCCTCCGCTGAGAGCCAATAGCTGAGAAAAGCAAAAGTGCAGTGTGAATTAGTTTGCTCGTGTGTATGCGTGCGTTTGTGTATTTGTGTGTGTATCTATGTGCATGCACACACATCCATACTTTAGTAATTCCAAATGAACTTCAAAATGCAATATCCTAGTACGATTTAAACAGATATGGTAAATTGTTGAACAAACACTTCTACCTCAGTAATACTAACCCCCTGCTACGGAAAATCCACAGATGCAAATCAAAGCCTACTCATGGTGCATGCCCATCCCCCAGTGCCTATTCGGCTCAGCTCAGAGCCACTAAGCCCACTGTTTATATGAGGGATAATATCGGGGCATTGATTCGCCTGTGCTGCACCCAGAGAACAGTGCCCTTAGGGCATTTTTTTTCCAAGTCTACAGCTTTAAAGCAGGCTAGGGCAGTGCGCACGCTACAGCGAAAAAATGGCCTGAGGTGATTTCCAACTTAACAGACCTTGTCCCACCAGAGCTCATTACTGAGAATTTTATAACAAAGTGCTGTGTACTTAATTTTCCAAGCTTAGCCAGGCGTTCGGGTAATGTTGCAGAATTAACTGCAATTAATGGTGTAATAAAAGAATTGAAGGGCCATTAAGGAGTCTCAAGGACCAGGAGCAAACAGGGTCTCTGCAAAAGGGGGCGGGGGGCCGAGGGGCCCAGGGAGAGGGCCAGACGACACAGCCCTGGAAGGGGCAGGAGAGAGTGGCCTGGACTGTGGAATGAGGGGCCGTGGGAAAACCACTCGTCTCTCCCCTGCAGTTATGCTTCCAGCACTTAGGCCCTGAGGACTGTCCGGGCTAGGCAGTGGAGGGACAGACTCAGACATGCTGGGGGACGCAGGGGACACGCAGCCCTGTCCCCGGAGCAGGTGGGTCAGGGAAGGTCCGGAGCAGAGGGGGTTGGGGGTCAGCAACTAGGGACAGCCAACAGGACCACATAACAGCTCACAGCAGAGGGAGCTGTTACACCCCAAGAACAACAGACTGAACCAGAGAAGGTACACATGTACACACACACACACACATTTACACACACTTATTAGTCATAACCTATAAGCTTCATCTTAAGACATTTTTCTTAAGACATATTTTGAGTTGGAATGCTCTTTTATGGAACATGTGCACCCATAGCTGTGTACACACACACACAGACACGCACCCACATACATACACCTATAACAGTCAGATCATGTAAGAAGACAGAAGAAAATATCAAAGATCAGAGCACACTTGACCAACTTCAATTATCTTCCTCTGTCCGTGTCGAGTCCGAGGAGGAAATGATTCTCCTTTGCCAGTACAATAGCCCTCATCATAAGGATCCTTGCCTTTGAATGAGCACTGCATAAAAATCAGCCTGAGATCGCTCCGCACACAGAACGTTTCCTGACCTTGGGGATCTTTTCAAACTCCAAAGTAGATGGTGGTTAATATTTCATAATAAAGAAGTTGAAATGTTAAACTTGCCGTGCTGGTTGAGTACAGAGGCCGGCACTGAGTACTGAGCCTCCGAACTGCTGTTCCTGCCCAGGGCAGCGTTACCCATTCACACGACTGGCACACTCACACTGCTTCCCAGCACAGCAGGACCTCCTGTGACACCCATAGCCAAGTGCCAGGTATGGCATCCCAGGAGGACAAAATAAAGGAAAAGAAAATGCTAAATGGGTCTGACTGAAAAAAACAACTAAAGCTGATGAAGGTGACAGCAGACGTTGGCCCGTGGGTGGGTGTGTGTTAAGCAAAGATTTCCCTGTGTTTGACTTTGTAAATAACTCAAAGTGGCACTTTGGTGAATCTCATTGTGAGGACTTTGTTTTGACCTTCGGCGTGGTTCTGAGATTCCTTGATGATCGGTGAAATAGTGGAATGTGCAGCTGTGATGCCAAATCGACCAATCAGCAGCAGTTACGAGGAACCAATAAAACGTAGAGGACAGTGATGTCATAAAGAATGCTCTGGAGCCAGGGGAATGCTCCACCCACTGTAATCAGCTCAGGCTGTGACATTACCCCAGGTTGTCTATAATGTCTGGTGTAATATTCTTAATAGACAAATATGCAGACTCAAAGACCACTGAACAATAAACAGAAATAATGAAACAAACACAAAAAAGCAGAACACACAATAAAAGAAAAAATGAAATTAAACAGATATCACTGTAAAATAAATAAATATATCTAATATATATAACTTTTCTTTTTTTTATAAATGCAGATTGGGGAGGGGCTCTGAAGGGTACTTTCCACATCCATCACAATGTCCAGTCCCCGCCTCCTAGATACATATCATATCTGTGATTCAGTGAGATGAGATGAGGGCCTAGGAAGGCAGCACAGTGCTGGAGATTCAGGACTCCTCTGCAGGCATCTGAGAAACCATGGAGATAAATATAATTGCATATTGATCCCAGGCATTATGCTCTAATAATCTGCTTCATTTTGCTCATGCCAAAAATGATATATGAAGAGCAAGAAGGCAAAGAGCTGGGGGCTCAGGGGCTTGTCCACGGGCTGAGGACCATCACCCGCTGCTAATCCCTGCAGCATTTCCCTGTGTGTGTGTGTGTGTTTGTGTGTGTAGATAGATAGATTAGAGAATGCACTAAAATCATGATTTTTTTACAAATTAACAATCCAACAATATACCATTCCATAACCAATTTTACATTTAAATATGTAAGACTTTAAAAACTACAGGACAGTTTTTGTTGTGCTACGTAGTGGCCCATAATCAGAACATTAGGTGCCTGGGTATTAAACCAGAGTGTTGTGAACACCGGGATGAGCGCAAGGCCCCGGCCCAGCATGCACTGCTGTGGTTCAGAGTCTTGACGTTTCTGCTCTGTGGAATTGCTTTATTCCCAAATCCCTGACTCAAATTCATGTACATGCAAATGGCGTAAAGACCTTCCCTGATCTGCTCTAATGCCATTTTATTAGAAGAAAATATCAGTTCCCATTTAACAGCTTCAATATTTAATGCTGGGGCCTAATACTGTCATGCCATAACCAGCTTCTGGTGTGAGCCAGCAGAGGATGCGATCTGACTCTCCACAGTGGCAATTTCAAAGTGCCGCACTATCTCAAAGTCAATTTAACTTTCTGTTTTATAAGTCAACATTATTGCTATTGTTAATTTATTTCTTGTTTAATGGGAAATTGGCAACATGGCCCCTGACTGTCACTTTAAATCTGCAGTAATGTCTTGTGAAGCCTCGCGCTCTTCTTCCGTGGTCCTGGATTAGCGGGGCTTAATGGCAGCACCCTACCTCACCCCAGCTCAGGGGCAGCTACTGGTACACAAATTGCCAATTCAATTAACAGAGTGTAAATGCTCGACTGGCAGCTGGCACGGGCGACGGCTGCTTTGGCAAGCGTCGAGCTCAATTTATCAGGCCGTCGGTGCTCTCTCGCCGGCATCCCCCAGGGGCTCAGCCGGCTCCTCCCCGCAGGACAAAGACACTCGGCCAGGCCATGCTCCGCTTTCAGCCGGGCCTGGGACGGGCCTCGGTCGGGAAATACCGTTCCCTCCAGCCAGGATCTGCTCCACAGCCACAACAAAGCACGGAGATGCTGTTCTTAGATGCACTGCAGTAACCACCTCGGTAGCACGAGCCCAGAATACAGAACCCACCTTCAGCCCACAGCGATTCCCCGGACAAGCCAAGCAACTTTCACCATGCACAGTTACAGCGATCATTTATTTCTTGTTAGCCCTTAAAGGCAAAAACAGATTTGCAAACAGGAAGGATGTTCCTGCAGAGTGTCTGCCAATACAACAGTTGGACACATTTATTTGATGACAGCGAACTGAAATGATGTTTATGAGTTAAAAAGATCTTTCTTTCGATTCTAATTGCATTGATTTAGTGCTTAACAGCACAACAATGTCAGACTTCTCCCCTGTTCTCTCCATTCATTTGCTTCCATCTCTCCTCCATGTCTTCTCTCATTAGACAGGCTAGCTTCCTCACTGAGCGACACACAATAGGGCTTAATTGATAGGCCCCTAGACACACTCCAATTAAAGCTGAACACAACACCACTCACACATCCACCTGCACACATATACACACACACCTATGAACACATACACACACACACAAATGCACACTTTCATGCTCGCATATATTACTGTATTACACTGTATAAAACAGCTTCGTTCATTTTTACTGTCATAAAGTTGCATATGAAAATCTGTGTGAAGTGTGAAGCCTTCAGAAGCCCTTCAGTTCTTTTGTGTGAATGTAATGTACTGCACATTTACTCAGAAGGAGGATCTATGTTCTGTGTGACATATATGTGGTTTACATTACATATAAGATATAATTCTAAATGAGATGTATATACCTATATACCACATGAGATGTAGATTCTATATAGTTTCTGTGTGAGATGTAAATTCTGAGTTGTAGATTCTATAGATTCTATGAAAGGTAGATTCTATATGAGACGATAAGTCTATAATGAGATATATAGATTCTATATAAGATGTATTATGTATTCAAAGCATCGATTTATGTCATCTTTCTTGTGTGAAAACTGACTAAATTGACTGTAAGGGGATAATCCAATTGTAATAAAAAATGCACACATAAAATTCATGCCATAACTACATAACTGGTTGAAAATGGAAATTCTTTGTCCTCGGCCAGCCAATCTCTAATCCAGTTTCTCAGAGCAAAAGCTATTACATCATGTGCTGCCTAGCAATAATGACAGCTCCTGATCACACAGTGTGCAAATGTTTCTGTGTAAGTCATGGCCATGAATATGGAGGCTGAAATAAAAGTTTGCTTCTTTAAACGCCTTTGACTGACTTACGTTTTCATCATGATATGTTTAATAATCCACAGTCATCTTGCTCCTGATTTATATCATAACATTTTAAGATGGATGGATCTGCACTAATGATGGAGAACGCCCTTAACCCGCCTATTGTACCCGCCCTTTCTCTTCCCCACCTACTGTACCCGCCCCTTTCTCTTCCCCACCTATTGTACCCTCCCCTTTCTCTTCCCCACCTATTGTACCCGCCCCTTTCTCTTCCCCACCTATTGTACCCGCCCCTTTCTCTTCCCCTACTGTACCCGCCCCTTTCTCTTCCCCACCTATTGTACCCGCCCCTTTCTCTTCCCCACCTATTGTACCCGCCCCTTTCTCTTCCCCACCTATTGTACCCGCTCCTTTCTCTTCCCCACCTATTGTACCCGCCCCTTTCTCTTCCCCACCTATTGTACCCGCCCCTTTCTCTTCCCCACCTATTGTACCCGCCCCTTTCTCTTCCCCACCTATTGTACCCACCCCTTTCTCTTCCCCACCTATTGTACCCGCCCCTTTCTCTTCCCCACCTATTGTACCCGCCCCTTTCTCTTCCCCACCTATTGTACCCGCCCCTTTATCTTCCCCACCTATTGTACCCGCTCCTTTCTCTTCCCCACCTATTGTACCCGCTCCTTTCTCTTCCCCACCGCCCTCTTTAACTATTCCCCTCATACCCACCCCAGCACACTATATATTTTGTGCAATTAATAAATGACAATATAGGCTGCCATTATATAGATGATTATTAAGACAAATTATTATTAATTTGTATCTAAGGAACTGACATAACATGATGAATTCAGATGAATTCACTGAAACTTTTTCTTTGCACTGACACTACTGAATTTTATGCAGAGGAAAAAAGTTAATTTGATAAAAGCATCATAGTGGTATCATCTGAAAAATGAGGTCATAGATAAATATACACGAAAATGGGGTTCTGCCATAGGGGTTTCACCTGAAGATAAATACACAGGAAATGGGGTTCTGAAATAGGGGTATCATCTGAAGATATACACACAGGAAATTAGGTTCTTCCCTAGGGGTAACATCTGAAGATAAACACAGGAAATGGGGTTCTTCCATAGGGGTATCATCTGAAGATAAACACACAGGAAATGGGGGTTCTATCTCTGTTTTATTTATTTATTCCCCCCCCTCATTCTTCTGTAACTACCTTCGTGCCTCTGTAAAGTGACCTTGAGTTTCATAAAAGGCACTATATAAATGTAGCTTATTATTATTATTATTCATATTTTGAGCCGTCCCTTTAAAGAGAGCCACATGTTGTGAGAATTATAACAAGGCTACTAATATAGTGAAGTAAGCAGTGTTACCATTTTTATATTGTAGACAGATAAAGAAGCTTCTGGAAGGGTTGTTCAGTGTTTTTTCTGCATTATCTCTTCATATTACACATGTAAAGGAAATGCATGCAGCCCAAGTGGAAGTCTCCAGTTTGGTTGTTACGGCGATGTGAGATTACACATTGAAGAGGCGCTCAGCGAGGAATAATTGTCTATGGGAAGCTTCTAGTGGCTCTGACATCCACGCTGAAGTGATTTGGTATTTTATCATCCTGCCATTTTCTCTCGTCATGGCCAGAAACAACTGTGTCAGATAGCGAGATAAGAGGGCTGAGAGAGAGAGAGCAGGACCACATGTGACAAGTACTGTCCACTCACGATCCATATCAAAACACGGGGGAGGGGGGGTAGTGGGAGAAAGAGAGAGAAATAGCAGGGGGAAAGAGAGACAAAGAATGAACAGAGAGAGCAGAGAGAGAGTGTGAAGGGTGAGAGGGGGCGAGAGAGATAGGGACAGTACCAACACATGGAGAATATGTCTCATTGGAAATAGATAAAACCGCTCATGTCAAGTAAACAATGTCACATACCAGTAGAGCTTAAAGGCTGTTGGTGATTAGCTTTACTCAGCTTTACATAAATGTCATGTAGCTTTTATACATTGTTAAGAATTAAGGACAGGATTCCCTATACTAATAATAATAATAGACGAATTATGGACAAAAAAATGAACAGACACACACACATATGCACACACAAACACACACACACACACACACACACACACACACCTCCAAAGGATGTTTCGTTGCTAACTAGAAATGGCCAACTCTGACCACTCCAAAATGCATATGGATCTTGGAATCCTAAGAGTCCCCCATGCTAAACAGCCTTCATCGATATCTCCCTCCATCGAGGAAAGGTGGAAGAAGACACAATTATTGGCATTGAGCAACATGAGTGAGGTCAAGTTCAAGGGGCATCACACACAAATCGATGCAAACGGACGAGTGAAAGAAAAGAATGAAAAAAAAAAGAATCTCATCTAATTTGGAAATGCATTCATTAAGACTAACTGAATTAAAGGTAGAGGTGGCCTCTGCTTCAGAGCAGAGTCACACAGATAAACAAAACATCTATTACTCTAGAGCCGCGTGGGGCGTATCCTAATAAACCGAGCTTTGTCCAGTGTGTAGGGCACACTCCCCTTCAGTGTACCCTTACCCTGCAGACCGCATGGACCTGCTTCCAAAACGTGTGGAGAAGGAGCTATTGCGTCCCAACTGTGTTTGCCTGAGTGTGTTGTTGTGTGACTGTGCACCGACAAGAATGTGCAACCGAAAAGAAAAGAAGTGGTCGGAACTTGGCGTGGCTCAATCATTTGCAACACAGCTGATTTCAAAGCAAGTACCTTTGCAGTGTGTGAAGTTGATGAATGACACTCGCGTCTGTGAGCCGAGACCGGCCTGAACTTGAGGGGACATTCCCAGTGAAAAGAATGATGGCGAGAGGAGAAGCTTTTCTCATACGCTGAGGGAAAACGGCAAAAGGCATAATTACCCGTGAAATTCAAACGGCCCTTAACACATTCCAGAGGACTGAGCTGCTTCGTGTGGAGGATCCAGGCTGGCTGTAGGAGACCAATAAATCTTGAAGTACTTGAAGCATTTGACTGCTAAGTTTGCTTATATAGTTTAATAATTTATACACATTCACACAACTCTGATGAGGACGAGTGGAAAAATTCTGTATGGGGACGCCCAAGCCAAACACGAACACTCCGTCACACTCTGACACCGTGACTACAGGAAGGAATATCTAGTCTAACAGCCTGTCTATATGCTGAAAAAGGACCCTCGCATTGCTACTCCTGCCTCTGCTGCTCGAGCATTTCTTTCTGTCTTCTTTCCAGAGTGAAACAAATAATGCTCAATGTCATGGTTGAGTTGTGTGCCTGTGAGAGGCTAAAAAGCATCAAGGCCACTCAATGTAGCATGAAGTCTGTGCCTTCCGGAAGGTTCCCTCTCTCAGCACACTACAGTGGCATAGCCCGTGTCTAACAGACAGGAAGCTACCAGACACACATACTCCTCTGCCTCAACACACACAGGCGCTCAAAAAGACCCCACGCAAAATTCATTCTCTCCCTCTCACACACTGTCCTCTATCCCTGTCCTTGACTCGCAATACACTGCTCCTGTTGGAAAAATGCCCAATGTCAACATACAGTAGAGATTATTTTGTGTGTGTGTGTGTGTACACGTGTATGTGTGTGTGTGTGTGTATTTGTAGTAAACAGAAGAGAGATAGAAAGGAAAGGTTGCATATGGTAAAGAGAAGAGAGGACATAGGGTGTTAAAGAAGCAAGGCAGCTACATGCTCTGACATAGGACATAACCGCGAATCTCTCCCACTTCTATACAGCTACATGCTCTGACATAGGACATAACCGCGAATCTCTCCCACTTCTATACAGCTACATGCTCTGACATAGGACATAACCGCGAATCTCTCCCACTTCTATACAGCTACATGCTCTGACATAGGACATAACCGCGAATCTCTCCCACTTCTATACAGCTACATGCTCTGACATAGGACATAACCGCAAATCTCTCCCACTTCTATACAGCTACATGCTCTGACATAGGACATAACCGCGAATCTCTCCCACTTCTATACAGCTACATGCTCTGACATAGGACATAACCGCAAATCTCTCCCACTTCTATTTCTGCTGCAGATGAATTTGCCTGGATAAGAACAGTGGAAGAGACTCGTGGTACTTATGGTGGTGTAGAGGCATTGGAGGTAGTTGTAGAAACAGATTGGAGGTATGGAGGGAAGATGGGGAGAGAGACGGATGAGGGGGAAGTGTGTGTGTGGGGGAGGGGGGGGGGGTAACATGAGGTATGTTGCTCAGACATTGAAAGGCTGATGTTTCAGTCTGCCAAACAACATAATGAGTCGTTGAGGCAGAGAAATATTAGCACCAGGGGAACACTGGGAGCGTGTGTGGGAGCGGGTAATTAGGAGCTAACCTATAGTGGCGTGCTCCAGCACTGAGCAGAGACACACACCGCCAGCCGTGGAAGACCAGACTACACACGTTTACCCAGGGGGGCAGCTGATATCACCCCAGCCAGCTTCACACAACAACAGGAGTCTTATTAAGACATGCTGTACAGCATCAAGGTAAAATGTAATGTCAACTGCTAGTGCTAAATCCTGAAGGAAGGCCATATATAAAAATAATGACTTATTTGTTAACATAATAATGAAGGAAGGATAGGAAGTTAAGTGGAGGGAACACACACAGACACCTCCACACACCTCCACTTAGCGATGAAGGAGATGTGTTTTCTAACTGTTATCCCAGCAGTAATCAATATGTTCAGGCATATGATTTATTCTTGCTTTTCAACCGTTAACGACACACTGCAGCCACTGATCATGCTGCTGAAAGAGACATTACACGTTTGGATATTGCTCTCTAGAACATCACAGCCTTGGACATTACACCCTAGAACATTACAGTCTTCATCTGTAAGAAGCGAGTGTCATTCTAGAGTGTAATGTCCAAGACTGTAGTGTTCTAGAGTATAATGTCCAAGACTGTAATGTTCTAGAGTGTAATCTCCAAGACTAATGTTCTAGACTGCAATGTCCAAGACTGTAATGTTCTAGAGTTTAATCTCCAAGTCTAATGTTCTAGACTGTAATGTCCAAGACTGTAATGTTCTAGAGTTTAATCTCCAAGACTAATGTTCTAGACTGTAATGTCCAAGACTGTAATGTTCTAGAGTTTAATCTCCAAGTCTAATGTTCTAGACTGTAATGTCCAAGACTAATGTTCTAGAGTGCTAACAGCACATATTTCTACTGCAGTTCTGAGCCATGCCTTCATGAGTCTTATTATAATCTAATTCGTAATTCTAATATATGCCTGTTTTTGAAATACCAAGCCTTAATATGGTTTAAAACTAAACCTTAAATATTAAACTTTATTGTGTCATAGAACATATGTATAAAAACAGCACAGCACCTACAGTGCTGTAGCATTCTACCATCCAATCACCATAAACACATAGCAAGGCCAAGTTCTCCTGACTGTGTGTGTGTGTGTGTGTGTGTGTGTGTAGGATTACACTCAGTAAGAGTGATCTTCTCAAGGACAGCGGTGTAAGGGCCCAGTCAGTATTTGCACAGATTTCAGTGTGTATCTTTAAGTGTTTGTGTGTGTATGTGTGTGTGTGCATGAGTGAGTGTGTGAGTTTGTGAGTGTGTTTGTGTGTGAGAGAGACTGTGTATAAAAGTGTGTGTGTGTCTGTGTTTGTGTATATTAGGTGTGTGTGTCTGTGTTCATGTAACTGCATGTATGAGTGCATGTGTGTATGAGTATGTGTGTGTGTGTGTGTGTATGAGTATGTGTATGTGTGTGTGTGAGTATGTGTATGTGTGTGTGTGTTTGTGTGTGAGTATGTGTATGTGTGTATGAGTATGTGTTTGTGTGTATGAGTATGTGAATGTGTGTGTGTGAGTATGTGTATGTGTGTGTGTGTGAGTATGTGTTTGTGTGTTTGTGTGTGTGTATGTGTGTGTGTGTGTGTGTGTGTTTGTGTGTATGAGTATGTGTATTTGTGTGTGTGAGTATGTGTATATGTATGTGTATGTCTGTGTGTGTGTGTGTGTGTGTGCGTGCGTGTGTGCGTGTGTGCGTGCGTGCGTGCGTGCGTGTGTGTGTGTGTATCATGAGCAGGGAGCACCTCTGGGACAGAACCTGTGCAGTAAAAATTAATGAACTCTGAACTCCTCACTGGGCTGCTGCACCAAATGTCATTTTCGGCCTCACGACTCCAGGACACGCTGGGTGGCTTGTTGCCTCCACCACCAGCCATCTTTCCACAGAGCCCATTCTCATTTCAACCTAATTAAGGGCCTGAAATGAACATTATGCATTAGTTAAAGTGTCGGCCCGCACTGCCTATCCTTCCAACGGTTCTTAAGGGGGCAAAGCCAGCTGAAGGGGGAGGGGGGGAGGCAGAGTGGAGGGTGGAAGAATTAATTACAAGTCATTAGGGAACAAGTCATCTCATTGCAAATGTTGAGTTAAATAGAAGAATTAGCTCCTTCGTTGTGTTAAATAGCGAGTGCTGATTTAGTAGTCTCTCCGATTTATTACACAGAGGTCAGTTTAGAAGATGGCAAAGCAGAGGCGTAGAGCCGCAGACAGACAAGAATCTCTCCGCTACCAGAAACCTCCGCTCAGATTGTCTAGAGCCCATCCATCTGTCACTACGATCATGTCTTTTAGGAACAATACAAATGTAGACTGTAGTCGTAAACAGCTGCGGTTCCCCCGTACTGTACTGCATATCCGTGTGGTTTAATTAGGAGTGACATCAGAGCTTATTTCAGCTGTGCATTATCTACCAGCTCCTACCAGCTTTATTATCAAACATAAACGTGTTTCCGATTCCACGTTAGTGGCGCTCTGTAATTGGTCCCCTTGGGTGCAGAGGATTTTGTTTCTCGTCTCGCTGAGGATGGAGACAGCAGGTGGGGGAGGGGGGGTGGTGGGGCTGCGTTATCGCGAGGACTCCTTATCACCGCTCTTCTCCCGCATCTCTTGAAGGTCTCGCCAGCCGTCGCTACCTGTAATAGATCTCCGGCTGCAGGAGGCAGGCACTCAGCCCCCACACTCACCCCGGGCCAGAGGACAGGTCAGTCTCTCCCATGTTGGGATGAGTCTGGAGGGAAGAACACCGCAGCCACCGCTGCCATTGTCCTTCTCAGCAGACTGATTGCCTTTGTGCTTCAATTACTCAATCCCCTCCCCCACTTCAACTACCCCCCCCCCCCCTCCAAAAAAACCCATGTTTGAAGTATTTTGTCCTGGATTGCATTAGGCAGGCTGAAATTAATCTACCATTACGGAGAAAATTTAAGACCCTAAAGCTTTGAGGGTGGCGGCAATAAAACAGTTTAACTGCTCTGCTGAAAACATGATTGGTTGAAGGCAGCCATGGACCGTTTTATCATGTGCTAAAGAGCAGACAGGGAGGAGAGAATGAGGAAAGGGAGAGGTGGAGAGGATCCGCGTGGTAGGCGTGAGACGGCTTCAGCAGGCCGCGGGAGTCTGTCTGGAAGGGTCTCCATGGACACGCCTGGGCTCCACGCCCCTTTGAATTTTAGACGCACAGGATCTAGATGCACTTGCTAAAAACATTAGTTTTTCTGGATTTGCACAAACAGAATCAAGTGGTTCTCTGTCTGGTTACTGATTTTTGTCAATGTATTGCATATGAATCCATCTACCTTACTTCGGAACCAGATGATGTGTCATATCATGATTTTTTTTCAGGCATTTTCCTGGCCAGCTCTGTAAGCCGTAAGAGATGCTGGCTGCCTCCTGAAAGGCATCTATAAAGTGGATGAGGCCCATCCTCCTCCTGTGTAGCTGCTCTGTAGGTAAGTGCTTATGACGTAGCGGTCTGGCATCGGGGCTATGAACAAGAGTGCTGGCAGGTTTGTGAGGGCGCGTGCCGCGGTGTCACGGGGCTAGCGGAGAGAGCAGCACACAGCGCTCCAGGCTGACACGGCCCAGCTGAGCACCCGCCATTAGCTCAGAGCGGGAACTCCGCCTACAGAGTCTTTGAGGTTTGGCAGGGAACAGGGTCAACCCAGCCACACACTCATACACACACACACACACACACACACACCGTACCGTACCCTCGTTAGAGCGGAGGGGGGAATATGTGTGTCAGCAGGCAGTGGTGGAGCGTGGGAGGGCAGAGGGAGAGAACAGGGTATCCCCTTTGCTTTTCTCAGCTGACTTTGCAGAGTAATGAGGCGACAGAAATGTGGTTCACGGGCTTGGCTTCCGCAGACGGCTATGTCTGCCTAATCCCAGCCGGTGTCTCTCTGAACAAAACCCTTCCAGCTGAGGAGAGCAGGGGACACTTTAACCAACCTTTGGATCTAATAGGTCAGAATAGGAAAAATATTCGCTCCGTGATCTAGAGGAAGAAATGTGAAACTCATATATGTGCATATGTGTGTGTGTGTGTGTGTGTGTGTGTGTGTGCGTGCGCCCGTGTGTGCATGTTTGTGTGTGTGTGTGTGAGTGCCCGTGTGCGTGCGCCCGTTTGTGTGTGTGCATGTGTGCGGTGTGTGGAGGAATGCTTGTGTGCGTCAGTAATGTGAGTCCACAGCAAAGGTACGGCCTGTTTAAGATGCACACTCCATGTTGTTTATTGATTAAAGAGAACCCATAAACATGGGTGACACCAACTTCCTGATGGCTAATTAAAGGGCTTAAATATTCATTCACCATTACAGGTCATTTCATTCTCTGCCCCGCAGCACACACTAGTAAAGGCAGAGGGATATATAAACAGTACAAACCTCTAAATGCGGAGGGATATACAAACAGCACACATCGATAAAGGCAGAGTGATATAGATACAGGACACACCACTAAAGGCGGAGGGATATACAATCAGGACTGCACACATGCAGCAGTCTTCTGCTGAACACCAGGTTCAGATCACCACCGCTGTTACTGAAACACTGAGCAATCTGTTACAAAGAGTAGAAAAAGAGTTTTGGCAGAAGTCACAGAGGCTGTGAGTGAAACATGCCTTAGATGTTTCCAGAAGGACGTTCTGTCTAAAGCTGCACTCCTCCCCTGTGCCATGTAACAGCAGTGGGGCCGGGGACAGCGGAGCAGGATGAACCCAGCATCACACGGCACAGACCGCTATAAAGCGAGTGGTAATTGTGGCGATTATGTGTTCTGGAAGCAGATGAAACACATCCGTGAGTCTGAGCAGCTCGACTTTGAATAGGAGTGCAGGCATGGTGCTAGATTTGGACCCAAACGGAGGCAATTATGTGATGGTGAGAAAAAAGGGAAAAACCTTAGCCAACCTCTGTCTGATTCTCTGTCACATGATGTCCGCATTGAACTGTGCTGAAGTGATAGTGCAGTGATAGTAAAGACACACCCACACCCTCACACACACACACATACACACACACACACCGTACTGTTTGTTTTGGCCGATCTGGAGGCTTGGCTGCCTGTGGATGTGCTCGGTTCCACAGACTTTGATAGTGCAGATGGACCACACTGTGGACCACACTGTGGGAGACACAAGGCACATTCTGACCCACGTTAACCCTTTTACAGCACTGTGTGTCACTCCACAATGCTACAAGGCAATAAAACTAGTGCCTTTGAAGTACATTTCGCCAGTGTAGCAGTTGGGGAAAGACAAACCGCAGTGTTTACTGGGTTCCAGCCCTCACTGAAGCAGTTTGCACTGCCTTTTGAAGTAAATAAATTCTGCTTATTTCTGTGTTTGCACACACCCTCCTGCCTTGTTTGTGCAAGGACCAACAAGTGCAGTGTACACCAGATTTACATTTAAAAGGGGCCCCTGCGTGCAGTAGAAAATACGGGTTGATTCGGAGGAATATCAGCTGTGAAATCGATTGAGGCTGCATGGTGCAACCGAGCAGGCAAGCCCACATGCCCCAACAGCCCCGCCCAACAGAGCCCTCCCCCCAGCCAATCCCCCGCTCCCTACCCCGCACCCCCTGCCCCGCCCCCAGCCCCGGCTACAGGCTACTTCAAAAGGCAATTAGTCCGATTTCACATTGCCCAGCAGCTGAATAATTTTGTGCAATTTTCAGCCATGCTGGACTGAGGCCAAGTTTACTGGAAAGCGCGTAGAATCGCCCCCCTACCCCCTCCCCCTCCCCTCCTCACCCCTGGCAGCCCCTCCCCCTCCCCTCCCCACCCCTGCCCCTGGCGGCCCCTCCCCCCCAGCCCCCCATGCTGCCTGCTCTCCTGCCGTAGCTGCTCCCCCTTCTTCCCTCTCATGCACTCGTGATAATTTGGAAATCCTGTTGAAACACGGCTGTCCTAATTACACGCGGATCAGCGCACTCTGTGGCTTTCCCTAGCATGCTCCCATAGGGCCCTGGTCACCTGTGGCCCCAGCACACACACCCACATCTACACACACACACAAATGTACACACATATGCACGTGCACACACACGCTCACGCATTTACACACACACATTCATACATACACACACACAGCCCCCTAGTCCCTCTTACTAATTTCATCTTAGCACAGTGCTGTCAGACATCTCCCCTGTCTGGGAGCTTTTAATCGATTAGCTGAATGTCTCTATAATACATCAGCAGCTGCCAGGATGAGGGGATTCAGCAATGAGACAGTTTAATCACTGTACCTGTGTAGAAGCACAAAACAGCACTCACTGTATCCTCAGTGCCAGGACACCCTGCCTGCAGCTGGGGCCCCTCCCCCATCCGTCAGCCTCTATATCTGGAGCTCCTCCCCCATCCCTCAGCCTCTATATCTGGGGCCCCTCCACCATCCCTCAGTCTCTATATCGGGAGCTCCTCCCCCATCCCTCAGCCTCTATATATGGGGCCCCTCCCCCATCCCTCAGCCTCTATATCTGGAGCTCCTCCCCCATTCCTCAGCCTCTATATCTGGAGCTCCTCCCCCATCCCTCAGCCTCTATATCTGGAGCTCCTCCTCCATCCCTCAGCCTCTATATCTGGGGCCCCTCCACCATCCCTCAGCCTCTATATCTGGAGCTCCTCCCCCATCCCTCAGCCTCTATATATGGGGCCCCTCCCCCATCCCTCAGCCTCTATATCTGGAGCTCCTCCCCCATCCCTCAGCCTCTATATCTGGAGCTCCTCCCCCATCCCTCAGCCTCTATATCTGGAGCTCCTCCCCCATCCCTCAGTCTCTATATCCCCCACACCCATAGATCCCCTCAATGTACACATCTCAACCATACCCCACACACTTCCCACAACACAACCACACCTACCACAAACACAGCACGCACACACACACACACACACACACACAGAAAATCACACCCCACCACCACAGCAGCCCACCCACGCACAACTCAAATACACAGTCACCACATGCACACACTGCACACCACTGCTGCTGCTGCTACAGAACGCAACCAGTCAACAGAACCCAAATTATGTAAATGCCCAAAGTGCCTATTCACAGGGGTTTTGTTTACGCGAATTTGCCTGCGAGATCTATGTTCAGTCTGAGTAATGAAATCCTCGTTTCAGACACCTATTTAACATTCTCATTTAATCACTGCTATTAAGGCACACTGCTGATGCAGAGTAAGATGCAAATATCATGCAAAATGTTCCAAAGCCTCCTTTGCACCCATAATGCCTTGGGAGTGGGTTAAACAGGCATTCATTACCAAGAGCCAAATCAAAAAAGCCTAATGTAGTAAAACACTGACGCCTATAGAAAGCCAGGCTGAATTCCATCAGCAGTAACCAGTGCGTGTGCTTAACGGGACTGCGTGTTCCACGGCCTATAAATATGCTCTGGTGTCAGATCTGTCTCTGTGCCTATATATGCCTAGCATCAATAATTACAAACTAAAAGGCTTGAATCATTATAGGCATCTGCAAGTGATGGATACGTGTACAGGGTACGAGGGGACCAGAGCAGAGAGAAAACAGGCAGTCCACTTTAGAAAGTGTCTACCGAATTGATTTAACAAGTTTAATGTGTGCATCAATGTGGGACTATTACTGGTCGTAAGCCTCAGTGATGCTATTTGTTCGACTGGCAAAATACTGCTCTTTAGAATGAGTGCATTAAGTCTAAAATTGCAGAGAAAACCCTATTACAACTTTATTGCTGGTAAATTGGAACCAAACGTTGTCTGTATTTCAATTATTCTGAGTTAGCCGAGAAATAAATCGATTTTGTATAGGCTCAATCACAGAGACAGTGATGAGAAACGGCTTATTACACCCTGGCAACCCCAGACTGCTTCTTTGTTTTTCCCCTCAGCAATTTTCAAGAAATTGTCAATTAAGGACTTTCTCTCTCCTCCTTCTCTGGCGCGCGGAGAACCCTGTCGACCTGCACCGGAGTCGCCGTCATGCATCTTGTATGGCTGAGCGCCATTCTCAATGCTTGTTTGGTTTTAAATTTTAATCTAGCCCTCCGTGTCAACAAAACCTCACCCTCCGTGCCACGGAGGCTAATCATAATGTGGCTCATCTCCTGTCGCCGTGGTTCCCGCTCCCTGTTCCCGCGGAGAGTCGCACCTGGCGTGAGCCGTGCAGGGGTTGCAGGACCCGGTCTGTGCAGCTCCCAGGGCTGCAGGCAGGACAGGCGTCCTCGCCGCCCCCCCCGCGTTCAGGACGCAGTGCCGCCGGACGCTTCGGGAAGGAGGCAGCTGTCTTTCCTCACATGGTCACGGGGTCATGGAATTTCAACCCCTGACAAAATGTAATGTGGAAATTAAGATATGAAACATTCATAAGGGAAGGAAACCCAGGCTTAAAGGTGAAATGTAATTTTGCCAATATATAAAAGTATAAATCTTATATTACAATATAGAACTCTGGAGTGACTTAGAGAACAGAGAAATGCCTCAAAAAATGCTGCTTCATAGACTCCATATTACACTGCTCAAAAACATTAAGGACCGCTTAAATCACAACTCGGGTTTCGATGAATGAAAGAGGCAAGTTGAAAATCTTTTAACCAATATAAATTATGTACTTTGTTGAGAAGAAAATGACATAAAAGTGGTCAACAGAAACCAAAATCGTCAACCCAGTCGTCAAATTGAAACCACAAGCTACGTGAATTTCATCAGTTTGAGCAACGTGGTGCAACGTGAACCTTATGCAACGTGAACCTTATGCAACATGAACCTTGTGCAACCTGAATGGACTGCAGGTACTGCAGGCTCAGCCTACCAGCCATGACAAGGTCACTAGCAAAACACACAACTGCAGTACTGTAGGTAAGAACCAGGAGGAATAAGGAGAGAGTACATTTGGGGGCTGCTCTTGCTCTTCATCTCCAGTGTACCTGTTGTCACTCTCATTTGCACCAAAGCAGGTGGAATTGTTTCACAGTCACTTCTGCTTCTTAACTGGACAGACTGATCTCCCTGAGGTTTAACTGACTTGGTGTTATACAGTAATGATTAAGTGTTCCCTTAATGTTTTTGAGCAGTGTACAAACAGCTCTCAGTTTCTGTAGGATTCTGATAAAATGTCTACAGTCAACAATTACAAAAATCCATTTGAATTCTACACATGCAGGCGTTCTTTTTTTAAAATCAGTTTCATAAAAAGTGATGTTTCAATTTCTGCCATTTGAAGGCACACGCAGGGCTGCGCTGTTTCCCAGGGCTGCTGGGAGTGTGAAGGAAACTGTCACATGGAGCTCAGGAGGAAGAGAGCCCCATTAGCGAGAGCCCCCCCCAGCCAGGCCAGACCAAACACCAGCAAACCCTCAGTGGAGTGTAATTAAAGGATCTGCATAATTTGAATGCTGTAGAAAAGAGAGAGGGGCTGAAAGAGAGCGCAGGAGAGAGAAAGAAAGAGAAAGTTCACAATCAAATTGATGTCTTGAAGTTGATATCATTTAATGGCATCAGCTCTGTCTCCCCCCTGTGAGCTGCTACAAGCCGCAGTGGAGGGAGCAGGAAGCACCGATGATCCCCTCAGTGTTAAGACAAACGACATTCTCTTCACCCCCCATCCCCATCCACCTCTCCCTCCCTCCCTCCCTCACTCTCTATTCCTCTCCTTCTGTCTCTCTTCCTCGCCTTCTCTCTCTCCATCCTCTCCCTCCCCCACCCTTTCCCTCTCCCTCCCTCCCTCTCCCTCTCTCTCTTTCCCTCCCTCCCTCTCTCCTTCCCACTCCCTATCGCACTCCTCTCCGCTTTACAATTAAAGCCCTTGGCTGAGATGCATCTCCTTCACACGGAGATGAGGCAACAACAAATCAGAGAGGAAGAACAGAGGGATGTTATTAATCAGGGAGCATGTTCTCTCTGACCCGATCAACACAATGGCGGTCTATGGCGGTGGATTTAGCCCAGCCTCCTTCATTCACACGCAGCCTCCTTCAGCACTAATTAGCCAGGCAGACCGGAAGCAGACAGCAGACGCAGGCGCAGACGGCATCGAGGCTGGACTCCGCCGGGCCGTCCGCCGCTTCGCTCCGAGGTGGCACTGCAGCGCAGGGAGGACGAAGGTGTGAAGCTAAAGAGATTAAATGAGGCCCAGACTTCTCCAGCAATGCTCTAGAGTCTGGAGGCGTGTCTGCTAGAGATGAGAGTCCGCCTGTATTGGAGCTTGTGCTGGGAATGTTTAAGCGGTTGCACATGGGAATGATGACCAGTGGTCAATGCTACGAGCAAAACAAGGCACAACACAAGCTAGAAACAATGGGTTCTTGTAACCTGATAAAAGTTTGTTTGGGGATTAAATAACTTTTTCAGTCTCAGATACTTTAATACCAGACTAATAGTCTACGATTAGGCTGATCTTTGTCCAGGAAACTGGTCTGCAATGACTAGGTGATAGTATTGTGTTTCTCTTCCGCAGTCTCTAATGAGTTCAGCAAGAAGGCATTTATACTGTACTCTGTTGTAATATTGAACCAAAGAGAGAAGTGGGTTATTCAATAGTCTATTTTCAAAGAGGAAAAGAGTGTCCTGAGAGTCTCTTAAACTGAAGTACCCAGCATCCTGAAGCCAAGACTCTTGTCAAATCTATATTTCATTAACAGTTAGAGAGGACTCTGGAATTCCAGTTAGTCGTGTTGATTTTCACTAGCTCTTTTCTTAATATCTTCCATTGAATATGTGAAAATTCTACAATAAGATTGGACTGTCTTGGATCATAGGGAACTGATAAAGACTGATAAATTAGGTTATTTATTATCTTAGACTATACAGTACTGAACTAAGAGTTTAAAAGTTAGAATGGCGCAAATTATTTTAAGCCAGCAGCAAATTCCATCAAACAGAGGCTGCAGTTCAGCCTGGGACCTCACGTGCACTCTCCTACCAACAGAGGCTGCAGTTCAGCCTGGGACCTCACGTGCACTCTCCTACCAACAGAGGCTGCAGCTCAGCCTGGGACCTCACGTGCACTCTCCTACCAACAGAGGCTGCAGTTCAGCCTGGGACCTCACGTGCACTCTCCTACCAACAGAGGCTGCAGTTCAGCCTGGGTCCTCACGTGCACTCTCCTACCAACAGAGGCTGCAGTTCAGCCTGGGACCTCACGTGCACTCTCCTACCAACAGAGGCTGCAGTTCAGCCTGGGTCCTCACGTGCACTCTCCTACCAAGCGGCTACTTGCACCGAGAGCTGCTGCATCTCCAAACAATGGCTTTCATTTATTATTCATGCATACATATATGTTCTCATTAGTGGCTGCCACCATGCGAAGGCTGATAGCGAGACGGAAATCGGCTGGGACTTATGGGGTGGGGGTGGTGGGTGGGTGGGGTGGGGTGGGGGGGTTCCTGTGTTGGTGATTGACTGGGCTGCCTGGAAGATGGACTCCAGATAAAGAGCGGAATCACCCATGCTCTCCACGCTAGCCTGCAATCTGACAGGAAGACTGGGCTCCATAGTGGCTCTAATGTCAGCCTGAACCCGGAGGTGACTAGAGACCCAGAACGAAAGAGAGAGTGATAGAGAGAGAGAGTGACAGACAGAAAGAGAGAGAGAGATACAGTGAGAGAAACAGAGGGGGAGAGAGGGAGAGAGAGAGAGAGAGAGCATGAGAGAGACAGAGGCAGAGTGAGACAGAGAGAGAGACAGAGAGAGAGTAGCCTGTGAGAATTCTGGGACGCTGTCTTTGTTATTGGAGCTGTCATGCACGACTCCAGGTGGAGAGGCAGCGTTCTCTGAGTCCTGCGTGCTGTGAGCTGCCTGCCCCAACAGCCAAACAACAGCGCGTCTACAGGTGGAGGAGCTCCACGAGGATGCAGACGCACCACCTCATCAAACCGCCTCATTATGGACATTAATGAAGCAAACGGGAGGCCGAAAGCCGTTAGTCATGCGTTGAGATGGCAATAGCTAAAGGCTTCACGCATGACTCGCTGGGGCTTGTGAGGGGGCGCGGGCTCCTCTTCACCCCACCACTCTCCCCGTGCCCCCTGCTCACTACTCAATGCTAAAAATCCATTGGTTTCGATATGAAGCCCTTTGTGACAGCAGGCAAACAGGCTGATTAAGGGGAGTGGGGGCGACAGAGGGGTAGAAAATGGTGTGATTAAATTGGATGATTAGGGGAATCATTTGGGACTGTGTGTGCAAGTGTGTGTTTGTGAAAGAGATAGAAAGTGTGTGTATGTGTGTGTGTGTGTGTGTGTGTGTGTGTGTGTGTAGATGAGGGCAGAGGCCTTCACGATGTTCCTCTGAAGTCGTAACACTTGGGTGAGTCCTCATGCATGTCCTGATGGGTCATTAGCATATAGGAGGCTGACGCACAGTGCTGTAAAGCCTGTTCACCTGGGCAAATATGGCGACCTCTGCGCTTGAGGTTACATTAGGGCAGGGTGGGCTGCACGCAAACATACTGACCGTGTGACATTTTAAACGCGGGATATCAAAAAAATATTTTTGACATTTTGATTCATGCAATGTTATAAAGCTCAGAGACAACTTGGTTTAACTATAAAACATATTACTGCTGCTTAAGTCAAGCCAATTAAATTTGATTGGATACTTTCTTTATTCAACAAGCTTTTCATGTCATTCTAATTTACTGTCAAAGCAGCCTGAATATTGGAAACTAAATTATTTACTGCAGCCCATAAGCCCATAATGCTCCATTGGTCTCAGACGGAGAGGGACTGGACTAACTCCATTATTAAGAACATTAGTTCTAATGGTAGGTGCCCTTCAGTTTTGTATGAGCCTCCTGCTGTGATGCACTACTCTGTCCTGAGTGTACACACACACACACACACACACACACACACACAAACAAACACACACACACACACACAGACCTGCTAAACAGGATCCAATCACAGACCACTGTAATACATAGTAAACCTTACTGTTTTAGCAGTGTATGGAAAATGTCTCTAATCTGGAACAAAACAAATGTGAGGTAAAGGCAGTGAAGATAAGGAGATATCTGCAGAGTTGTGAGGTAAAGGCAGTGAAGATAAGGAGATATCTGTGGAGTTGTGAGGTAAAGGCAGTGAAGATAAGGAGATATCTGTGGAGTTGTGAGGTAAAGGCAGTGAAGATAAGGAGATATCTGTGGAGTTGTGAGGTAAAGGCAGTGAAGATAAGGAGATATCTGTGGAGTTGTGAGTTAAAGGCAGTGAAGATAAGGAGATATCTGTGGAGTTGTGAGGTAAAGGCAGTGATTTGTAACACTCTGGGAAGATATTAGCCACAGCTGACTACAGGTTCAGTCATAGAGCAGCAAAGAAGGGCCTCCATATTAATTTCAGCTGTCTCTCTGATTTATTTCTCCATTATTGGACCATTTGCAAAAGGACTAATTATAGGCCAGAGTCTCAGGGAGGAATGGAGGTGACATCCCAGTAGACCAGGTCTAACTGCTCAGTGAGAATAAAAGCATTTAGTCATATATCATCATAGAGCGCGTCGATTTGGTCAGAACCAACGATCGTGGTCTTGCGCTGCCAGACATTTCATACTTCTGGAGAAAAAAAAATATCACTGCTGGCCTTCACAGAGGAGAACACACACATACAGCACCCATAAACACAGCCACAAGCAGGCGGAGAACGGTGACCCCCTGTTGGGCTGTCTCACACAGCCCCTGCCAGCTCTGGCTTTGTTGTCTCCATTCAGAAGAGAAACAGGCAATTAAAAGCACAGTCGCACACAAGTGTTCCGTCCAATCATCTCCAGCAGCTAGCTGTGTTTATACGTCCCAAAGAAAACCCCGCACAATGAAAGGTCTAATTTAATAAGAAAATTATAGGCTTTTCCCTCCATACAACAGTGGTGTGTCCCTGTTCTCCATTTAATGGAAATCTATTCATGAGCAAAGTATGTACACTGTTCACTGTTATTAAAACACATTGTTCGACAACAATGCTTCCTCAAGCTGTTTCTGCCAACCCCCACAAAAAGAGGAGGTGTACAAGTAATTGTTTCCATGGCAATTACTACTTTCTTTGGTGTGCATTCTAAAATAAAGAAAATAACACAAACATGCCCACAGCCTCCTCGCAGCCAAAAGCAATTTCCTCGTCTAAATTTAGTTATGCAAAGCCTATGGGCATCATCAGCATTTAGTAATTAGTTTTATAATTACTGCTGTTTTGCTCACTGTCATTCAATTTCTCTTACACCACGACGAGGGACTGAAACGTCTCAGACTCACAGCTGGGCAAATTACCATCCGTTTATACAGTGAGAAATATCAGAGAGGACTTTTTATTTTTTACCCAAGATGCTTTGCATGCTGCAACACCTTTGAGCTTGCCATTTTCCAGGTCCAGGACACAGAGGGGGAGAAACAGCTCCCTCAGTGTTGTGAGGGTCTATTGTGATGCAAACACCATTAATTCCCTCATTACCATTAACAATGAGTGTGTCAGAGTGGGCAGGGTTTAATCAGCGCCACCGCTCCCAGGCAACCTGCTCCACCACTCCGGCCCCCTTCACACGAGGGGCTCCGGGAGCACAGCCACACGGCTGCGGTCAGAGGCGTTCATCAGCTCACCCTGTCCACCGCATTTGATATGTTGATCTGTTTGGGGTCTCGGAGGGAGGGAGGCTGTGTGGTGGTGGGTCGTAACCGCACGCACCTACAACCGCACGCTCCTACAACCGCACACGCTCCCACAACCGCACACGCTCCCACAACCGCACGCTCCTGCAACCGCACGCTCCTGCAACCGCACGCTCCTGCCACCGCACAACCGCACGCGGGAGGGATGAGAGGACAGGGACAAGAGGAAGGAGAGGAAAGAGAGGAGAGGAAGGAGAGGAGAGGTAGTAGAGGAGAGGGATGAGAGGACAAGGAAGAGAGGAGAGGAGAGGAGAAGAAGGAGAGGAAAGGGAGGAGAGGGAGGAGAGGACAGGGAGGAGAGGAGGAGAGGAGGAGAGGAGGAGGTCTTATGGTGCTTCAAGGTCCCTTTGGAGTTTATTGATGAAATTCTGCTAATTGGAGCGAGTGTTTGGCAGCTCGTCCTTCAGTCCCGCTAATGCACGGTAGAAAAATCCAAAGTTTTTTACGAGCAATAAAATTGTAAAGAGAAAAATAATCGCGTTAAAACTTTTAGAGGTACTTAATGATATTGTGCATGCAGATTAAAAAAGGACTACTGTGAGATGTGCAGCTTGCTGGTGTTTCTTGCTCTTGAAACAGGAGGAGGTGTGGCGTGCAGGAGGAGGTGTGGCGTGCAGGAGGAGGGCTGAGATCATGGCGTTTCCCCGCAGCACTGCGTCCACTACAGACCAAACGCCGATAGCCAATACACACCCGGGCCACTTCTGTTCAGCTAATAAAGACAGACACCTAGGCAGACAGATCCTCTACTCCCTCCACCCGACATCCACGTCCAGCTGGAGAAATCTCCACCATGGAGGAAATGGGAGGGAGTTACCATGCAGGACAGAGTGTTTTATCAGTGCACCTCTACAGTGTGAGAGCGGACACGCCGAAGTCCAGTCAGACCCATTATATCTCACTGAACCACCGGCATTAGACACATAACTGGCAGAGGTGGCAGCGCATGGGCTTTAAAGAGAGAGACACAGAGTATGTGTGTGTGTGTGTGTGTGTGTGTGTGAGTGTGGGGATGTGTGTGAATGTGTGTGTGTGCGAGTGTAAGTGTGTGAGAGTGTGTGTGTGTGTGTGGGGATGTGTGTGAATGTGTGTGTGAGTGCGAGTGTAAGTGTGTGAGAGTGTGTGTGTGTGTGTGTGTGAGGACGGGCCTGGTGAAGTGTGGCATTTTGGTGACTGCTCTCTGCTCTGCATGCATAAGTAATGACCGCACAGGTGGTGGAGCGGGTCAGGAGGGCCGCGGCTGCCGCCGAGCAGCGTAAAGGTCACGCTTGTTTGTGCAGTGTCCTTCAGCAGACGTGAAACGCCTCAGACAGAGACCAGCAAATTTCGGTTAAAACGCTTCAGGAAAAAAAAAAAAAAAAAAAAAAAAAAAAAAAAAAGTTGATGGGTCAATTACGGTAAAGGTCAACAGGCGTGAAGAGGGGCCCGTTCACTCGCAGGAGTTATGATAACAAATCAACACTTGAGAAGTGGAGGTCAAATTCTTTTAGTTCAGATGCCAGTAATATCAGGAGCTTTTAGTACAGATAACGGGGACTGCAATCTCTGCTCTGTTGCCCGTGTTTGGTGTTGAAGAAGCTTTATTTTAATGTATTTTAATGCATTCTGCAGCAGTGCACGGACCCCAGTGCATGGCCCTACTGCACGACCCCATTGCACAGATCCCAGTGCACGACCACAGTGCGTGGCCCCTGGTGCGTTGCCCCCAGTGCACAGACCCCAGTGCGTGGCCCCCAGTGTGTGGCCCCCAGTGCGTGGCCCCCAGTGCGTGGCCCACAGTGCACAGACCCCAGTGCGTGGCCCCCAGCACGTGGCCCCCAGTGTGTGGCCCTCGGCTCCTACACCTTCAGCTGCACAGCCAGCAAAGACAGAAGGCTGTTGGTTTTCCTTTAAGCGCGGAGCCGCTCCTGCAGTGCAGAGAGATCTCCAGAGCCCAGCTGTGCCGAGATTTCCCTAAAGGTTACAATCATCAGTTATTAGGTAGAAATGCCTTACAAGAAGTCGGCCTGGGTTTTTTCTGGAGTGGATCTGGTGTGATAATAGCAGCGGGGCGTGCTGCCACAGGCCGGCGTGGAGTCACACGCAAATGGAACGCAGGACTGGACTGCCAAATGAACTGTGTGTGTGTGTGTGTGTGTGTGTGTGTGTGTGTTGTGGTGCAGGCATCAGAAACAATATCATTTTCCTGCAGCTCACCTTGTCTTGTGCACTGACAGTCCAGAGGAGGAATGGGCCTCGCTCCCTACACCGTTGCACCTGATGCAATAACACACCATATGCCTGTTTTAGCTCCGCCGCACGGCCCCCCGACAGCCGCACGCCCATCAAAAACGTGGCCGGCTCTTTCATCCTCAAACAATCCAGCGGCAGCCGGAGAGGGAAAACTCCGCGGCACTTTAGGTCAAGGCTGTCCGGTTGCTCCGATCGGAGAATAAACACAGATTCATGGGCTTGGAGGGGCCGCCAGTGCTCTGGGTAGCCATTAAGTCCAGAGACGCAGCCAACACAACGGCAATCGATAGCAGCCTCTGCTGGAGCCGCAGCGCGAATAAACACGGCCGCAGCTCCAATTCAAAGTGCTGCTGTCAATGAGATGGAAGGACAGCGAGGAAGTCTCACCCACCTACAGGGCTCCAGCTCACCTGGCTGTGGATTCATTAAATTATATGGAGTGAATGTAGTTAATGCCTCTCGGCCCCCTTGCTGCGCTTCCTGCCTCTGAGTGTCAGGCGTGAGCTCCTTCACGCCGCAGAACGCACCAGTCTGGCAGGCTGGCCGGGGAGCTCCACACCAAGGGCTCCTGAATATACGTCTACTCATTAAAATGCATGCGGCTCTTCAAAGTGAGACGACAGTGATGCCATCTGCTGTGCGCCGGCCAGCACACACAGAGCACTGGCTTCTAGACGCAGCTACAGTACACACAGAGCACTGGCTCCTAGACGCAGCTACAGCACACACAGAGCACTGGCTCCTAGACGCACTGGCTACAGCACACACAGAGCACTGGCTAGAGCTACAGCACACACAGAGCACTGGCTTCTAGACGCAGCTACAGAACACACAGAGCACTGGCTCCTAGACGCAGCTACAGCACACACAGAGCACTGGCTCCTAGACGCAGCTACAGCACACACAGAGCACTGGCTCCTAGACGCAGCTACAGCACACACAGAGCACTGGCTCCTAGACGCAGCTACAGCACACACAGAGCACTGATTCCTAGACGCGGCTACAATGTCACCAGTGCCCGCATTTAGCAGTTACTGTGGTTACTTTGTTGAATATGTCAGAAATGAATATCGTGCAGTAACAAATACAAAATTAAGTTTCACACCAGAACATCCAAAATGTTAAAACAGCAGATTTTCAAATCCAAATCTATTCAGAGAGAAAGTCAACAAAAATACTGCACACCAACACCCAAAGAAAAATACTACCTCTTTTTTTCTAATTCTCAATCATGCATCAGCTATCAATTAGCATTAGTGGACTAACACCAATAACTTATATAGTCATTACTGTCCAAAAAAGGAATCCATAGTTACTGGTAAATCTATAGGCTGTTTCAGAGACACAATATTCCCAACTAATTAGCCCTCCATGAGGCTCAAACACACTGTCTGGCCCTCAGTACTGCTCACTACTGCTCCCAGTCCTCACAGCCAGACACACCAACTCTTGTCTGAGACTGAGACTGAGCTCAGAGCTGCAGACACTTGATTCTAGATGCTAAGAAAAATGTGGGTTCATACAAAACTACTGTAGAGCTGATACAAAACCATTCCCATAGCAAAACAATTAGAATAAAACAAACCAAAATAGAATAGAATAGAATAGAATACAGTAGAATGGGCCTCTAACCTTTGACTGAGGTGTTAGGCGGTGGTCCTTCAATCCGCAGGTTCCATGGTGGGTCACCCTGGTTGGCAAAGTCCCTCATCTTTAGGTAGCTGATGGTCAGGCGGATGATGGAGGCCTTGTCCAGCTGGCTGGTGATGGCTCCTGGCAGGGGGAGCATCTTGGCCAGCTCGTAGAACTCGAAGTTCTCCTTGCCCCGTCGGGAGCGTGCTGCGTCCCGCGACTTCTCCTTCCTCAGAGCCTGCAACCTGAGGAAGAGGAGGCCAGCTCAGGAGCGTTCGCACAGCAGCTAACAGCCAGAGGAACATTCAGGACGGTTCATTCTCACTCTAATCAAATAACAGGCTAATCGAATAATGATCATTGATTAAGCTTAAAATAAAACTAAACCATTGTAATGACACATCGAAGGAATTCAGTCCTTCCTTCATCACAAGTGTTGGAGACTCACTACGTGTTATGGGAACCCAGTGACAGAGCACAGTCACCGGACTCTGTCTCCCTCTCAGCCCTTTTCAGATATACCTTTTCATCTTTTTGAAATGGACAGATTGCCTTGAGCGTCTACAGATGTACAGTACCGGCGCACCAGTCACACAGCCCCTCCAACAGCGAGTATACAGGCATTGCATATCTGTGCTCGACTCTTTGCCACAAACAGTTTACGACATCAAACACGCTGCTCCGCGCACCCGTCGCCCCCGCATGAGCGGCTGAGGCGTGATGGCGCAAAACGCCACCACCCTAAAGTTGCAGTCGCACCAACTTCATTCAGGTCCAGAGGGAGGACTCGGCTCAACCGCTTCAGTCATTGGAATCCAGAAGTGGGTGGAAGTAGCGATTAGATCAGGCCCGGGATCCCAAGAGAGGCGGCTCCGTGAATGACTCTCGCACTGCTGCCTTTTACCAGACCTCCAGGCAGCAGGGCCGAGATCCTCTTACCCAGTGGAAGAGTTTAGTGGAGAATAACAATGCTGACCTGATGTTGTTTGGCTCTCAGGGTCTGCCTTGATATTATATCCAAAACCCGCAGCATAACAAGAGCGTGGAGCTTTGTAGTGGGCTATCACTACTACTGCAACACGCGCCTCAAGGCTTACTCTGAGATCTCATATGAGGTATGGAATCTCACACTATTTCATGAGCACTCTGTCCTTAAGAAACTATGCTTCAAGTTATTTTCAGTATCGACACCTTGTCTAAAAGCTAAACTGTGCTTTCATTGGGAAAAATATATTTATCCCTCTGATCTGAGCCAAGAGCTTTTTTTTTTTTTTTTTTTTTTTTGAAAGGCACATGAATCTCAGGCATTTAAAGACCAAGTAACTACATGGGACCTGAGACGCTCCACTAATAACCTAATGTGCGGGGCACAGGGTTTGTTTAGAGCTTTGTAAGGTTTGACTCGGCTGATTTATGTGATTCTCAATCAAACAACTCGGAACAGCCAGTTCTACACTTCCAAAAAATGGGACTGCCCACTTTCGGTGGCGTTCATCATCTCCAGACGTTCCGAATTAAGTCGGCAATAAATCAGCCCCGGATCCCCGGCCCTCCCCACCGGCCAACGCTTCCATTAATTTTTTACCACCACAAATGCAAAGTCGGTTAGAGCAAATGCTGAAAGATGAGGGAGCAGGAGAACATCTCACATGAAGATGAGGAATGACTGCTGGAGGAAGAGCACCTAATATCGTTTGTCTGCATATCTGTAATCTCAGCAGCTAACAAAACACAACACAGAACAGATCTGAAATGGAGCTCTCATATCCAATATAAACACACACACACACACACACACACACGCACGCACACACAGACACGCGTGTGCGCACACACACACACACACACACGCGCACACACCAGCCTGCTCTGCCGCTTTTGGAAACTGGGCTCTATATTGAGTATGCAAATAAAGTCCTTAGAAGCGGCCTTGAATTCTCCAGCTCCTCTCTGCCCTTTGGCCATTCATTCACAATGTATGCAATTTCCAGTGAAAACTCACCAAGCAGCATTTCTTGCACCTTCACGAGACCGCCGAAACCTCCCTGTGCCTAATGCTACACACACCGTCGTCCAGATCAATTTATGTTGCTTTTCATAAGCATAAAAAAGTGTAATGGGATGATTTTACCACCAAATATAGACACACACACACTATGGCCCTACATCCCACTGGCAGATTGCTATTCTCCATCTTCTGGGCTGCAGCGGCACCAGAAGAAAAACACCATTTGATGGTCTGCTGCTCAGGCCGTATATAAAGCTAGTTGTAATGGTTGTTTGGAGGCAAAGTGCAACAGAGCAGCAGAATTTCATTTGTTCCGCAAACTTGGAAAGCATTATGTCGGCTTGCCAAATATTTCTCCAAGTGTCGGGGGTTATGTGACCTTCACCCTGGCGACATATTTATCACATTCTACGAGAGTAAACGCAAAAAACATGAAACAAAATCATGGCAATATACACAAGCTGCCATCCAGTGCCTTTTTAAGTATGTTCCAGAGTAAATGGATGAGGTAGCACTGACCTGAAGGTATGACACTACTCATGATTTAAGGATGAGGTAGTACTGACCTGAAGGTGTGAAGCTACTCTGGGTATAAAATGAGGTAGCACTGAACTGAAGGTGTGATCATGGTTTAAGGATGAGGTAGTGCTGAACTGAAAGTGTGATCATGGTTTAAAGATGAGGAAGTGTTGAACTGAAGGTGTTGTCATGTTTTAAGGATGAGGTAGTGCTGAACCGAAGGTGTGATCATGTTTTAAGGATGAGGTAGTGCTGAACTGAAGGTGTGATCATAGTTTAAGGATGAGGTAGTGCTGAACTGAAGGTGTGATCATGATTTAAGAATGAGTTAGTGCTGAACTGAAGGTATGATCATGTTTTAAGGATGAGGTAGTGCAGAACTGAAGGTATGATCATGTTTTAAGGATGAGGTAGTGCAGAACTGAAGGTATGATCATGTTTTAAGGATGAGGTAGTGCAGAACTGAAGGTGTGATCATGATTTAATGATGATATAATGCTGAACTGAACGTGTGATTATAGTATAAAGATGATGTACTGCTGAACTGAAGGTGTGATCATGATTTAAGAATGGGTTAGTGCTGAACTGAAGGTGTGATCATGATTTAAGGATGAGGTAGTGCTGAACTGAAGGTATGATCATGGTTTAAGGATGAGGTAGTGCTGAACTGAAGGTATGATCATGGTTTAAGGATGATGTAGCAGTAAACTGAAGGTGTGAAGCTGATCTGGATTCTGGGTTTAGCTTGAGGACCACTGAGATCCAGCTCAGCCTGTCAAAACCTTGTGACACCAGTCTCAATCTACAGTGATTACAATGATCTATAGTGACTGCTCTATAGTGACTGCACTATAGTGACTGCACTATAGTGACTGCACTTTTCTCATGGTGTTCTTTTTAAAGCATTTAAAGCTATAGACATTTGTTTTAGTAAATGTTGAAAAAGTCTACAAAAGTTAGAACTGATATTATATACTGGAAAACAGGTCTGGACTACGACACATGGTTCTACAGGAAATGCACTGTTGACTGATTAGTACTGAACTGGAGTCAAGACTTTAGTACATGAAGAGCCAAAGTAATAATGAATGTGAATTCAAAATGTAGTAAAATCTCTCTTTATAAACAGTTTAGTTTCAGAAGGACTTTTGTATCACTAGTTTTAAAGAGCAAATTTCCTGAAGGCACTGACAGAACCGGCACTGAGGAAATTAAGAACGGTAAGACCACTCAGATGGCCTTTATTAAGAATGGTAAGACCACTCAGATGGCCTTTATAAGAACGGTAAGACCACTCAGATGGCCTTTATTAAGAATGGTAAGACCACTCAGATGGCCTTTATTAAGAACGGTAAGACCACTCAGATGGCCTTTATTAAGAATGGTAAGACCACTCAGATGACCTTTATTAAGAATGGTAAGACCACTCAGATGACCTTTATTAAAAGGTAAAACATGCTATTTCCTCTTGTTTCAAGTTGAAAGATCAGCTGAATAAGGCAGAGGTCAGTGTCTCATGAAACATCATTTGATTAAATATCAAAGAGGACAGCAGGGTATCTCAACATGACTTACGTAAACATCTACTGTTCACCTCACACACAACCATGCCCTATTTATCAAATGAGCTACTCACACCGGCACATTCCAGCTCTAAGAAGAAAAAAAAAACTACCAAGCACTTTAAACTTGTGCAAATGATCCTCTAAGATTGCTGTAATTACGTTCATCACTTTCGAAAAGGCAGCCAGACAAGAAATGTCACTTTAGATTATCTTCCTGCTTCCTGAAGCAACAGATGACACCAGTGATCAGAGACGAAATGCCAAAACCAATCAATTCCTTTTGTGAATCTTCTCCTTGCTGCAGTAACAAAGGCCATAGTCTGGGTTCTTCTGCTAATTAAACTAAATGTTATCTCTATGGTAACCTCATTAATATACTCATCGACTTAGTTACACCTATGTCATGTGAGTGGTCATCACTGAGAACAATGGTTATGAAGAAAAAAATGATTGACCAGAATGTCCCTAAATATAAATAACACTTATAAGAATATTAAATTGCTTGTTATTGTATGTGGATAATGGCAATAATGAAAAAAAAAATGTTCTGGCGTGTGAAATATTCCACACAACAAACAGTTCTAATATCCAGAGCAACAAATAACCTAAGTAAAAGTAATATATTCAGATTGAAATCACTGGATCTACATGTGCCTGTGGTTAGCCGAAACAATGACGCTATGTGGTAAACAGCTGCAACAATGGAAATCAAAACGAGACCACGGGCGTAGCCAGCGGCGATGTTTACAGAACTGGTAGCAGCGCTCAGACGTCCACTGCCGGTAAAGAGGAAGCCCACTTCTTCTGAGCTGCACTAATTCCCTTCAAGGTCTGTGTGGGTGCTCCTCTATCAATCAGTAAAGTGGATCTGTCTGTGCTGGGGATATTCGCTGTCCTCATTAGATCTGTCATTCGAATGCTTGTCCGCGGTGACTTTGATATCCCGAGGACTGTGTGTATGTTTGTGTGTTTGTGCACGTTTATGTGTTTGTGTGTGGACATGTGTGTGTATCTGTGTTATCTGTGTGCGCGCATGCGTGTATGTATATGTGCATACGTGTGGAGAGTCCCTAACAGGGTCCGGTCCACGAGATCTATAGCTGTGTCACCTACACACAGCATCAGCCTTGCTAAATGCCCTGAAGCTTTTGCTATTAGCAGGTGAGCATTAGCTCACGCATGCTCTCCATCAATATTCACATAGGACACATTACAGGAAGTGTGGACGCAAAGAATGTAAAACTCCAGTGATGTGACATCAGAGCTGTACATTCAGATGAGGCGCTAGGCAGCAGGCGCTAGGCAGCCTGAGTGCCTCAGCGGGGCCGTGGGCCGTGGGCTCCACGCGAGGGCATGCCTGTTCAGTCCATAGGGGCGCATGCATGTGCGGGAACACCACACACACGTCAGCAGGTCATTCCTTCAGCTTCTCTTCTTTTTAAATACACCTTTCCATGTAAGGTGGGATGAAAAACAAGCAAAACAAGGATCTGGAGGGAGCCGCTCCGCTCGGGTTGTTGTTTTCACTCTCGCTGTGCGGTTGAGGCTATTAAAAGCAATACCTGCTGGAGCACAATAGGGGGAGAATAAAGGGGGTTAGAGGGAGGAGAACACAGAGCCCCAATCAGCCTGCCTGTGCCACGTATTGATTATGACTACAATCATGAGGTCAATTTGAAAAATAATACCAACAAATTATGCAGAAGCTCTGTCGGAGGTGAATAATCCTTTTTCCCTGAAACACATCCTTTTCTCTTCCTCCCGCTCCCTCCCTCTCTTTTTCTATCTCGCTGTCCCTTTCTATCTCTCCCTCCCTCTTTCTCTCTATCTCTCTCCTTCCCCCTCTCTTTCTCTCTCCCTCCCTCTGACCCCTCCCCATATATCCTACCCCTTTGGCTACAGTGGCCTTGTGAGCTCTGTGAAGGCTCTTCAGAAGGCCACATTGGGAGTAAATTGTCCTCTTGTCTCCCCCAATAGCTTAGAGTGGCATATACTCTCCAATAGCTCTGAATACAATTTACTGAATACTTACACATACCAGCCTCTTCTGCCTCAAAGCAGTTTTGTGTCTCTTTTGCTTTGTGGAAGAGGCTGCACAATAGGAAGGAACACAGCGGCAGCGCTGCAAAGGTGTCTGCAAGCCGCATTAAAGCACTTCTATAGCAACCCTGAAACAGAGCTGAAAAATGCCCTAGACTGCATGTTGACTTAAACATGTTCACAAACGGCACTCAAGTTAGACGCGTTTTGAGCATGAGGGTGATAATTTCTATATTTAAACAAGCGTTATACAAACAAGTGTGCGCAATCAGTAATCATACATATACCATGTCTACTCTAGCATAAGGAAGTGGGCAGACCTCACATCTCAGTAAGGTCTGTGGGCCTGCTGGGTGTGTGTGGCATCAGAGGACGTGTAGTGTGTGTGGTTGGCTGTTAAGGCCATAGAGGCGACCTGATTGGCCAGACAAAAGAGAAGCTGTCAGAGGGAAAGGTCACTCTGCTACTTGTACAAAGTGAAACTGATGTTGGAGCTTAAGAGAGAGACAGAGAGACACACACAAAGTGAGAGAGGGAGTGAGAGAGCGCGGGAGTGCAGACCCAGAGACACATTACATTTTAAGGTGCTGTAGACATAAGAACTGAACCCTGAAAAGAGTCAGCTTGTTCTGAGGACCACTAACCCTGAAACAACTACTGACAAAGATAAGCCTCTGACCATAACAGCTTCACCACAAAACCTTAACAAACCATCAATGAATCAGATGATGACACAAAGTACGAATATCTATACTGGCTATTAAACTAAAGCTCAAACTAAACTGTTATCTTAACAGAGAGTTTGAATTGCCACAATATCTTTTTATTCACAGAGATACAGAGCGGAGTCAGATCCTAAGCAAGAACAAGCTGGCAGGTTCCAGAGCAGCTGCAGAAGGGCACAGAGAGAGACCTGGTTGCTGTAAGCTGGCCAATGGGGTGAGGCAAAGATGCACTTCCTTCTTTATTGAGAAAAAATACAAAATTAAAAACAAAAATCCCTCCTTTCAATGATATGACCCAACATGAAAATGAGCCCCTGTAGGACTAGGGCAGACAGCAAAACATATATTTTACCTATGTAATTACACCACCCTCCCTACCTATGATGTCTTTACCAAACATTATCTTGTTTTAACATCTTGTTAAAGCCTTAATTGTCACGATTTAATATTGTTATTGATGCAGACTTATTTTTGTTGCCATAATTCAGCTATTAATTCCACAATTTAAATGTTAAATTGCATTCTTAGAAACTTTTACAATTTTACAATCTTAATACTACTGCCAGTATGTTTCTGTCATAAAAGACATTTACATATTGGTTCAAAGCAATATAAGACAATACATTACAGGTCAGTGGTGCCAAAGGATGACATCTTAATGTTCAGCATGCAGGGTTGTCAGAAACAGGAACCTTCAATGGATCAATCACACAGTAGCACAACGCTGAGGACACTGTGTGAGAAGACAAATCTTCAGCCTTCGAGGGCTGGAAGACCAGTGCACGGTCTGCTGAGCTTCCTGGTTTATTCTTATTTCTACATCTGGACATATTTTTCTTAGGAGAGAGTCATAGGAAGCCTATTCTCAGTATGAGAGCGGATTTGTTTTTCTTGAGGAATGGTTCAATTTCCCACCAGAAATTGTTCAAAACATGTCTGAGAGCATTCCAATAAGGACTGCTGCAGTTACAAGAACAAAAGGCCCTCTGCTCATCTGCCCAGAAATCTATACGCTGCCCGCCATGTCTTTTAGTCTGGCTCAACTCCTCTGTACATAACCACTGGCACGCGCAGACAAAACACACACACACATGCACACACACACACACACAATGTGTACAGAGCCTACAGGACATCTGTTGGAATGCATGAGCATCTAATTGGTAGATGCTTCGATAAAAAGTAGGTGTGCCTAATAGAGTAGGTGTGCCTAATAGAGTAGGTGTGCCTAATAGAGTAATAATCCTAATAAAGTAGGGGTTCATAACAGAGTACGTATTCCTAATAAAGTAGGGGTTCCTTAGGTGTTCTTAAGTGTTCCTAATAAAGTAAGCATTCCTAATAGAGTAGGTGTTCTTAAGTGTTCCTAATAAAGTAAGCATTCCTAATAGAGTAGGTGTTCTTAAGTGTTCCTAATAAAGTAAGCATTCCTAATAGAGAAGGTGTTCTTAAGTGTTCCTAATAAAGTAAGCATTCCTAATAGAGTAGGTGTTCTTAAGTGTTCCTAATAAAGTAAGCATTCCTAATAGAGAAGGTGTTCCTAATAAAGGAGGTGTTCTTAAGTGTTCCTAATAAAGTAAGCATTCCTAATAGAGTAGGTGTTCTTAAGTGTTCCTAATAAAGTAAGCATTCCTAATAGAGAAGGTGTTCCTAATAAAGGAGGTGTTCTTAAGTGTTCCTAATAAAGTAAGCATTCCTAATAGAGTAGGTGTTTTTAAGTGTTCCTAAATAAGAGTAAGCATTTCTAATAGTGAAGGTGTTCTTAAGTGTTCCTAATAAAATAAGCATTCCTAATAGAGTAGGTGTTCTTAAGTGTTCCTAATAAAGTAAGCATTCCTAATAGAGTAGGTGTTCTTAATTGTTCCTAATAAAGTAAGCATTCCTAATAGAGAAGGTGTTCTTAAGTGTTCCTAATAAAGTAAGCATTCCTAATAGAGAAGGTGTTCCTAATAAAGGAGGTGTTCTTAAGTGTTCCTAATAAAGTAAGCATTCCTAATAGAGTAGGTGTTCTTAAGTGTTCCTAATAAAGTAAGCATTCCTAATAGAGAAGGTGTTCCTAATAAAGGAGGTGTTCTTAAGTGTTCCTAATAAAGTAAGCATTCCTAATAGAGTAGGTGTTTTTAAGTGTTCCTAATAAGCAAATAAGAAGGTGTTCCTAATAAGCAGGTGTTCTTAATAAAGCATTCCTAATAGGTGTTCTTAAGTGTTCCTAATAAAGTAAGCATTCCTAATAGAGTAGGTGTTTTTAAGTGTTCCTAATAAAGTAAGCATTCCTAATAGAGAAGGTGTTCCTAATAAAGGAGGTGTTCTTAAGTGTTCCTAATAAAGTAAGCATTCCTAATAGAGTTGGTGTTCCTAATAAAGGAGGTGTTCTTAAGTGTTCCTAATAAAGTAAGCATTCCTAATAGAGTTGGTGTTCATAATAGAGGTCTTCCTAATAAAGTAAGTGTTCCTAATAGAGTAGCATGGGTTGTGTGCGTGTAATATTTAAGTTTACTAGCAACTTACATAGTGTTGACCTAAATGATGAAAACCATACTCGTATGGTTACATGTTTTACCTAGTCTTTAAAAAGTTCCATAACTGTTGCTGTAGAGTAATCAAAACACATGTGTCTGAACAGTAATTAATGTTTCATCAATGCTGCTGCTTTGAGATCTCATCATTTCACATTTGTGTAATTCTAATATTCATTTTAGTATAAAATCTTACCTAGACATTTTCAAATCATCTACAATACTATTCATTATTCTGGACACATAAATTGATTTAAACAGAATAAACAAATGTAATGTTTTAATTTGTTGAAAGGTTTTAAGGTTTTGATCATTTATAACCTTAAATCATTAGATTCATTCGCAAACATTTTATGAAGTTACATAGTCACATTGTCATATTAGAAGCTTTCCTCTGAAGAGTGCCATGCAAAATTATTGGAACCCAGTAAAAGTAATCAGATTCATTTGGATTACAAATGACACTTTATTTTTTGTGCTTTTGCAATATTTCATTTTATAAGACTCAAAATTAATTCTGAGTGAAATTGGTTTTATGTAAAATATTCTGGGAAAAAAAAAATTACTAACTGAAAAATGCTGTTTGTACTCAGCCCCTATGGTGTAGAAGCACCAACAACAAGGACACAAATGCCTTACAGTCGCTCTCAGCCTGTGAGTCACCATTCAGGGATGTGGAGGACCCCCTAAGTTCAAGTACCACTGTTCAGAAGAAAGCTATGAAGACCAAAGAGCATTCTAGGGAAATTAGAGATGCACTTATAGGCACATACAAGATAGGAAAAGTGTTTGGACATCCCACTGAGCACTGGAGGCTCAGCTGTGAGGGAATGGAAGCTACATCATACCACCCAGACGCCGTCTAGACAAGGATGTCCTTCAAAACTCAGCATTACAGCAAGAAGGGGACGGGTGCGGGAAGCCCCAGAGAGGTCAGCAGGTGTTCCGATGGAGCTGCCGTAGCTGAGACTGGAGTGAAGGTGCACCAGTCACTGGTATCAAACGCTCTGCAGACAACTGGCCTGTATTGGAGGGTGGCTGGAAGGCAGCCATTACAGCGGGAAAACACACAAACAAAAACAAAAGACACACATCAAAGCACATCTGGTGTTTGCCAGAAAACATGAGAGTGACTCAGATAAAATGTGGGATTATGTTTTGCGATTATGTTTTTTGGCCAAAATTCAAAACGCCGTGTGTGGCGCAAAACCTCACACAGGCCTCAACAAAGGCAGTCCCATCAGTGATGGATGGGGGCGCACACGGACACACGGTGGGGATGGCTCCCCTCGGCGGGAACTGGGCATTTTGTTCAAACCGAAAAACGGATAGACGGTGTAAAGTAAGGACACACACTGCAAGACAACTTATCCGGTCTGCTGAATAACGAAAGCTTGGGAGAAATCTCCCCTTTCGGCGGGGCAGTGGTGCCAAGCACAGGGCCCAAACAAGACGGCAAGCAGTTGAACACAAACTGTTTTACAACAGCCAAGTCAAAGGCTCAATCCCATCAAGGCAATTCGCACAAACATCATCTAACTGAAGCTGAACAACCTGAAGCAAATGTGGCAGGGAGCATGGCTGAGAACACCTCCCCCGCGCCTCCACGGCTGACAGAGATGTCCCCTGACACAGCTTTCTTAAGGCTACGATTGTGTCAGAAGGTGCTTCTACAAAGTATCAGTCTGAAAAGGTTGAATATTTTCTCCAGCAGCATTAGTTTTGTTTTTTTAATATATGCTGTCAAACAATGAACGGATCCTGAAACTCTTTAAGACAATATAAATTTGAAATAAAGATACTGCCTGGAACAATATTTGTATAGTTTCTAATCCACATGTAATCCAGATCTGATTACTTTTAAGAGGCTTGTGTACTTTTGCAAGGCTTTACAACAAAACAGATTTAACATTTTAATATATATAAATTAGAGGTATAATGATAGTATATGTGTTAATAATGTAACGGAGGAAGTAAAAATGTTATACCCACCCACTGGACATGGGAGACCGAAATGCATCTATGTACACACACACCTGGAGAGAGAATCTCAGCATCTCGACTGCTAGGGTTCTTATGGGGTTTCCAATGTTAAAGCCTAAAGCAGTTGTTCTTAAAAATAATCTCTAAAAACATTGGAGGAGCTAAATTGAAGTAAGGAGAAGTATCAATAACTCTATACTAAGCCCTGGTCCATTTTGAACATGTATTTCTCAGGCTAGTCATCAGTAGAGCAGTGCCTATATCTGACCTCAACCCATCTGTTTCAAGCAGCAGGCTACATACTCACACTACTGTCCAAGCGATTCAACAGCATCCAGCCAGTGGCCCGGCTGCCCCGCGCCCCACTGGGTCGCCCTCGGTGGGGGGTATCGGACAACGGGTGGGGGCGGGTGCAGCGTGATCGGGGGAGGGGCACGGGCTTGTCAATGCTGATGTCCTGTCTGTAATTAAGAGTGCAGAGGAGAGCCTGGAACCTCAGTGGGGCTCCACGGTGCACTAAATCCCGTTAGCCGTGAACAACCCCATTGGGGGTGGCACAGGTAAGCCAGACGCAACGCGATTACACGGCAAGAGCGGCGCCTGAAAAGCCAAATCGGTAAGACCCTCCACCCCCCCGACCCCCAACCCCCCAACACCACCCAAACCTGGGCTTGGCTACCTCTTCTATTAATGGCACAGAATGACCCTGTGCAAAATCCAACCTCCCCCACAGAAACTAAGAGGTGACTGGACAACATGGAATCACTGGGACATTTGTTAATTTGTAAATAAATCATATTAATGTGAATTCAATTTCGACCCATTTTATGTGACTGTTGTGTAGGTTCCGAATCAGTGCATCACATTCTGACGTATGCATTAACACACTGTGAGGTGTCCCGCTGTAGACATCGTGTGGTGTCCAGCCATACACATCGTGAGGTGTCCCGCTAGTGTATGTAGCAGGGTAACCATAAGCTAGTATGTTTGTCTGTGTTATGTGGCATGAGATGGAAAAAAAAAGAGTGCTTTGTTTAAAATGTCAGACTAAATATCAAAGTCAGCAGTGTGACTCAAAGCAGAAGGTGTCCCTGTGTCCCGGCTTGCCGTCCCACGCTACTCGTCTCTGACGGCAGGGCTCAGGCCCGGGGACGCAGCACCAGCCGCTGCTGAACGGAGAGCTGCACACATCTTTAGACAACGCCTGGAATGCAGCTCAAAGCCCAGTGTAGAGGCCCCAGGGGTTAGCACACTCCCTCAGGACCCTGTCTGTCTGTCTCTCGCCCCAACTCTGTCCGTCTGTCTCTAACCCCTTCTGTCTGTCTGTCTGTCTCTCACCGCTCTTTGGGGCTAGGCTTATCTGTGCCTCCTGCTTCTCTCTCTCTCTCTCTCTCTCTCTCTCTTTCTAAACTTGCTCATGACTCTAGTTATAATAGTCAATCAAAAACAGAGAGAGAAAAAATCCCTGACGAGCAAAGGTACACTGGTAATTTTCTCCCCGTCTCTCTGACTCGTTCTCTCCTTCTGTCCATTGCCTCTCGCTGTATCCCAGCAGCACCTGGGGCGGACGGGCTCACTCGGGTGGAACGCCTCAGTATTAGCTCTGAAATTAGCAGCACTGCCTCGTTACAGAGCTGGCACGCTACGCGGCAGGGCTGACACTGTTAATGGCATAAAAGCCTCCATCACCTGGGAGCCACGCCATTACTACAGCCAAGAGTCGCAGTCCCCACATCTCCTGCTGTAACACACACACACACACCGACACAAACTGTCACACACAAGCACACACACACCGACACACACACCTTCACATGCAATCCCCCACCCTCCCCACAAATCCTTCAGATAGCTTACTCCTCTGGCCTGGCCTCTAGCCAAACCAGAAGAAACAGAGAATGATCTCTCTGTCTCTCTCTTCAGCCCCTCTCTTTCTCCTCCCCTTCGCCTCTCTCCATTTCTCTTTCTTTCCTTCTCTCTTGCCATCTCTCTCCCTTTTTCTCACTCATCCTGCCTTTCTCACTTCCCTCTTTTTGCTCTCCCAGTCCCTGTATCCCCCTCCTACTCTCTATCTCTCTCCCCTCTTCATCTCTCTCCTCCTCTCTCTATCCCTCTCCCCTCTTCCTCTTCATCTCTCGCCTCCTCTCCCCTTTTCCTCTTCATCTCTCTCCCTCTCTCTCTATCCCTCTTCATCTCTCTGTCTGCCACTTACTCTCTCTTCCTCTCTCTCCCTCACCCTTCCCCTCTCTTGTTCTTCGTCCCTCCTCCCCTCCCCCCTTTTCTCTTTTGCTCTCCCTGTCTCTGTCTGGCCCCCCATGTTGCTCTAAATCACAGTTCCTCTCACGCAGGGTCCACCACAGCACCAGGAACACAGCCCCAGGAGAGCGATGGAGCTGAATCTGCTGCTGGAACTGGAATGAAAAGTCACATAATTACATGTTTAATAAGGACGAGGAGTTTTGACTCGGTGTAATTGTTGCGACGCAGATGGCACTGCATATTTCGAGGCTGAAAAGGACTCTTTGTTGGCTGAAGTGAGTCATCTAACTTTTTTCAAGTAGAAAATTTGATTGGCAACATTTTTATTCACCAACCAGACAGGCTTAATTAAATCAAAATGTAAAACGTTCTTCCACAGCGACATGTGACAACACTGGATAAGTAGTTTTTGTGTCTTGGAAATCTGAGAGGCTTGTTCCATTCAACACAGACACCCACCCACACACATACACACACACACATACACATCCTGCAGCTCTGTAGGCAGGCCCAGAATAAACATGATGGTACAGAGGGCATAAGGTTGTGCAGGGGCTATCAGGAGTATCCATTGAAAGGGCACAGTGGGTACTGTATCCACACAGCTCTGCCACTTTAATTATCCTGCACGCCATGCCGAACGCAGCAGCAGCACCCTGGCTGCCCTCTGGCCTGGCCTGGACACCCCATCCAACCCCCAACCCCCTAACCCCCAACCCCCAACCCCAACCCCCAACACCCAACAACCCCAACCCACTACCCTAACCCCTAACCCCTAACCCCCAACCCCCAACTCCCTAACCCCCAACCCCCAAACCCCTACCCCCAACACCCAACCCCTAACCCCCTCCACCACCACCACGGTGGGTGGCTACGTCCTGATCAAAGCCTGACACAATAGACTCCTCACTGGGTCAGCTGCACAACAACCTGTATAAGATTTCAGTTCTCAATAATAAATGAGAAAAACATTTGGAAGTAATTGGCTGTGCAGAAGCGCCCGTCTCTACGCCAGGGGAGCTTGTTTGGACAAAGGCACAGAAGCTGAATAATTGATGCTCAATGCAGAGCTGCCCTCAGATTGCCTTGATTTGGAACATGTGCCGACTTCAGCTGTGTGTTGCTTCTGCTGATGATAATTATTGTTTAGCAAAATAAAACAAACAAAAAAAAGAACTTGTGAGGAAGGACAGTGATAGATAGATAGATAGAGAGAGAGAGAGAGAGAGAGAGAGAGAGAGAGAGAGAGAGAGTGAGCAGAGTATGGGCATAGCGACAGAGAGAGAGAGAAGAATGATTCATCACTGCTGTTCAGCTGAAGTTGTGATGACCTGACTACTGATTCATGAAGGCCTCCACCACAACAAGAATCATGAGAATCTTTTTCTATACAATGTCTACACAATTTCACCCTGCTGAAGGAGTAACCTTTACCCTGGGCAACAGAAGGTAAGAGAGTAACCTTTACCCAGGGCATCAGAGAGTGAGAGTTTAACCTTTACCCAGGGCATCTGAGAGTGAGAGAGTGACCTTTACCCTGGGCATCAGAGAGTGAGAGAGTAACCTTTACCCTGGGCATCTGAGAGTGAGATAGTGACCTTTACCCTGGGCATCAGAGAGTAACCTTTACCCTGGGCATCTGAGAGTGAGAGAGTGACCTTTACCCTGGGCATCAGAGAGTGACCTTTACCCTGGGCATCAGAGAGTGAGAGTTTAACCTTCACTCAGTAATCTTCACCCAGGGCATCAGAGGGTCAGAGAGTAACCTTCACCCTGGGCAATAGAGAGTGTATAAATTCAGTGCTAGCTAAATAAAATAAAATATAATTAAAATTCACTGTACAGTCTTCATACACCGCTCTTTATTTATCTAGCTGGCATGTTCAGCTCTTCTGTGTTTGTTTACTCTACTGTGTTTGTTTACTCTCCTGTGTTTGTTTACCAGTGTTCTTTGCTATTTATGGGTTTTGTTGTACATGCAATTTGTAGAATGTGTCCATAAACCGCTGGGGCAGGCTGTGCACAGGCTGCTGTGAGACTGATAAAAGAGCAGGTCTAGAAATGGCAGTTATCTGAACTCTAATCAGAATTCATATTGTTAACACACTGCTGGCACTCCCAGGGACCCTACAATATCACCCATATTATTATCACGCTGCTGCCGGCGAGCAGATTGCTGACTGCAGCTAGAGCTGTGCTCTGTGGGACTGCGCCACTATTGCTTCTCTGGCCAGGCTCATATGTCTGTGATGGACAGCCGTCACACAGGACAGCTTCGGCTCAGAGGCAGCGCGGCTGACTGCAGCGCAGCCAACACTTCCACTGGTTGGGAAATTGAGCACCAGTGAAAGTTAGGAATTAACTTCAGGCTTTAAATGCCTGGCAGAAGAACATTATCTGTGGCACAGGTGTAGAAATTCTGAAAATGTATTACATTATTAGGACATCTGATAATCCAGACGAATGGAAAATGAAGCAGACTGTAATTATGCACACAGGTGCACTTCTATCTGTGTGTTCCACCACACGGGCTGTGTGTGCAGTGCAGCCGCGGTGTGGGGCGCCAGTATTACTGGGTGGGGACGGCTCTCTCTCTCTACCCATCTCAGTCACTCACTGCTTTTTCTCCCTCACTCACTCTGTCCATATCTTTCTGTTTTTTTATGATTCTCTTTCTCTCACTGTCTCTCCTGTTTCTATGTCTCTATTGCTCTGTCTCTCCCTCTCTCTCTTTCTCCCTGTCTCTGTCCCTCTGTCTGTCTCCTACCTTCAGACCCAGACCTGTTTTACCTGAGTTTGCATGCTGAGCAAGTGAGACTAACGAGCTCTTATAATCTGAAACAGAATACAACCATAGTACAACTGTTTTTTAATAGGTCACTACAAACAATAACCCCCCCCCCCCAGAAGATTACAGTAATGCCCAAGGTGGGGTGTGGGTGGAGTTCTGTCTGCAAGTACACACTTCTCAGTGGTGTTTAAATAATGCCTTTAGGTTTAAAATGCTACAGGGAGACATTGGGAAGAAGGCCAGCAGCGGAACTCCTTGCAACATCATACAACGGCAAGAAAGACAAAAACGCAACATAAAACGCTCAGCCGGTGTGTGCAGCAGTTCATTAAGTGGAGAAGGGGGTGGTAGTGAAGGCAGCCCAGACCTGCCTGATCAGCCAGAGAGCATCTCCAGCACAGAAGCAGAACTCTCCCCCAGTCCCATCTGTCCTGTGCAACTCCGTAATGGGCAAGACAGGTGGCCTGCTGAAGGTTTAAAACCTTTGGGTCCGAATATGATTAAGAAGTCAAATTAAACTGTAAACATGATTTCAACATTAAAGCTGTCCTGGTGCACACATGAATAAGCTCGCCGGATGGGCCCGCCGGCCTGGTCCAGACGGGCTGCACTGGACTGACCCAGCATGCCTGAGGGCACCGCACTGAGCCAGCCTGCTCATCACCCAAACGCACAGAGTCTGGGTGCCTGTTAATCACACAGACTCGCACGCACAGAGCATAGGTGCTTTATTTGCCTGACTTGCTCTGCTTCTCTATTCTGATTTAGTACCTGTCTAACTGGGACTGACTGTACCTTCTGACTGGGCTACAGAAAGGGGACCTGTAGGCGCAACATTCCGCTTCTTTCTAAAGCTTTTCGAAATTCACCTGAAATCTATCTATTCATCTAAAGCTGTGGAGAATGAGGGTCTTTACAAAACTAATACCACTAATGGTTTTCTACTATTCCGCCAGGAGCCAGCCATATTGGACAGAGTGCTGTGAAAGGCAAGATGCAGCATTGGAGGAAATTGCCTGAAATTTTCTAAGATGGCGAGAAAGTGTGAGATAGGCGAAGGCACGAAGATGGCGTGGGGGGAGGGGGGGTTGGGGCTTGGGGTGCGGCCAACAGGTACACACTGGGTATCTCCTGCTGCCCACAATGACAGGGTTCAGCCCGCACCCACTGCAATCTAACAGAGGCGTTCAGCATGTAATCTCTCCTCCGTGCTCACGTGCCTTTTATTCCCCCCCACTCACACACACACACAGTTTCCTTCGGCTCTCCGCTCGCCAGACCGCGGCGGACCACGGTTCACACAGCAGTGCGCTAAACGCGCCGGCCCTCACACGGCGGCTGCCTGGGAGACCAGCTCTCTCCTGTCTCTCTGCTGCCACACGCGACGTGCACCACGAAAGGCACTTTTACTAAGAATAGATAGAAGTGAAGTAACGTATCAGCAGCGCCGCTACCGCTCGGCTGCAGGCGTGAGCAGGAGGACAGGCAGCTGAGGAACAGGTGCAGGACTCTTCCTTAAATGAGCCCCCCCTGGTTTAAAGCTGCCTTCAGCACAGACTGCTGCTTCATGTCTATGTGGGGACAAGCCTGTGAAGTCCGCTCCTCCACAGCTGCCCGCTAACACGTCCTTCCCAGCGCAGCCCAGATGAATCCCTGTTCCTGATGGGCCTTGCTAATGGACACGGCCATTAGAGACATTCTGGGTAGTCAGACAAGGTAACTCATTTGCTAGACAAAATAAGTGGTTTGATTTCGATTCCCCTTTTCGATTCCCACATTTGGATTCCTCCGAAGTTGCGTTTTGACTTTAATCATCGTAACGAGATGATTTCTAACTTTTAATTAGAGCTGGGAGCATGGAAAAGCCTGGGTAATGTCCTCAGCCTCTAGAACATTAGATTGGTTAGTCTAGCCCCAGGATGGATTCAAGCGTGTGTGATTAGAGAGGAGAGACTTTTATACATCAAATAACATGAACATCTCCAGATGGATCTGAACCAGGGCAACTTTTACAAGTTAGTTAATGTGACTTTCCAAGGTGTACAGTAAAGGCAGAACACATTAAATATGGTAGGGCAGGAACAAGAGCCACTTCCCTCTGTTGTGCTAATGTGTGAATTCAAAGGCATTTTAAAAATCACACCAGCAAAGAAATCTGTGCTCTGAAGAATACCCCTAAGTGATTTGTGAAGGGTGTTCTGTGTTCAAAAGACAATATGCTGTATTGTTTATGAATGATCTAATAGCTTTTCTTGCAGTAGACAAAAAAAAAACAAAGTGTCTCATTTTGTCAACACCATCCTAGGCCCAATTTGACTAACCTCTTGCACGTTTTCTGGTAGCAGACCTCCTGTTTACACAGCGATTCAGTTAGCAAGATTGACAGATAATTACATCAACCCGAACAGTCAAGCAAAAGAAAAAGCCAACAGCTAGTGCATGGGAAATAATGTTTTGACATAGCTGACTGCATTCAACAACTCATATACATCAGTTCATGCTGTCAGGACAATTTGCGGTTTTCTTCTGTGTAGCTGAAAATGAAACAGCATTGCTGAGCTCCTTCCGGAAACCTGTACACACTGCTACACTGCACACACTGCTACAGTGCTACACTGCACACAGAGCTACACTGCACACAGAGCTACACTGCTACACTGCACACAGAGCTACACTGCACACACTGATACACTGCACACACTGCTACACTGCACACAGAGCTACACTGCACACACTGATACACTGCACACACTGCTACACACTGCACACACTGCTGCACTGCACACACTGCTGCACTGCACACTGCACACACTGCTACACTACACACACTGCTACACTACACACACTGCACACTACACACACTGCTACACTACACACACTGCTACACTGCACATACTGCATACACTGCTACACTGCACACACTGCTACACTGCACACACTGCTACACTGCATATACTGCTACACTGCACACACTGCTACATTGCATATACAGCGTACACTGCATACAGAGCTACACTGCACACACTGCTACACTGCACACACTGCTACACTGCATACACTGCTACACTGCACACACTGCTACACTGCACACACTGCTACACTGCATATACTGCTACACTGCACACACTGCATATACAGCGTACACTGCACACACTGCATAAACGTCACAGTGCACCTTCCCCAGATTCAAACCTAGAGCTTTCAAAGGCACTAACTGTAATGCACTGAAGGTTATGCATTGTAGATGATTACTGCAACATTTAAAATCATGAAATTACAGTAATTCTCAAATTCCTGATACAGTCAGTGCAAACCTCTTATGGTAAGTACAGCTGATATGTCCTATCTGCCCCGGTGGAAGCTGGTCTTACACAGGAGCAGGAGAAGCTCACACTCATTGGTTGAGTAAGAACTCAAGTGATTCTCTAGTTCTGGCCAGCTGGGTTAGGAGGGGCTACAGGACAGCCAGACCCCTCGGCCGGCCGGCACCGTCTGCCGAGACTCCCTCCTCCCCTGGGCTTTAATAAACGCGGCTGGGGAAGCTGCTAAGGTGTGCGGGCTCCATGTAGAATAGCGGAAAAGGAGGTCACTCTCTCTCACAGCTCCTGAGTCACCACACTCTTCCCAGCAGAGCACAAGAAGCAGCCATGTTTATTCAGGATACAAGCAGACAGAGCTGGAAGCTGACTTCCTGTCAGGAGCTGGCAGCTTCCCCTGACCCTCTCTCTGTGATCCCTCTGATAGAGCAGAGTGGGTGGAGCATGGGTGGAGCATGGGTGGAGCCTGCTTGTATGTGGGTATGGAGAGACAGGGAGTGAGAGAAAGGGAGAGAGATGCAGACAGCAAGAATGAGGGGATGAGAGAAAGGGAGAGAGATTAAAAGAAAACAGGTGAGAGAGAGAAGAAAAGTAGCAATTCTGTGCAACATCCTTGTAACACAAGCTTCTCCCTAACGGGCCCAGTTTGGATTTCCTTCCTATCCAGCCTAGCAGGCTACTGAGGAAAGAACCCAACTTGTGGTGAGGCATACGTCTAAAAAATACAGTCTTAAACCAAGAAAAACACTGGACCTAAAAACTATGGAATCAATATAATCTAGTGCTGGGAGTGACTTAATCTCACGAAACAACAGGTAAATCCAAAGGCCAGTGATCCCTGCCAGACAGAGTCACAGCCAGCTCCCAGCTCAGACTACTTCATACGTTTTTCTCTTATCTTGTTAATATTTCAGGAAAAAGCTTACAGGCATTTGGATCAATTAATTGTGGCTGGTATGCGGCTCATGAACAGTGCACGCGGACTGTGCCAAACGTCAATCAGAGCTCGGCAACAGCTGGGTAATTACAGCCATCCACGGCTAGAGACAGCAGTCATGCCGCACTCGCAGAAAACCGTTCCTCCAGGCTCCTGGATTACAGATTACATAGACCTGGATGAACTTCATTTGACTTTGATCCTGATTTTTCAAAAACATTCAATTAAAAGTTTTTCCCAGCCCCCGTCGTGCTGGACAGAGGGACCTGACTGGTATACAGCAAGATGGTTCTGCATCATATACACACATCAGGATCTTGTACATTGGTCTTGCAGGACTTGTGAGCTAACAGTGCATCTGTCAGAATGCATGTGCTGATGTCAACACATGAGGCTCAGCAGAGTGTCTGCTGCACTAGCATCACTGTCACAGCCAAGAACACCACACAACCAACTCCTCAGTATACTCCACCGTATTCAGGTCATGGTACCAGTCCAGCAGCTCCACCCAAACACCTCCACCCAAAGGCAGCAAGACCCACACCACCAGAAACAGCAGCACCGCGCCTACTCTCCTGACCGGGCAATCTCTACCATTCATAATTTACACACACACGCGCACACACACACACACACACACACACAGAAACTGGTAGATGGGAAAAATGAAAATATAGTAGTTCAATAATTGAATGCTAGGCACCTTCACTGGAAAAAAACCAACAACAGAGAAAGACAGAGTAGACTTCATATAGCTCACCATGCTGGGAGAAAAAAGTAGGTCAGAAAAAGAGAAAACATCAAAGACAGAACACTGCAACCAAGTCTTCTACAGCAGGAGTAAACTTCCAAACAGGCCGCTCGGAGCACACACCTCATGTCAACCCACCTCCCCAGAACAAGGTTAAAAGAAGCCAGGGAGAGCGGTACTCTGAGGAAGAGGCAGCACCTCCCTCCACACGGCACCGTTAGCGGAAGAGGACGTTCACCGTATCACAGCAATCACAGAGCAATAGAAACACGTTTAACAGCCAGCGTCATAGCCGCTGACGTTGCCTGCTAATGTGCTCCATATTCAGGCCATTAGCGCGTTAGCCGGCCGCGCGGGGGTGCGGTTAGTGGCAACGGCCTCACCGCGCTCTGCTCACTTGGGGAAAGTGATCCTGATGCCTTGGCTGAGGTTCAGTGAAATGTGCCCAAACACACAGCAGGGTGAAGGGGTTATAAACCCTCCTGCTCCTCCACATACACCCCACTACACTAAAGCCCAAACCACACACATCTCACTGAACTAATATAGGAGTGCTTCTGTGAAAGATTTAACAGGGAGAGAAAGAGAGGGAGGGAGGGAGGGAGAGAGAGAGAGAGATGAGATGAGAGAGTGAGACAGGCACTGACAACAGTATGAGGGAACAGAGTGAATGACATAAATGACTCAATGCATATTCATGCATCATTCAATACAATATTCCCTGTAAGTGCTGCAGTTAATAGTGTCAATGGTGAGAGGGCTTTAATGTGCTGAGAGAGAGAACATAAAAACACCTACTGCACAGAGACCAAAACCAGTCAACCTGGCATATCAACAGTAAACACATATACACATGCGCACGCAAAGCACACACACACACACACACACACGCGCGCGCAAGTGCACACAAATCACACACAAACATGCACTCACACACACACGTGCAAACACACACACACACAAAGTGCATACACACACCACACACAAACTCACGCACACACATATGCACATACATGCACACGCAAATACACACACGCACACATACACATGCACACATATTCACCCCACACACCAACGCAAATTAATATAAAAATGTACATCCACACCCACTCTTCCACACACATGTGCACAGACATGCACACATGTACACAAACACAATCATACACATGCACATCATACACACACAAACATGAATACAAACATACAAACTTTACACACACATACGAATACACACATGCCCTTGTGTCAGAAATCCAGATGCTGCTTGCTTTGTTTTTTTCTTTTACTATATCCATCCCCTCATTTTTCTCTTCTTCCTCTGTCCTTCTCTAACCCTCTTCTCTCCTTCTTCAGCTCTTGCTGTTCTGATCAGCACAAGCCTAGTCCTACTGACTGCATGCCCTTGTGTGTGTGTGTGTGTGTGTGTGTATATATGAGCGCACGTCTATAACTTAAGGTACGTATGTATGGATGTGTGTATGTGTATTAAGCGTGTGTGAGGTGTGAGCGTGCAGGCGTGAGCATGTGCGTGTGTGTGGTGTGAGTGTGTAGGCGTGAGCATGTGCGTGTGTGTGTGGTGTGAGTGTGTAGGCGTGAGCATGTGTGTGTGTGGTGTGAGTGTGTAGGCGTGAGCATGTGTGTGTGTGTGTGGTGTGAGTGTGTAGGCGTGAGCATGTGCGTGTGTGTGGTGTGAGTGTGTAGGCGTGAGCATGTGTGTGTGTGTGTGTGTGGTGTGAGTGTGTAGGCGTGAGCATGTGCGTGTGTGTGGTGTGAGTGTGTAGGCGTGAGCATGTGTGTGTGTGGTGTGAGCGTGTAGGCGTGAGCATGTGCGTGTGTGTGTGTGGTGTGAGTGTGTAGGCGTGAGCATGTGCGTGTGTGTGTGGTGTGAGTGTGTAGGCGTGAGCATGTGTGTGTGTGTGGTGTGAGTGTGTAGGCGTGAGCATGTGTGTGTGTGGTGTGAGTGTGTAGGCGTGAGCATGTGTGTGTGTGGTGTGAGTGTGTAGGCGTGAGCATGTGTGTGTGTGTGTGGTGTGAGTGTGTAGGCGTGAGCATGTGTGTGTGTGGTGTGAGTGTGTAGGCGTGAGCATGTGTGTGTGTGGTGTGAGTGTGTAGGCGTGAGCATGTGTGTGTGTGTGGTGTGAGTGTGTAGGCGTGAGCATGTGCGTGTGTGTGTGGTGTGAGTGTGTAGGCGTGAGCATGTGTGTGTGTGTGTATGTGCGTGTGTCAGCTGTGGCTGGGGGATAAAGCATGGACTCCTCTCTTAGCTCAAGCTCCTGCTCTTCTGAGCGACAGCGATGTGATGGCAGGAACCTGTGTGTGTATGTGTTTGTGTGTCCACATGAGACTGTGTGTATGTGTGTGTGTGAGAGAGAGAGAGAGAGAGAGAGAGAGAGAGCAAGGTGATGGCTGAAACGCTGCGTCTAACCTGAAGTACGGAAGTTTGCACCAGCATAAATAAAATCCCCATGGCAACTAAATGTGGATGGAGATAAGAGAGAAGGGAGGATTTATGCGGTTCTGAGCTGTCATACCCTAAAGAGCCTCCTCAGGCAAAGCAGGTCACCTGCCACACACTATATTAAACCCACGTCTCCAGGCCAAGCCTACTCTCATGCTTCTTCTCCATACCTATCTGTCTATGTCCCCATGCCCCCCCCCCCCCTATACTCCCCCATCCCCCTCTATACTCCCCCTCTCTGTCCCCCTCTATACTCCCCCCTCTCTGTCCCCCTTTATACTCCCCCTCTCTGCCCCCCTCTAAACCCCCCTTCTCCTTATCTCCCTCTCCTCTTTTGAGGGGAAATGTCCCCCCATGTCATCCTCCCTCTCTCTCCCTCCCTCTCTCTCTCTCTCCCTCTCTCTCTCACTGACTTTCTCTAATAGGCTACACCTTTTCTGCAAAACACTAACGTGCTTCTACGGTGGTGGATAGAGACAGGACAGTGGCTTTAATAAAGAGTAGGTGAAGCATCCTTCATCCAGACATGAACCTGTCAGATCAACGTGACCTCAAATCAAGGGAAACCGAGGAACTAAACCTCGGCCAATGGTAAGCTCTGTGGCTAACAGATAAACTCCCAAACACCCTGAAAACTAGGCAGCTAATTTGCTTTACTCTAAACATGCCTGTATTAGCAGTATTCCACACTACAGTATATGACTCTGCTAATGCAGTATGCGAGTCAAGATGTTGATCCACTAGAACACAGAATGAAGAGAGAGCTTATGCAATGCATGGGTGAGGTTCTCTGTGTATGAGCATGTGTGTGTAAGTGTGTGTGTGGGGGGGGGGGGGGGTGGGGGGTGTGTGTGTGTGTGTGTGTGTGTGTGTGTGTGTGTGTGTGTGTGTGCCCGTGCGTGAGTGCTGGCCTCAGTAACGAGGAGAGACAGGTGTGTGGCAGCCCCAGGGCCCAATGGGGTCCCACTGTGGCCCTGCACTGCAGGAGAGGTGACCATCCCTCCACATAGCCATTTATCTCCATTTGAGCCTGGCCTGTACAGGCTGCTCAAACAGCACTTAAACTACAGAAGCCTGCTGGAATTCAGCCTGGCTTTCATCAGCCACGGGACAGCAGCCCCCGGACGGCCGGACACCTCCTCCCAGACCGGCAGCGGCAGCATGTAGGCTCAGCTCCCTAGGGCACAACACACACCAGCACATCTCGCCTAGGCCACGGACACCCAGGAACTGACCTCCTAATGTCCATGTGGTTAAGGATGCTTGAGGGTTTTCACTGGGGAATTCAACAGGCAGGAGGAGCATAGGAGCGTCTGGTTCAGAGCGTTTGTTTTTAAGAGTGTCTGGTGTCCTTCTGACCGGCCAGTGAGGGCTGCGATGGCAGCAGGTTGCAGCCTGGCACCGGGGGTCTCAGTAGCTGGAACGCTTTCAACACGGATAAAAGGTGAAAATCTGTTTGGTGGCATTATGCCACATCTAAAGTGTTAAAGCGTTAACTGGATGGGTTAGAGTGATGAGTGAGAGAGAGAGAGAGAGAGAGAGAGAGAGAGATGATGATGAGAGAGTGGGATAGGCACTGATGACAGTACAAGCAGATCCTCTGTTATGTGTTGTGGCAGTTGGTGTGTGAGGAGCAGAGGGTGGTTATACTAATAGTACTAAATACACTGCATGATGAGCTATTAAGGGGAGGCCTTTTGTGAAACTGATAAATAAATCCTCTTTAGTCAGTGTGACAGTAATCCCAGTGCCCCTGTGCCTTCATTCCTCACCAATCCATCACACAGCACCGAGCTTTAGCAGCACTGCACACCGCCAACTCTGACAAAAGCATCAGAACAGGAAATGTGGCCCAGGAAACCATCAGCGTATCTCTCAGTGGAATATGGAAAGACTCCACTTCCCACAATACCTTTCTATAATCTTTAGAAGTTAAAGATCAGTGTGCAGGTTCCAAAACTATAAAGGGTTGCCTCTCTGTACAGACGGGCATCGTTTATCAGCTCTCTGGACAATAAGACCAGACTTAATAAGCCTATTACATATTGGATTTCTCTTGACATGAAATAAGTCATTTGAACGGCTGTTCCTCAGAAGTAATAATACTTGTTTTTGATCAATTAAATATGTCCTTGTGATATGTGAAGAGAATTATTCACTTTGGGTTTAAAAAATGCCAGGGACGCAGTCCTACCTTCCAGATTTATGCCGAATCACTCCATTAAAATAAAAATTACTCTCACCCTTCGAGCTGCACTAGAAGCTGGAAATCTATTGAGTCAGAAACCTGGAAATGGCTCCTATTTCAAAGCAAACCCACTGAAGAATAAAAAAGCCATTAATTTGCCTGCTATCGTCATTTTCATCAGAGGACTGAAAAAACATTGAATAAATAACATAAGAATTAGTTTAGAATAAGCCAAGTAAAAGAGGTAAAAGCCAGCATTACTGGGCATTATAGGAACTCACTAGTTCACTCATCTATGCTAGGGTTGTATGGAAAAGCATGTGTGTGATATGTGTGCATGTGTGTACTGCATATGTGTGTGTGTGTATGGTTGTGGTGAATGTATGAGTTATGCGTATGTGTATACATGTGTACTGCATGTGTGTGTGTGTGTGTGTGGTGCAGAGAAACAGAGCGTTCCCTCACACACTCCACACTGCCATCACTGCGAGTGTGATGGGAAGCTGAGCTGAAATCTCCATTGGCTCTGGCTGGCCAGAAGGCAGGGCTGAGAGAGGGGGAGAAGGGGAGGAGTTACCATGGTGATGAGGTATGTTGTTGCCCTCCAAGGTGGAGTGTCTTGGGCCTAGAGGCTGAACAGGAGCTGGCATTAGCTGGCCTCTCCCAGTAGGGGTCGCTGTGGAGAAACGTGGAGAGGTCTTAAACGCTACACCGCAATGGAGAGCTGGCCCCGAACCCTTTCCCACAATTACACACACCCTTAGCACAGTTCACACCACAAACTACATGGCACATCAACTAATGTAATTCTTAGTCATTACAGGTACTGCAATTCTTATTCATTACTGCTATGCATGTATTTAACAACAGTGTACTTGCTTAATGATGCTGTGTGCAGTTTTAACACATTTTGCAGACATAAAGACAACATGACATGTTTAATGTACAATGAAACATATTCCAGTGTCACTTCACACATTCAATAAGTGAAACTGCTGTGCTGAAGCAGCAGCTTGGTCATGTGGACTGTGTGGACTGTGTGTGAGTGAGCAGCTACAGCCTGAGTGATCTTCTACAGGTCAGCTCCACCTCTGCAGGCCACTGCAGCAAGGACAGCTGATGTTACGTGACAACATGCAGTGTCTTGTTTTGATTTGTTTTTGTGCGAGAGACAGAAGGATCCTTAAATAATAAGACATGACAGAATTAATTTCTTTAATAATGAGTTTACACCGGGTGAGAGAACTCAGCAAGCAGAAAACAGGTTGAATTGGTTTGTTTTTCCTACATACAAAGTGCTTGAAGGTAATGGCCATCATATAGCCCTCCTCCAAAGGTCACCCCAACACCCTACACCCTATACCCAACACGCTCACACCCCCACACTCCTACACCCCTATACACAACACCCCTACACCCCCACACTCCCATACCCCTATACCCAACACCCCTACACCCCCCACACTCCCATACCCCTATACCCTACACCCCTACACCCCCACACTCCCATACCTATACCCCTATACCCAACACCCCCACAGTCCCATACCCCTACACCCCCACACTCCCATACCCCTGCACCCCTATACCCAACACCCCTACACTCTCATACCCCTACACCCCCACACTCCCATACCCCTACAGTCCCATACCCCTACACCCCTACACCCAACACCTCTACATCCCTTCACCCCTGCACCTCTACACCACACATCCCTACACCCCCATACCCTACACCTCTATAACCCTACAGAAGGGCCCAACACACACTGGACCCCTCCTGGCTGCTCCACATCTGATTGGCTAATGAAAACAGTATTTTTTTTTTTTTAATCTCTGGCTTAATCGCAATAGATATTTTTGCCAAATTTCCCATTACAGATGCTTGATGAGTGGTCTGGGCTCTTTTGGTTGTGCTGCTGGAGCTATCAGCTGTACTGTAATTATCGAGCGTGCTCGAACCCTTAAACCCTCTCATGTTTCTGTTCCACGTGTTCGGTCACTGCTCTCCCATGCTAAAGAGCTTTCAGTGGGTGAAAGCCGTTTAACGAAACACCAGGGCCTGTCACAGACTAGCGGATGTGACGATGAGGAAGGCTTTCATGGCATCAGTTTGATAGCACTCTCTCCACTCTCTCTCTCTCTCAGAGACTGGCACCTCACGATGTACATATGTCTGTACTGCATGTGCTGCTTCACACAGTGTGTAACACAGTTTCAGCACACGGCGACAGTTCTACTACCCTACTGCCATCTTGTCGACAGTGAATGAAACTGCCTGTACACACACACGTACACACACACACACACACACACACACACACACACACACACACACACAGACACGCACGTGTGCATAAACCTCCACATCCCAATATGGTCTTATTTTGATTTTGTTCCATAGCTGTAAAAGTCACTGTATATTGCAGGTTGCAGTGAAAGATTTGGTCCATTTTTCAAAGCTGCCTACATTACCCTTGCAGTAGGCATTCTGGTTAAATCACCCCTTTTTTCTGCCCGTATGCGGGAGAAACTAATCGGGGCCCAGCACATTGGAATCCTTGAAAAAACTCCACAGTGGCCTTTCTGCTGTTTGCAAGGAACCATGGTATGATTGAAGCCATACTGGCTTCGTGAGCAGGGTCCCGCTAACTTCAGACCTGTTCAGAGTCCCGTCAACCAAGAGATGTTCAAAAGTCTCAAAATTCAAGTCCAAGTCAAGTCACAAGTCTTTAGGCTAGAGTCAAGGTCAAGTCACGAGTTTTGGCTGGAGTACAAGTCAAGTCTCAACTCAAAACCAGGATAAGCTTAAAGACAGGAGACTGTTTTATATTTTACCTTGGTAGCTTTTATTGTTGGCCGACACCCATTATCGGTCACATCCACTACGTATTTTCTGTGTCTCTTATCGTCAATACGGTTGAGATTTTTTTAAAAATTGAAGCTCCCGTCTTAGAATGACATTTAAACTTTATTTTGTCAAAATAACATATCTGAAAACGATTTAAATATCACTAATATCGGTGTAATTTTGCGTGCTCAAAACCGTGTAGAACGCATCGCTCATTGTCGTTTCGCGACTGTTATTTGTCTCGATGTAAAACGATCTGGTGGCGATATTGGGTGAACCCAACATCTTTTCTCGAGATATTAGCGACAAATTAAACAAAAATATCATTATGGAAAAGTTCTCTCATTAAGTCAAATGAGTCTTGGACATTAATTTACACACGTATCACTCATGTAAAACAATCACTGTGGCGAGTAAAATACCAATTTATTTACAGATAACTTACACTGTTGATGGTTGTTCTGATGTTTGTTTACAAGTGGCTATTAAGCTAACTGGGCTACTACACTAGCTGTAATGACGGCTAAGTGTCTAACGTAAACTAAACCTATCCGGGTGTGTTTTCAGGTGCCTTGTTAAGTTTGTTGTGGTCGTTCCAGTGTCTCATTTGTTTCCCATATTGTTTACACGTTGTGTCCTTCGGTTGTGTCCAAGGATTTTAAACTCCTTATAGCCAAAGGCTCCACTTACGGTACTGCAGCCGTAGTCATGGCAACCTCGTTTACATTTGACTCTTCTCTCCGATTTCCCGCTCGCGATAAGCAGATATTGGGATACGTGACGAGAAAAAGGTCCCAAATCACCGAAACAAAAGAAAGGAATACTGGCAACATAAACAAACAAAGAGATTTTTTTCTATAACACACGCCTAGATAACGGACTGACTCTTATTGTTCACTAGTTATTTTAGACGAGACCAGAGTCATTAGGGACGACTTTCAAATCAAGTCTGAAAATTTTTTTGTAGTCGACTTAAGTGTGACTTCGACTCAAGTCGCTCACTTGAGTGCCCACCCTCGCGCCAACCTCGGTCCTGTCCCGAGTCCCAACAACCCCAGTCCTGTTCAGGGCCCTACCAACCCTTGCCCTGTTCAGGGTCCTGCCAAACACAGCCCTGTTCCGAGTCCCGACAACCCGAGTCCTGTTCAGGGTCCTGCCAATCCCAGGCCTGCTCACTGTCCTACTAATCCGGGCATTGTTCAGACGCTTGTTGCAAGACAGCTGTCTAAAGCCCCCGACCATACAGTCAGTCTGGCCAGGCATACATCACTATCACGCATTATGAGCCAGGCTTCTGCAGTAAAGCGCACACACACACACACACACACACACATATATATATATATATATATATATATATATATATATATATATATATATATATATATATATATATATATATATATATATATATATATATATCACATGTATATCACGCATATAATACTCATATATACACAAGTATACATATCCACACAGACACATCAGTGAGTGAAGCACTCATAACTGACTCCCTAATAAACATCAGAGAATGGTAACGTAACGGTTATACGACAGGATGGATGTGTTTCTGAGCCAAGTCACCTGCTCCATGGAGCCAGGAGAGACAGACTGAGTGAAAAAAGAGAGAAAATGAAAAAAGAGAATAAAAAAAGAGAGAGAGACAATGAGGTGTGTAGAGGAGGTGGGCAGTAGATATTCCTTGGTATTGAAACAGAATTGTGCACACAAGCAGCCAGTGGTACTGGATTACGGGACTGGAGGACTGAGCCAGGGCTCAGTGCACGAGGCGCCGAGACACGATGCTGTCCATCCGGATGAAGGAAGGAGCCAATCACAGGCGAGAATCCACGTCATAAACACGCTACACATGTCCTTCATCTGGGAGGGGAAGGCAGACAGGTTTTACAGACTCGCCGGTCTGTCAGGACAGGGAGACAGCAGAGCTCCAGTGTAGTCCTGGGGCCACAGGATATCTGGCCTCTGAGGCTGCAGCGTTTGAGCTGGTGGCGCACGGGGCCTGCTGTGAAGTGCAGCTTTAATAGGAGAAGGCTGGCAGCCAGGCACGAGCCCCGGCTCACTTTACTGGCGTCATCTATTGACCGCTGCATTGGCTGGA